>NW_004624730.1:39882409-39942746 GCF_000247695.1 Heterocephalus glaber | reverse complement strand
AATTCTTTGGGGAAGATGCCCAGCTGAGAAATAGCTGGATCAAATGGGACTTCTAGTCCTAGTTCTTTGAAGTATCTCCATACTGATTTCCACAGTGGTTGCACCAGTCTACATTGGACACACATGTGTAAATACCAAACAGTTTCTCTAGTGTGAGAAACTGAAAGTGTAAATAAGGGCTAAAAGGTATAATAGATAAGATGAAATAGGAAGAAAAGGTGCAAAGGTGAAGGGGAAATGAGAGGGGAAGGGGAAAAGAAAGAAGGGAATAGAATTAATATGAGAAAAAGAAAAAATGGGAACAAAGTCTTTGTAGATAGGTTGGGGTGGAGGGGTTGAAGGGAGGGCAGGGGAATGGGGGAAAGATAAGAACTAAGATGGATTATGTAAAGGTGCAAATTTCCAATGATGAGTGTCATTATATTGTACACCTAAAATGTACCAATATAATTAATATAGTTGCAAAACTGTGAACACAATCTAAAAAACCATCAACTGATGAATGAATGAATAAAAAGTAGTCTCTCAAAAAGAAACTAGATAGCATTCATACTCCTATCTTATTTTCACATGTTCTAAATTAGTGACACCCAATTAAAATGTGTTATGCACACTTACCAACTTCCCATGATAAATGGAATTATGTACTGCAAGCATGTACTAATAAAAATAAAAATTTTAAAATTAATTAGTATAGTTACATTTCCAAAGAAATCATCAAGTAGTACAGCTGACTGCTATAGAAAAAATATAACTAGTGAGAAGTGAAGAAAAGGAAATTGTTTCATGTTCTTTAAGTAAAAGGAAGGGTACATTGTGGCGAAAGTGTAGCACTAATGTATTTACCAGAGTCTGATGACTCTTAACAGAGCATTTATTAAAAAAACTACCTCATATGAATCCACATTTACTATAATAACATTAAATCAAAACAATAACATACTTTTGCTCATATTTACACAAATTTTATGTTTCAATAGCTGATTCTTTTTTAAAATACAGTAAGTCCCCAACTTAGGAACATTCGAACTTTCACAGATGTGACTAGACTTCACATTGCAAACATTCATAGATGTGAACATATCATAGAAGTAGCTCATGTGTCTGCCAGACATTCTCTCAGTTGTGCTGCTGTGTGCTTACTGTGCAGTGTGATAGTGTACAGTAGTACAGTGCTCAATCAGAGCCCAGGATGTCTGGATGCAGGAGGAAAAGCACTGGTGATGTAGCAGTGGACCACTAGGCAGCACAAAGCAATAACAATGGAAACAAAGTGAAAATAATTGAGAGATTGGACTGAGGTGAAAAGATTGCAGATGTCACTCATTCTTATAACATGAATAGTTCAACCATTGGCACAATTCTAAAGAACAAGGACAAGTTCATGGAAGATGTGAAGCCTGCCATGCCAGTGAAGTCAACAATAATATCCAAAAAGCATGGGAAAGTAACAAAGGAATTGGAGAAACTTCTCAGTTGGAGAAACCACTCAGATTAATGCTTTATTCAGAAAAAAGCTAAAAGCTTCTTTGAAGACATTAATAAAAAGCAAGATGAACAAGGTGCAGCATTTACAGCCAGCAATAGATGGTTTGACAGATTGAAGACTAGAGCCAACTTTCACAAGTACATGGCGAGGCTGTGAGTGCAGATACCATAGCTGCCCAAGAATTTCCAGAAATACTTAGAGAAATTATTGATAAAGGTGTTTCTTTTCACCAACAGGTTTTTAATTTCAATGAAACAGGACTATACTGGCAGACAATACCAGAACATATTTACATCAGTAGAGAGGAAAACAACGCCAGGCTTCAAAGCAGCAAATGATAGACTTACTCTGTTGTTTGGTGGCAATACTTCTGACAAAGTGAAACTAATGCCTCTCTTAGTTCATCATTCAAAGAATGCAAAAACCCTCAAAAACATAGCCAAGGCCTCTCTACCTGTTGTGTGGAAGAGTAATTGAAAGCCTGGGTTACACAGGCCATTTTCCAGTTTAGTTTTTCCACCACTTTATCCCAGAGATAGAAGAAATATTATTTTGAGAAAAATATCCCATTCAACATTCTTTTTTCCTTCAATGAACCAAGTCATCCCCAATTCATGGATGACTTTCATCCCTAATATCAAAATACCGCATCTGCCACCAAATATTATGGTGCTCATCCAACCTATAGACCAAGGAGTTATTGTGACTTTCAAAACTATTTATGTCACACTTTTCATCAGACAGTGAAGGCAATTAGTGAAAAAGGAACAACCTTGTGACAATTTTGGAAGGACTATAACATATACAAGGCCATAAAAATCATCGACTTGACTTGGTGTGAAGTTCAGCTGTCACCACCAATAGGGTTTGGAAGAACTTTAACCTGCAGTTTGTTCATGGACTTAAGAAGATTGGTAAGGAGTCCAAAGAGGTCTACAACTTAGTGACCCTTAGCAAAAAGTTGGAATGAGATCTGCAAGAGGAAGACTTCATTGAACTTCTTGATGTACAACATGAGGAACTTACTAACGAGGACCTGTTGGAATTAGAGACCCAGCAAAAAGACAAAGAGAGCCAAGAGGAATATGTAACTGAAAAACCAAGGAGATTCACAACACAGGAAATGAAAAGGGGATTTTCTTTTCTTGAAGAGGCACTATTAGTTTTTGAGGCAAAGGACCCCAATGTGAAATGATTCACAATGGTTGCAGCAGCCATTCAGAAGCCATCCAGTGCTACAGAGTAGTCATCTATGACAAGGAAAACAAAAAGAGTTACTACTCAGGTAGCACTCCATCGTTTTTTAAAAGAGGGTAGACAGAACTGAATCCATTAAAAAATATGTGTCATCAACATCAAGTGTGAGGGAATCTCCTCCATCTTGCCCTCCATCTCCTATTGCTGATGATCCTTCAGCTCCACCATTTCCCACCTACTCCCCTCCTCTAGGTAGTGACTCTGCTTGTCAGTTCATTCCATGTGATTCCCTACATGCCAGTTGTTGTACTATACTGTACCATCATTTTAAGATAACTGTAAAAGTAAAAATAGTTTATTTACATTATTTTTGTGTTTGTGTTTTTTAATGCTTTGTATTGTATATTTGTGTCAAAGGTGTATAAGACTCACTTGGTTGAACTTAAAAACAAACCCAACTTACAAGTGTTCTGCTTGAATGTAACTTGTTCATAAATTGAGAATTTACTGTATTTCATTTCTAGACAAGTTATAAAGAATTTCTAACACAGCTCAACCAAGGCTATGACAACTGACCCAAAGAACTACCATATATCTTTGTATGTTAGTGGACAACTCCTTGAAGTCACTACCATGAAATAAAGGCCAGTAACAATCAAAAGAAAGCAAGAAACAAACAAACAAAAAAGAAAGAAATCAAGGACTAGCAACCCCCAGAAGGACCCAGAGAGGAAGTATCATTATCATTGAAACACTGTGTTCTTCATACATATTTTATGAACTAACTTTTTCACATACTTTAGAGGTTAGTAGAGCATTACATTTTTGTCTGCTACTTGATTTAACAGGATGAAATGCCCTAAAGACATTTATTAAAACCAGGAGAGGAAAAAATGCAATTACTGTTAACCTCTGCCGATAACTTATATAGGCTTTCATAAAACAAGTATCAAAGTGCACTCCAATCACAAAATGAAATATGAGCTGTTGTGTCATTTAACATTCACTGAAATTTAACATTTAAACACTAACATTAAATAGGCCTGTGTCAGCTCAAACCAAGTCTATGCTCCATTTCCAACTTTCAGAATCCAAATACATCGATATTTTAAATTTTCTAAGGTTTACAAAGATTCATCTTTTAGAAAATATTGTGTATTATTGCTTGTTTGTTTTACTTTTTTAACTAAACCTATTTAGGTTAGGCCATCTATAAAGTACCATGGATCGATGGCTCTCCAAATACCAACACCTTCTGTTGACAAGAGTTCTAAGTGTTTCACTCTCTATGGTAAAGAACATCAACCTTACAAGGAATTTGTAGTGCCACATAAAGAAAAAGGCAAGATCAGAATTTTTGGAGAATTTGAAGTTTGGTTTAAGCAGGGTCTTTGATGTAGGGGAATTGATTGGGCCTTGTCTTTGTCACAGACTTGTCCACTGGGACAAAATATTCAACATTCACAATTTAAAGTAGCAGAGATTTATTTTTAGTTTCATTTAATTTCAGTTCATGGTTACCTCACTCCCAAGAAGAAATAACATGACAGAAGTATGACAGACATGGCAGAAAAGAGTCTGCTCACATCACGGCAGACAAGAAGCAGAGTGAAGGGAAGAGCTGGGAAGGGAAATTAACTTCTAGTGACCCACCTGTTCTGTCCAGGCCTCACCTCCTAACAGCTTGTCCAACATTAGTGCCCATAGTCATCACCTTCCAAAAGCCTTACCCATGAGCTAATGAGGATTTCATGGGACATCTAGATATAAATTATAACAGGTTTGTATAAGGGTCATAATAGTAGTTTAGAATTTCTGGAAACATCTAGGTAAAGATTTTTAGACCAAGTGTTTAGGAAATTTAGAACTTGTATGCTTCTTCTTAATGAATCTGAAAGTTCTTTTGGGAAATTTCCATAACAGAAGTCTCCAGGTATAGTAAGATTATACTAAACAAAGGCACTGGAATAATAAAAGCATGTTAAGTAGACAATAAGCTGCATTGGGAGTGAATAGTATTGGCTTTTAGGGTCTTAATAGTTGTTGAAAGAAGTAAAAAATGCACTACTATGTTTTCAAAGAAGGGTCTCAAAATGGAATGGAATTATAACATAAAAATTATAGTTGAGTATATCCAGCTCAAACAGGTGTACATTATAAAAATTAAGACCTACAAAACAGACAAATAAAATAAAAGTGTCTAATATTTGTAAAAAAGACATATTTGAAAAAAATATTGAGTGAAGTTATATTTGACAACAAACGTCCTTGTGCTTTTAAAAATAGAATCTGGCTGAATCATTCAGTAGAACACATTATCATTAGCATTCTACTGATTTCATAAAATTATATTTAAAATGTCCAGCTATATAAAAATAGTATGAGAAAAGAGAGTCAGAAAAAATTCATTGCCAATACTTAATGAAAGAAATAAATATTGAGGAGAATTTTGAAAATAAAGTAAGAAAAATGATATCTTTAAAGTACATAGTAAATCACATTGAATATGTGATGTAAAGTTTCCTGCTTAAAGAAAAGGTCAGGTCCAAAGTAGAAAAGTGAGGACTATGAGCGAGACATGAAAGCATTGATATGTGTAAGTGGACATTTAGAAATTTTAAAATAGATGATTATGGAAAACTAAGGTCTTTTGGAGACCTAATAGGACAAAAGCTGTGATGGAAAGATAGAAGTCTTCTCAGACTTCTCTCCCACTTGCTTAAGATATCTAAAGACCACATAGCCCCCTTGAGGTTCAGATAAGGGATGAGAAATGAGACAGAAGCAGTGGGGAAATGTCTAAGTTTTAAATTTATTACAATAAAAAACAAATAAAATATGCACATAGGAGGAAAGAAAATAACTTGATGGCAGGAGATTTACTGACAAAGAAAGTAGAGGGATAAAGGTGTCTTTGATCAGACTTCAATAACAAAGGATCACAGACTACTTGGCTTATAAATACCAGAAAATTATTTCCCACAGTTTTGGAGGCTGAAAATTAGAGATTGGAGTACTAGGATGGTAGAGTTCTAGTGAGGCCCTTCTTCCTGATTCACAGAGCCATCTTTATATTGTATCCTAATATGGCAGAGCACAGAGAGAAAATGTCTTTTTATATGGACACTAATCCCATTCATGAGAACTTCACTCTCATGATGTAATTACTTCCTAAATCCCACCTCTTAACAGCAGCTCATTTAAGGTTAGGACTTTAACATGATTTTGGGGAACACAAATATTCATTCTATAGGCAAAGGGAAGGAAAAAAGATAAAAGAGATAGAGAATAGGAAGAACTTAAAGATAGAGCTAGAAGGCAAAATATTTAGGAGAATTGTCACAGAGAGTACTATGTCAAGCATGACATGGGGAGAGATACGTAATAAGAATTTTTAGAAGGTTTTGCTAAGTCATATTTAGTGTTTTCTCATCCCCATACTTAGCCTAGCACATAAAATTGATGCATTACATTGCCAAGGTAGGACTTGAAAGAAAGATTTCCATGCAATAATTGAGCAAGAAAAATCCCAATCAACGATTATTGAGCAATTAAGGGGTCCCCACTAAATGAAAATACAGTACTGTCTGTGGCTGGGGCAAGGATGAACTGCAGGAAAGGGATTCCTAGATGATAAAGTTGAGACAGAAGAAGAGGGTTAATCTAGAGAATGGACCTGAATGCCATTAGTACTTTGCTCCATTTTACCTCTTCTATAATACTGTGAAGGATTGACAGTTCCATGTTACAAATGCAGAAGCTGAACTGATTAGACATTTAACCACTACATTATGCAACCTCAACTTTTCTCAAGTTAACTTCTCATACGGACTAAACTGTTTGATAGAATAGACAAGAGAAGACATTAATTTTTCCTCTGAATCTTGAATTCATGACCCTCTCCTTATGGGAATTTGGCAACTGCCCAAGAACATCTGTCTTACTGTGACAGCTAACTAATTGTGTCAACTTGAGTAAAAAACACCCAGTTAAATTGGATCAGCATAGTTCTGGGTGTGGCTGAGGGGATTTAGAGAAGATAAAAGGCCACTTTGGGTAGGCTTGTCACCTGAATGGAATAAGAGAAACAAAGAAGGAAGGCTTGGTTCTGTTTTTTCAGAGGAGCTCCAGTCTTCACCCTCACCTTGGATGTCATCTCCTGACTTCGAGCACAGACCCTCGGCCTTCCAGTGTAGACCATATGGCTTCCTGATATGAATAAGCATGGGACACTACTGTGAGCTCCAGACCTTCATTTGGATCCTTCAGATCTCCAGCACACTGACAATCCCTTTGCATTCTTCCACATCTGATTCTGTGGGTGGCCATTGTAAGCCTTTCTTGTAAATTCTTATATATTTGTATATCTTGCACTAAATCTGTTTGTCTAGTAAGCATTGACTGACACAGATTTTGGTACTGGGAGTGGCTATAGAGAGACACAGTTATTATTAATTCTTTAATAGCTTTAGCGCTTCCTGGAGTTGGCTTTCTAAGTTGATGAGATCTAAAGATGCCATAGTCTTTCCTCTGACACTGTGGGAAATAATGATGGTCCTTGGTGTGAAGTGTTTAAAGTAATACATAATATTCCTCCATTTGATTATCCTAATTTACCACTTTTGTGGTGTAATTTAGTGACTCCATATGT
Source organism: Heterocephalus glaber (assembly GCF_000247695.1). The sequence goes on along the minus strand of NW_004624730.1, from coordinate 39,935,409 downwards.
GAAACTTTTTAATATTTTTCATAGAGAGGGAAATATAATGATGCTGGCTGATTGTTCTTAGCATATCTGGACAAACTGGTGAAGGAAAACATTGTGCTCAAAACATCCACAGGAAATGTAGTCTTCTAATCATGAGGACAAATTAATAAAGGAAAATAAGGAGCTCAAAGATTCAAATTCCCAGCTCCAGAAACATAAATTTTAAAAGTCTCTAAGTGCATCCTGAAAACGAATCTACTCTCCTTTAGCCACAGGCCAAGATTGTAGAAACCCAAACACACCCTTTCATAATTCAATTGGCTGAAATACAGCACAGGTTTAATGCTCAGCCTCAAAGGGTGTCTGAAGTAAAGACAAGGGCACTGATCAGAAAAGAATTAGATCCTGTAAACTTGGATGCAGTTGTTTGAGGCTGAGAATGTTGAGCTCCTAGACCTTAATGAGATTATTTTGCCAGAGGAAGAGATTTCTCCAACTACAGTGGTGGAGGCATCCCTACCCCCATCCCCTGTGGCATTGTCTTCTCCTAGTATATTTGAGGAAAGTAATCCTAGTTGACCAAGCACAATAATACTGACACTTCTTAGGATTGACCTTCACCACCCACTTTTGTCTCTATGCCTATAACCAGGTTCAAATCACAGAAGACTCCAAAGGATGCAGCAAATAGTGGGACCCATGAGGAGGTCAGCTATTCTCCCAAAGAACTTCTTGAGTTTTGTAACTCTTATAAGCAGAGGCCTGATGAGCACTTGGGAATGTATTTCATGGGTGTGGGATAATGGTGGCAAAACATACATCTGGTCAGGCTCAGTTTGTTGATACAGGCCCATTAAGCAGAAATTCTGAATTTAATGTTGCAGTTCATGGAGTAAAAAGGTTTATTTATTTGGCTGGCTGGCAGAAAGATAGATCAAAAGATGGCCACTGAGAATGAGTTACAGACGCTTGGTATTTTGTGGTTTACTGTTGATGAGAGGATTCAGAGGCTTAAGGAAATGGGAATACTAGAGTGGATTTGTCATTTTAAAACTTATCCACCACATTGGGATGATCCAGAAAATATACCCTTCACTAAAGCCTTGGAAACAGATTCATGAGGGGAGCACTGGCATCCCTGAAGAGCCCTGTCATTGCTCTTCTGTTTATGCCAGACTTCACATGTGGATCACAGTTACTCAATTGGGAAACTTAAGCGCAATGGGTTTGATTTGATACTGGAATGACAGGGGTCAAGTGGCACCACTTAATCATCAAAACCAAGGTGCGCATACTGTAATTGACACAAAAAGCAGAATAATAATCAAAGCAGTCTGACAGGTGTAGGCCTATGGTTTTGACTGATTAGCCATGGTGTTGCCAAAAGTGAAATGGATAGGAACCCTAAAAAGTTTTTACTTGATTTATATAATCAAAAAATTTAAGAGCAAATGAACAGAAACCTACTTCAAATCATTGTAGTAACAGAAAATCATGGCCCCACAACCTGTTCCCCCGGATTTGAGCCAGTTTAGAGACCCAAAACCCCTTGAATGAAGGGGAGGTTGGGACCTCTTGAGAAAGGACCCTGGTGCATTAGGAAAAATTTATGTGGTCAGTCTTGCTCCCATCATTCCACCAAAGAGACCTAAGGGCTTTTAAAAGGGTAATTGTACATAGGTGTAATAGAAATGATCAGACATTTTGGGAACCACTGGGCAGTGGTTCTGAAGCGATCCAAAATGTCTCTCTGGCCCTGAAAGAAGTCAGGAGGTATGGAGGTCAGGTGATCAATGGAGTTTTAGGAAAGGTCCAACTCACAGTGCATCCAGTAGGTCCTCAAATCCATCCTGTAGTCATTTCCTCATTCCAGAAGGCATTATTGGGATAGATATACTTGATACTTGGCAGAATCTTCACATTGGTTCTTTAACCTGTAGCATGAGGGCTATTACAGTTGAAAAGGCCAAGTGGAAGCCATCGTAGTTGTCTTTACCTGGTAAAAGAGTAAACCAAAGACAATGTTACATTCCTGGAGGGATTGGAGAGATTAGTGCCACTATCAAAGACTTGACAGATGCAGGGTTGGTGGTTTCCACTGGGTCTCCATTTAATCCTCCCATTTGGCCTGACCAGAAGACAGATGGATCTTGGAGAATGATGGTAGATTACCATAAACTGAATCAAGTGGTGACTCCCATTGCAACTGCTGTACCAGATGTGGTTTCCTTCCTTGAACAGATTAACACATCTGGTACCTGATATGCAGCTATTGATTTGGCAAATGCCTTCTTCTCCACCCCTATCCATAAGACTCATCAGAAACAATTTGCTTTCAGCTGTCAAGGCCAGCAATATACATTTACATTCCTACCTCAGGGTTATATAAACTCTCCAGCCCTATGTAACAACTTAGTTCACAGGGATCTTGATTGCCTTTCTCTCCCACAAGGTATCACACTGATCCATTACATTGACAATATTATGCTGTTTGAACCAAGTGAGGGGGAAGTAGTAACCTCCCTAGATTTGTTAATAAACCATTTGTGAGCCAGAGGATGGGAAATAAATCCAACTAAAATTCAAGGTCCTTCTACCTCAATGAAATTTCTAGGAGTCCATTGGTGTAAATCATGTAGAGATACCTTTTCTAAGGTACAGGATAAGTTGTTGGAACAGTTTCCCCCTACAATAACAACAAAAAGAATCATATGTATAATGGGCCTATTTGGATTTTGGAGACAACACATTCGTCACTTAGGTATTTCACTCAGGCCCATTTATCAAGTGACTGTGAAAGCCACTAGTTTTGAGTGGGGAACCAGAGAACAAGAAAGGGCTTCTCCAAGAGGAGGCTCTACCACTGGGGCCATATGATTCAGCAAATCCACTGGTACTTAAAGTGTCAGTGGCAGACAGGAATACTGTTTGGAGTCTCTGGTAGGCCATCATAGGTGAACTGCATTGAAGGCCTTTAGGATTTTGGAGCAAGGCTCTGCCATCATCTGCAGACAGCTACTCAACCTCTGAAATACATCTCTTTGCCTGCTAGGCTGGGCCTTAGTGGAAGCTGAATGTTTAACCATGAGACATCAGGTTACAATGTGACTTGAACTCTCATGAGCTGAGTATTATCTGATCCAATGAATCTAAAGTTGGACCTGCATAGCAACAGTCCATTAAATGGAAATGATGTGTACTTGTTCAAGCCAGAGTAAGTCCAGAGGGCACAAGTAAATTACATGAAGAAGCTGCCCTAGCATGCACCTAGCATGTATACTATATGATCAGCTATCAAAGAAAGAGCAGACCCGGGCCTGGTTTATGGATGGTTCTGCACATCATGCAGACACCATCTGGACAGCTGCAGCATTACAGCCCCTTTCTAGGATGTTCCTGAAGAACAGTCATGAAGGAAAATCTTCATAATGGGTAAAACTTCAGTTAGTACACCAGGTAGTACATTTCGCCTGGAAGAGAAAAATGGCCAGATAGGGCCAGGGATTTAGCTCAGTGGCACTGTTCCTGCCTTGCAAGCACAAGGTCTTGAGTTTGATCCCCAGTACTGAAAAAAAAATGGCCAGATATGGGCAAACATATATTGATTGATGGGCAGCCAATGGTCTGGATGGATGGTCAGGAACTTGGAAGGAACATGACTGGAAAATTGCTGACAAAGATATTTGTGGAAGAGATATTCGATTAGACCTCTCCATATAGGAAAGGAATGTAAATATATTTGTTTCCATGTGAATGCTCACCAAAATGTGACCTCAGCAGAAGGCTTTAACAATCTGTGGATAGGGACAACCCACTTTCTTGTCTCCCTTCTGTCACTCTTAGACAGAAGCTATCTTTCGCTCAATAAATTTTCCTACTCTTAACAAAAGTCAGTGGATAAGATGACCAGTTCTGTAGATAGAAATCAACCACTTTCTTTAGCCAATGGACTAATGAACAGAGTGGTCATAGTGGAAGGGATGGAGGTTATGCGTGGGCTCAGCAACATGGACACCTACTCACCAACACTGATCTGGCTAGAGCCACTGCAGAATGGTCAATATGTCAACAGCAGAGACCAACACTGAGTCCCCAATATGTCACCATTCTTGGGGTGATCTGCCTGCAACATGGTGGCAGGTTGATTACACTGGACCATTTCCATCATGGAAGGGACTGTGCTTTGTCTTCACTGGCATAGACACTTATTTTGGGTATAGATTTGCCTTCCCTACACAAAATGCTTCTGCCAAAACTACCATCCATGGATTTACAGAATGCTTTATCCACCATCATGGAATTCCACACAGCATTGTCTCTGACCAAGGAAGATGTTTTAAGGCCAAAGAAATGAGGTGATGAGCTCATGCACATGGAATTCGTTGGTCTTACTATATTCCTGGCCATCCAGAAGCAGTTGGATTGATGGATGAAATGGTGTTTTAAAGACACATTTATAGCACCAGCTAGGTAGCAATAGCTTGCAGGGTTTGGGAAAGGTTCTTCAAAAGGCTGTATATGCTTTGAATCAGCATTCGTTATATGGTGCTGTGTCTCCCATAACCAGGATTCATGGGTCCAGAAATTAAGGGTTGGAAGCGAGAATGGTACCATTCACCATTACCCATGATGATCCACTAGCAAAATTTTTTTGCTTTGTATTGCCACAACCTTATGCTCTGCTTGCTTAGAAGTCTTAGTTCCAGAAGGTGAAAGGCATGTAGCATATATCACAACAATAATACCATTGAAATGGAAGCTAAGACTTCCCCCTGGTCATTTTGGTCTCCTCAAGCCTTTGTAAACAAGCTAAAAAGAAAGGTAGAGTATTGGCTGGCCTGATTGACCCAGCCTATCAGGGGATGAATGAACTACTACTTCACAATGGAGGAAAAAAAGAATATACTCGGAGTACAGGAGATCCCTTACAGCACCTCCTAGTAGTACTAAGTCCTCTTATTAAAGTCAATGGGAAACTATAACAATCCAATCCAGGCAGGATGACAAATGGTCCAGAACCTTCAGAAATAAAAGTACCCATCAACCTAAAATGGAAAGAACCAAGAAGTGCTGAGGTGCTTGTTGAAGGCCAGGAGAATACAAAATGGGTAATAAAAGAAGGTAATTCTAAATACTAGCTATGACCTTGTGATTAGCCACAGCAATTAGGATGGTAATTACAATACTTTCTTTGTAATATAATGTTGATAGACTTAATATTGGTTCTTGAGATTAAACCTATGTTACATTGTTGAAGTTATGTAACGTTAGGAGTAAGCAACACTCAAAGAAAACTTCCCTTCTATTCTGGGGAAGGAATTAGTGTGTTTCTGTTTGTACACAGGATAGTTATAACATGCTAGGTGTAATTGTGAACCTGCCATAATACTATGGTTGAAAGAGCTGTGCCTGGTTGTCAAGTTGACAAGAGATAGATTGTGATAGTTAACTGATTATGTCAGCTTGAGAAAGAAATGCCCAGATTAATTGGATCAGCATAGTTCTGGGTGTGGCTAAGGGGATTTACTAAAGATTTGCTAAGATTTACTAAGTCTGAGTGACAACTAATGAGCTCACTGCCTAAATAATATAAAGGGGAAAGGAAGAAGGAAGACTTGGTTCTGTTTCTTCTGAACAGCTCGAGCCCTCAGCTTAACCTGGGACATCATCTCCTGACTTCGAGAAGAGACTCTTCAGCCTTCTGTTGCAGACTTTTCAGCTCCACCTCAGAACCTTTGGCCTCCTGATATGGACTCACATCTGACACTATCTCCAGACTACAGACAAGTCTTTTGTATTCTTCCATATCTGACACTATGGGCAGCCACTGTAAGTCTTTCTTGTAAATTCTTGTATATTTGTATATCTTGCATTAAGTCTGTTTCTCTAGTAAGCACTGACTGACACAACTTTAGGCACTGTCTAACACACACACACACACACACACACACACACTGACATGATGGAAATGAGAAGGAGGCAATCAATTGATCTTGAGAACTGAGTTTTAATTAGAGAGGGGAGAAGTAGTTGCCAGTTCCTGTTGCCAATCTTCTTCAGGGTACCTTCCACAACCACTTAAATTCATAGTAATCTCCATCCAGAACACTGATAACACATCAAAGTGAAAAAGAAGACCTTAATGAGGAAGAAAACATAGAAGTCACAACAGAGCACACTTCAAAAACAGATTTTGTTGACAAAATTTACAAAAACCTCCATAGTGATCACAAATCAAAGTGTATTAGGATAAGGTTGAAGGAGAACTTAATTTCCATAATGAAATACAGCTATGGATAAAACTGACAGAATTATATACATGAGTGGGATTTAAAAATATACTTGTTCTGAGAAAAAAGTAAACATCATGCTTTATTCATTTTAGTCATAGCCCAATTTATCATCTCTGTAAATGACAGAAGTAAATATACAAATTAAGCATTTAGAATTTGTTTTTTAATAAAAGGTGTACATGAGAATGATCACCTATATAGCATTTCTTTGTGGGATTTTCCAGTCCCAAATGGAGTGGCATGAATTTAAGGAAATAAGACCAAAAGTACCATAGCTGAAGCACAAGCAATAAAAGAAAAATGACATTTTTGTTGAGGATGTGAGTAAAAAACATATTATACCAGATCTTGTGGGCCATTGTAGGGATTTTGGACTTTCCTATAAGAGCTGCAGAAAGATATTGTAGAGTTCTAATCAAAGGAATAACATTTTTGCTATTTTAAAAAATCATTCTGGCTGCTGTCTGTATAATGCATTGTAAAGAAGTGGAAGCACGGTTTTGCAGAAGGCATTTAGGGACCAATTTCAGAGTGTCTGAGAGAGGTGACATTGGCTCAAACTATGGATGTGGCAGTGGAAGTAAAGAGAAAATAAGACTGAAAAACTTTATTGGAAGCTGGAATTCAAAATGTTTGGTGCTATAGGTTTTGTAGGGTAGGAGAGGTGCTAAGAGTGGCTTTCAGATATTTGGCACAAACAATTGGATGGATGGTGCTACAATATTCTGAGTAAGAAAACATTTTTAAAAGGCCATTAGTTCAGTCCCAAGGAAGTTGAGTTTGAGGTTTATGGAAGTCAAACAAATACAGGTATAATCTAAATTGACAAATAATATTTTGCATTCAGAGAGAAACTTAGAAAGAATATACATAGAAATATAGATATAGATAGAAATTGAACTTATGTGAATAGATGAGAATACCCAGAGAGAAAAAAAAATAGAATTAAAACAAGTCTAACAATAAGCCTGTAAAAATTCAACCTTCAGATTTGGGGCAGAGGATATTTTAGTAAAGGTGATTATGAAAGAGGATCTGGAGGCATAATGGAAAAACAAGAATCACTGAAACCACACTGTAACATGTGCTGGGTATGTTTGCATGTGTGGTTTTTATTTTTTACATAAGGTATAAAAGATTAAATGGAAAAATGTATAAACATGTATGAAAATAATCACCCTGAAAAGAAATTAAGTGAAAGGCTCTTCTTATAAGACAGATTCAGCTTTAAGGCAGTACATTCTACCTGAAGTTTCCCCAAACCTGTATAAGAACCCAACACAAGAAAATTTGATTGACAGACAATACCACTGCAGAAATATGAAACTAGTTCCCTACTACTAAAAACATGAATTTTAATTGGTATAACTTTCCTTAAGTATACTAAAAGGATACTTCAAAAAAGTATTGTAGTTTTCTCTTTCTATTTTAATATCTTAGCTATCAAAGCTAAAAGTAACTTCTTTAGGCTAAATGAAAATTGTGGTATTTAGTGCTGGGGATGGAGTTCACTGGTAGAGTTCTTACTTAGTAGGTCAAAGTTTCTGGGCCCAATTTCCCCAGAAAGTAAAAGAAAGAAACATAAAAATAGGAAAAAAGAAAGAAAGGAGGGAGGGAGGGAAAGAAGGAAAGAAGGAAGTTGTATGTAAATATTTCAATTCTTTTCAAAATATCTTCAATAATTTTCAAAATCTTGATTTGAGGATGAGAGGATAATATACTCTGTATTCATAAAGTGAAATATATGAAAAACACCATAATACAAGGAAAATAGCAAATGGCTACTGTGGGTTAATGCTGAAGAATCTGAAAAAACAAGATGTGATCTTTACTTGAGAGTTTAGGACTAGATGACAAATATTTTAACTTCTTATCTATAAATCAGAAGTAACAGCACCCACAAGATAGGGGTAAGAGGGTCAAAATAAACAGTATTGATAAAATCACATAGTTAACCAGGTTCGTACAATGTACTCAATATTCATTCTGTACAATGTTAAAGTCTTTTTAAGAATAAAAATGTGATAACATTGGTAAGTAGAAGAACACCTGATCTTCTAAAACATAAGCAGAATTCACTGGATATCTTTGGAGAGACAATCAAATATTGTGGGTAGATCCTTAACACTGGCATCAGACTGTGAAAGTTCCCATCCCACTTTGTCATTTACCAGTATGGGATGTGACTAAATAGATTAACATTCCCTGCCTCAATATTCTTATACACAAGATGCTAATAGAAACAATGACTTATCTAATATCACTGGAATTTTGTGAAGACTAAAGGATTTAACGTATGTTATTTAATGCATGTAAAGTTACTAGATAGAAATCAATAAAACCAGTCCTACTCAGGGTAATCACTCAGAAAAGTGTGACCTTTTCTTATCAACATATGAGCCAACAATTCTGTGGCCAGAGATTTTAATTTCTGCTTTTAACTTTTTTCTCTGTTTTTTTTTGGGGGGGGTTGTTTTGTTTTGTTTTTGAGACAGGGTCTCACTATGTAGTTCAGGCAAGTCTTGAACTCACTATGTAGCCCAGGCATGCCTTGAACTCTCAGTGATCCTCCTGCCTCAGCCTTCCAAGTGCACGGATTACAGACATGCACCACCATGTCTATCTGCCTTGGGAAGAAGAGAAAGACTGATTTTTTCTTTTACTTTTCTCTTAGAAGCATAGTTGAGTGTCTTAGTAATTTTTTTTGATGCTGAGACAAAATACCTGACACCCAAAGTTAAAGAGGGAAAGTTTTGTTTGGCTTACAGTTTGTACAGGTTTAAATCCATAGTGGGCTGGTACAGTGACATGGCAGAGGAATATCATAGAAGAGACACAGTTCATTGCAAGCAGAAGACACCAAAAGCAAGCAACAAGGACCAATAAGTGACAATAGCAGCTTCTTTCTGTCCCCTTTACTATATATTCTACCTAGGTTACCCAGCTTAAGGCAGGTGCCAAATCAGTCAGTGGACTGATTGAGTAATCACACCCACTTAATTCAGCATCACACATTCTAGATCCAGCCACCTCTGAAAAAGCGCCTCCTATGACTGCATGAGACTTTGAGAGCACATCTAGATGCAAGCCATAATACTGAACCTTATGTTCAAGATCTAAGCTCCTCATTATCCATTCCTACAAAATTTTTAACTACTTTAAGATTGATAAATACAAATGAAGAAAAAAATTCAATGAATTATTTGAACATAAAGCTAGGTGCATAACTCAACTTCTTTGAAAATAGATTGGGAAGTGTCTAGTGCCTGTGTAAATAAAAGAGAGTGACATGACCTAACTACAGACTGGAACTCCCAAAGACTTGGGAAATCGAGGAGTACTCCATAAAGCCATGAATTTGTCTTATATTCATGCAGCAGCCAAGGTGGAGAGGAGTGCTGGATGCCTTAAAGGTTAAAATACAATAAACTAGGTAAATAGCAGTCATTCCATCTAAGTTTATTGTAGGTCCCCATTGCCCAAATCTGCTAGATATCTTGACCAGTCCTGAACATATCAATGCCCTAAAAAGTTCAGAAGGTTGATCTTCAGCTGTGACAAAGTAATAAAATAATTAATGTAACTGTTGATGTTTAGGGGCAGATTAGCCCTGAGATAGTCAACTAAGGCAATGGAGTTGTAGAGAAGCTAATAATATAACATCTTAACAATATTTCTGTGTGGGGACTTATACCAACTTTAACTTTATTTTTTAAAAGTTTTAAAATAACTTTTATGATATCTGATATTTATGAAGTAAATTCAGACAAATAAGTATTTGTTTAGGGATATGAAGTATGCTATTGCATTGATCTAGTTGAGGTTGTCTTAACCTTGTTCTAAACTAATTGGACATTGACTCTTTTATAATCCCTTTTAACTTGCACAGGAAGGACATGCTGAATTTGATAAAATAGTGCAATGTCATACATTTTGTGATAATTGCTTTTTCTTTTACCTAAGTAGATGACCTGCAAAGTAAGGCACAAGATAAGTTTTTGAATAATTTGCAGAATTTGGTATTAAAATCACTCTACTAAAGAGCAACACTATAATAAATAATGTGTTCCTTATAAACAGCTTTATAAAATTGAGAGACTTAAGGCTGTGGATGTAGCTCAGTGGGAAAGTATTGGCCTAGCATACATGAGGCCCTTGGTTTGGCCCTTAGCATTGCAAAACGAAGCACGGAAGGAAGGGAGGAAAGGAAAAAGGAAGTTAGAGAGCTTAATATAAACAGGTTGAAAGATAATGAATCTTCTGAGTTTGTAGGGAAGAAGGTGCCATAAACATGGGTATTTAGTCCCCATGTTAGGTTTTAGCCTATTGTAGTTAGAGTTGAATCCGTCAGACTTGCTCGATGATAGCAGAATTATTACAAATATTTAAATCATTACCCCACAAGATGTTATACTTCTAATGAGCTTCTAATTGCATTTGCTTCCCAAGAAGATTGACTAATAGGCAGTAACTATGCCAGATCATAAATGTAGTTAGATCTCTGATAAGTTAATAAACTGGACAATTGTGTGTATGTGTGTGTGTGTGTGTGTGTGTGTGTGTGTGTACTATGGTGGAATCAGAAAAGGTAGAAATATCTATAAAGGGATAAAAATACAAAAGTGGGAATTAGGGGTTCCCCCTAAAAATGACCAGTACAAGAATCATAACAAATAATTTTTCTTTTATGCTTATAGTCTTAGTTCTCATAAGTGGTACATTCACCAATATAGATGTAATACTCTAAGGTTAAAAATAACTCTATAGAAATAAATTCTGATTCACTCTTGTCAGTTTGCAAAAGAGAATATTTGAAATTACTGGTAGAATTTGTTTAGTGAGGGAAATCTTCAATTCTATAATATAAATCTCTACTTACATGAGCTTCTAGTACCAATGCCAAAGTATGTTAAGAAAACAAGATGTTCAGCTAAGATGGAAAGTTTTAAATCACAGCAGTAATACATATTAGTTATATGAATTCTGAAACACTAAATGCTATAAAGAAATTTAAGAAACACGGTTCTGACCTCCATTCCTTGAGTTTTCTAAGAATAGGAATACTTTGTAACTTATTTTAGAAGAGTTATACATCAAACCTAACTGTAAATGATGCTTTAGACTTAAAGTAGACAGCTGAGTCAAGGTGTTTATCTAAATATGCATGTGTGGCTAATATTTTCAAAGTGGATTTAGTGATTACAATAGTTAGAAAATCTTTTGTTATAGCAGAAAAACTTTCCCATTCATTTTCACAATTATTTTATTAAACTAAATACTGACCTATGAGCAGTCTTAAAAATACTTGCTGTTTTTCTCTTGTATTCCATTGTCTTAATATTACAACAATGCTAATGTTATACTAATTTTAACTGAAGTTCATTTAGTGGTCTAAATCATATTTTAAAAGGTTAAAATAATCGCTTCTAAATTCTTTCAGATTATTATAATCATTGAGAACATTTGGTTAATTTTTACACATATTTTCATGCCCACTTTTAGAGGAAAAAGGTGTTCTCACTAACCCTTCCTCTCATCACACCAAGATATACAACGAATTCTCTGATTGGAATCAAGAATCATTAGTTCAGCCCCAAAATCCTATGCAAAAATACTCCTGTTTTCCTTTAGAGAGTTCTTAAAAAGGCAAAATCTAGCAACCTGGGTACTTCCCCAAGGAGAAAATACAAAACACTTTACTTTTTCCTGTCACACTATTCTCTATAGATGTGATCACTTATAGCACCAACTACCTCACATGCATCTTTCAGGCTACAAATTTTCTGATGCATTCCAAGCAGTGTGAGATATTAATGGCAACTAGTAGCTGAAGAATGTTCTACAGAATAAGACTTTCCAAATATCTGTACCCTATTTATTACTTACTTGTATCGATGCATCTAATTTTAATGTAAAAGCGAAATGGTTTGATATCTGGAATGAGATGGCAAGTTTTGAGAGCTCTCTCTTGTATAAATCCAGAAATGATAAATGTATCTTTAAACATTTTTTAAAAATCTAATTGTGCTAGAAAGAAAATCTGTCTAGTTTAGCAACAAGAGCAGTATGTCTGACAGAAAAGAGAGGCAGAAATGGAAAAAGAAACAGAAACAGTGAAAGAGAGAATGTAAGGAAAGAAGAGAAGAGGAGAACAAGGAGAGGAAATGAAAATGTTCAGGAGAAAAAGAGAAAGGTAATGGAAAGCAAGCAATAAAAGAGCATCGCACAGTGAAAGTTGCTGCTCAGTATTTACAAGTAAATTTTTGTAAGAAAAAAAATTTTTAATTTGCAAATATGTAAAATAGCATCAGTAAGGTGAAAAGTTAAAAAATATGAATAATTATTAAATAACTTGAGTCAAATAATTTAAAAAGCCTAATTAGAGATATTAGGAAGAACAAAATGCTTGGACATTTAAAAAAATTAAACTAAATGATGGATGAAACCAAACAAAAAAACTAATGAATAAGAAAACAAAACCAAAGGAATTCCAAAGAAGAGAGACTAGAATGACAAAGAGAAAGAAAGATTTTAAAATAAAAGAAATAGAAATAGACTAAGTTAATCTATGCTCAGCCGAAAATATCAAAGAAAAAAATAATTATCCTTGCCAATTAAAAGTTCAAAAATGTTGCTATCTCTTACTGATTTGGAAAAAACTACAAAATAACATCATGAAAATAAAATGAGAACTTAGAATTAAGTTGGTTAAGGCAAATTTCAAAAAAGATTTCTGCTTAATTTCAATACTTTATTAAAATAAAATCTATTATTGCCAAAAATAACAGAAATAGGTGGGAACCTTGACTATGTACTTTCAATATCTAGCATGATTTCATCTAATAGTGGAGTGGATATAAGGCTGATGTTCAGAGAACAGATTGCCCACTGTGCAATCAAACCTGAATGATGAGCTAAGAAAACTCAACTCTATTTTTTGAACTCTTACTTACAAGGTAACTCACCCTACATTTCAGTGCAGCAAGAAAAGTCATATTGGAAAATAAACAACATCAACAAAATCTACAGTTCTGAGGAGCAACAAGATAGAGATGTCAATCTCTGTCTGATCTAAGGTAGCAGCAGAAGGATTATCTACTGCTGCCCCACCAGCCACATGGCATGAAGACAGTTGTACTGTGTCAGGTGCTGTGATGGTTAATCTTGTCTGCCAATTTGATTATATTAATAAATGCCTAGAAAATTAGTAAAAGACACTTGTGGTCATATTTGTGTGTGTGTTTCCATAGATAATTATCATAGAAAATTATCACCAACTGAGAGGGGAGAACAGCCCTGAATGTGGGTAGCACCAACCAATAGGGTGGGAGCCCAGATGGAACAACAGTAGAAGGAGAAAGCCTGACTGTGCATCTCCCTTTCCCTCTCCCTCTCTCTCTGCTTCTTATCAGAGGAGCAGTTTCATTGCCATTACTGCCACCATGATGATTCTACTTTGAAGCCAGTCAAACAAGGACAGAAACCTCTGAAACTGTGAGCCAAATTAAATCTCTCCTCCTTTCAGCTGTTTACCTCGAGTTTTTGTCACAATGACAAAAAGCTGAGTAACATAGGTAGTGTTAGGGTGTAGCTCTTATTGGTCCCCCAAAACCTCTTGTGTTTGGAAGTTGATTAGATCATGGGAGATTAGTCTACTGATCAGTTTATCTTGCTGACTTGCTGTTAGGACGTGGAAACTGGTCTGAGACTGGTCTTTGGAGGTGTGATCTAAGGTGTATCTCTTTCCTTGGATCCTCCTTTCATTCTCTGTTTTCTGGTTGCCATGATATGAGCAGCCTTCCTCCACCCAGGCCCTTCCATATGCTATTTCTGTTTTGAGTCTGCCTGAAACTTCTGAAACTGTGAAACAAAATAAACTCTTCCTTTAACTTGTGGATGAAGCTGTTTTGTCAAATCAATGAGGAAAGTGACTAAGACAATTCCAAAGGCTGTGCAATATGTAAAAATACCAGATATGTGAATGGGAAATTGTAAGGTAAATGTTTGAAATATGTGGATTGTATAGATGCGGGCTAACACTTCCACAGTGTGTGAATACTCTACTTACAGGGGTTTTCTTTTCTATTATTTGTTGTTAAAATATAAGAATTTACTTATCTTGTATTTGTTAGTTCAGTATATTTCAGTATACCATTTTGGATGCAATGAGACAAAATATCTGTATTTATTGAAAACTTAATACAATTTCCATTTCTTAACAAAGTTAATGATAAATATATAACTTGCTTAAAATGTGTATCTTCTTTTGCTATCTGCCATAGAGGTCATCAAAATATCACTGACTGTGGTTTAAAAACCCAAAGACATAATCTTCTGGAATAATTTCAGTACCTATTTCAAATGCTAGTAACTGATATTAAGATGAGTTTTCCCAAGTGGTAATTTAACATTTCTGTTGCTACAAAGGGTGCATTTACATGTCACTCTGGGAAGTCTGATTTTTAGTGGAGATAAAATGACTGTTCTTTAAAATTCATTTTGTTCACTTTTCATTTAAAATGTTTATTCATATATATAAGATGTAATGTGATAACTGAAAAAGTCTTGGCATTATAGCAGAAAAACAACAGATTGAATTGTATTAGGAATCAACATGAAATTAGATAAAATTTAAAACTGTATGAACATAAACATAAATATCAAACCTTGTAGACTGCAACTAAAACAATATAAAAATTATAGTCTTCAATGAACATGTTATAAAATCAAAGGGTTCAAAGGTTTCAAAAATTTAAGCAAAAAAGTAAAAGGAGAAAAAAAAAGTTAAGAAAAAAAACAAATGAAATAGAAAACATAGACTAATTAATAGACTAATAAAACAAGCAAAACTGATAAAATTGACCAAAAAAATGAGAAGATATATATATATATATATATATATATATAGAGAGAGAGAGAGAGAGAGAGAGAGAGAGATTTTATAAAAGATTCTATCCATATTTTATGGCATTACATTTATTTCAAACCTTGAGGGGAAAGATACTATTCTATAAAGTGCAATTGACCAAAATTGACTTAATGAGAAACACACATCTCAATAAACTCTCAAGTATTATCAAACTAAATTTTCATTTAAAATACTATATGTACTTAAACATGCATGTACAAGGTACCAGTCCCAGATGGGTTTTATAGAAAAGTAATGCAAAAGTTTTTAAAAAGAGAATAAGTACCTTTTAGAACATGATGGAGATTATAAAATTATTAATTAATTAAGCAAATTTGGTGAGATTATATGACTTTGATATAAAAACAGATATGATATCAAGGCACATTTATTCATGAACATAGATTAAAATTCAGCAATTTACATATAAAAAATCAATTCTCACCAGATGGGGTTAATTCAAAAAACAAATGAATAATATGCTGCACTTTAAAACTTGTATAAATGAAGTAATAATACATGTTACATAGACACACATATATAAAAATATGTACAATACACACATATTAATTCACTTAAATACATGGTAAAATACATACACTTGCGTGGTAATGATACATGACAATTTTATGAATGTGGTTATCCCCCAGAGTGAAAAAGGTGAATAGAGAATGAAGGGACAGGCTATGTATTTAGTATTATGTAATTCTTACTTCTTAAAGAAGAAAATTTGAGGCGAATAGGGAAAATGTTGAAATTCTTTTAAATTCTTGAGTAAGATTTTCTCTGCCTCTCTATTATCTTAAAATATATATCCTAAATATATACATATTCATCTTTATTTTTAAAATATATGCCAGATACTGTTAGAATTGTTGAACTTCACTGCTACGTGACTAGTCAGGGATCACCAAATATCTCTATCAGGACACCTGTCTTTGAGAAGAATCAGTTTCTCCAATATGCTAATATTCTGCCTAGAATATCTATCTGGTTGCCATTATTGGTTGAAGCAAAACACCTATATTCATCACAACCTCTACATTAATCAGCTTTCCCATTGTTGGGACAAAATACTCAGCTCCTTCAATAAAGGAGGAGAGAATTATATAGGTCCCAATTCATGTATGATTGGCTCCAAGGAAGAAACAGCATACCAGAGGAACCTGTGAAGGAAAGTTTCTCAGCCCATGGCAGTAAGGAAGCAGAGAGAGAAAGGGGAAGCAGGGATAAGAAAATAGCTATCTAGGTCATGCCCAATGACTCACCTTCAACCAAGGTCTTCCTTCTACCAGCACATTTAACTTCTGAATTTATTAATATGTAATACCACTGATGAATATAGCAGCCCCCATGATCTAATTACCTTTCAAACATGAAACTCTGCAAACATTTTAGAACCAATCCATAATATTCTGTGCCTAGGCGCCCCCAATCTCATGTCCATCTCATTATGCAAAATCCATTTAGTCTACCTTTAAGGGTCACTGAAGTCTTAACAGTTCCAGCATTGCTGAAAACTCTTAAGTCCAATGTCTCCTGTGAGACTCAAGACAAACTCCTAGCTATAAGCCTCTGTAAAAATCAAAAAGAATGTTTGATAGGTCCAACATACAATGGTACAGAGTAAATATTTCCACTGCAGAAAGGAGGAATAAGGGGAGAGGAATGTGATCAAAAACCCAGCAGGAAAACATTAGATTTTTTAGACCCATGTCCAGCACCCATGGACGGTTGTGGTGAGTGGCGAGCTCTAAAGGGTGTCAGCTGCCCTGGCCCATGGCCTTTCTGGTTGAAGCCCTCATGACTTTTTACTGGTGTTAGCTCTTCTTACTGCCTGCAACTTTCCTCACCAGATACTCTACATCCCTGTCATCTCTTGCTTCCTGGGGTTTCCACTGCATTGTCACTTCACAGCTTCATTCTCACAGCTTCATGTGCTGCCTTCCAGTGGGATTTAGCTCAGTGGTGCCATCATCTGCCTCACAAGCTCAAGGTCCTGAGTTCAATCCACGGTATGAAAAAAAAAATTACTGTTAGTTATTGGAACTTATCAAGGTGTCCTTTCATCCACTAGATTCATTGTTTCAAACTTGTCCCCTATAGATCTAACTAGTATATTGTTTAACTTGTGTGTTTAAAATAAAATTGAACATCCATTTAGATGAAGCATATATTGACCTGTTCAGAAAAATTTCTCCTGACTGCCTCAAATTGTTCCTTTATTTACATACTTCTTTCTGTTCCTTGACTTGGTAGGGAATTTGGATTTAGAACCCTGCATGGATTTCTCAGGGAACTGAAGCAAGATCTCCATATAACCCAGGCCCCAGTAATGACAGAAAAATTACTAGGCATGTCCATGATAAAGAAATCTTAAATGATACTTTCCCTTTACAAACTAGAAAAATATAAAAGAAAAATATGATTTCAATAAATCACAACAAAACTGCTTTTTATCAGTACTTTGGACATTTTCAGAGGAACACAGATTCCTTTTTTTCTTAATCCAGACTGGATGATGAATCAGCTTCAAACATTCAGATGTGTAAGGAAAACACTTTATTTTATTTAAGGAAAAGCATCAGAGTTTCACTTAAAAATTGATGCTTTCACCTTGAAGTGTCTGCCATATCCTCTTGCAGCAGCTAAGGGCCTCAGCTCTGAGGAAAAGCCTGGGCAATGGAGCACAGCCCAGAGAACACCCCATCTCAAATTTTATGAGTTCTTAATGGCACAAATCCCTTGTAGGTGTTTTTAATGCCTGCTGTCAGTTTGGAAATGTTTCTCACTTGGCAACTGGATAAGGACAATAAACTTGTCAAGCAAGCAACTAACTATTCAATCTATTATTAAAAATATAAAATACTAAGAAACGGGAAGCTGTTTATATCTATAGGTTCTTCTGAATAACATTTTTCAGATATAATACCTTTTAAAAACCCTTCTAAATTTATTCTCTTATTAAGTGAATTATCAGGGAATAAATTATGGGGTAATATTCTGTTGCTCTTTCTAAAACAACAAAAAAGCAGTAAAATATAGAAAGATATTGCTATCGTATGGGTTTAATAACTTAGTAATCACAAAGACATTATTTTAATTAAAGAAAGTTTAGACAAAAAATCAGTTATGTTAAATAACTGTTGCTAACTCTTTTCTTTCCAGAAACATGCAAAAATCAGTTTAAATTTTTGTTGGAGGAGCACAAATTCACTGAACACACAATTTTCATCCCAGAATCAGTTTTATTTTCTTAAATTTGAAGTAGACTTCCAAATATTTTTCACATACTAAAATGTATTTGTTAAAATAATTGATATCTATTGAGTAACAAAATGGTGCCAAACAATGTTGTAAGAATTATAATTAATAAGAGCTCTCCATTATTATTCAGGTGTAGAGCTAAAGTTTTTTAAAGACATTAAATCAGCAGAGCTAAGTACCCTTTGAATATTAAGTAAGACCTAGGGCTGCAAAATAACTATTAAGAAACTTGTAATCTCTGGATTTTGGAAAAGCTTTAACCTGATAAATTTTTTTAAATAACCCTTATTGTCAAGGACTATTTCAATATAAAGAAACAGCTTATTTGTTTTGACCAGTGATCAATCATAACTTAATAATGGAAAGTTTATTGAGAAGACACAATTCAATAGTTTATGAAATTATTTACTTTTTCCACATCTGTTCTAGATGTTACAAACTGGTAGCCTATAGACCTAAGAAGTACTTTGGTTTTCCTGCACTGTTTGTAATAAATTTAAATGTGAATAGGTGAGATTTGTACACTGTCTTACCATCCACTGATGCCATACTTTCTTTAGTAGGTAGATTTCTAGAATGATCCCCAAGATTCTCACCAATGTGGGCACACCCTAGTTCAACACCCACTTTAGTTATACATACAGCCTTTCCCATTCTTTTACATCTCAGAGAAGTTCTATAACATTCTGGTCAATTTCAGTTACTAAAATTTATCCTTGTTCAGTTTAACAATTTTAACTTCATGTACATTTAAATATCTTTGCTGTCATCCAGTACAAGTTATAGCTGTTGGACTTTTCTGTTTGAATTGGTTCAGGTAAGACGCTGCCTTTCCTGATTATTTCAGGGTCTAAGTTCCTATGTTAAGCACTGTATGCTAGAGCAGAGAATTTAGAAACAATTTTATTTGTATGTGAGTGGTATGATATTTTATCTATGCTGTCTGGCTTATTCAGTTTGCATAAGCACTGTGCATATCCTTCTTGGGGCAATGCTCAACTTCAAATCCAGTCCCCTCCCATGTTGAGGATTCCCTAGAGAGGAGCAGGTGGACCACCTATGATCACCTGCCAAGGAAGTATATCCCCATCTCCTTTCCAGACTGAGGGGGCCATTCATTGTCGGTGCTTCTCTGGGAAGCTCAAAATCTCCTGTCCATTCTCTAACCTCCACATTCCTTCACTCCAAATCCTTGGGTACTTACAAGTTCTCTTCTATAGCTTCTGAGGATTATAGAATCCTGATATGTACAAGATTGTTCCCAGTACCTGAATTATTATGCTACACTCTCCTCAAGCCCTTTTGAAAAATTCCTTCAGTTTTCCTGCATATATTTATATAGATCTTTATGTTCACTAATGTCCTCCAGTTTCAAGGAACTTACATTTGATTTCACAAAACCAGGGAGTAGTATAACATTTACACTATATATGTTTAATTCAATATTGATTCTATCAAGCAATGAAAAGACAGCTTCCTTTCTTGAAGATCCTTATATATTCATTAATTTCACTAGGACTTTATGAGTACCTGTCCATTCTACCACACAAGGCACCTCATCAGCCTTTAGGAACAACTTTTTACCTGGACCATTCGATTCCCCTCCAGCTGGCTTTTCTTTGTTCTATTATGCCCTATTTTCTCTTTATATAGACTGAGGAACATCTTTGGGATGTTAGGAGTGGGTGTCCATGTGTAGAGTGAGTAATTTTTTTTTCTGGTACCAGGGATTGATTTCAGGACCTTGCACTTTCCAGGCAGGAGGGGGGCCACTGAGCTACAACCCCAGCCTTGAAGAATGAGTAATTTTATAGGTTCTAGAGTCACATATAAAGCAGAATGAGTTGAAGTCTGGACTCAACTAATGTATATTTTTGGTACTTTCCTTTAGAATTCAGAGTACAATAGATGTTTTCTCAAATTTGAACATTAGACAAACCCTTGGGACTGTAGGAAAAGACTTACAAAATAGCTCACTGCATAGTTAATATTTTTAAAATACTGAAACCACCTACTTGAAAAGAGCAGATTATGTAGTTTTAAAGTCCAGCAGCCTCTATATTCATTTTTCCTCCTCTTCCAAGAAAGAAATGTGTTTGTTTGCTATTGACACACAGAGCACCCTGTCAAAAAATGTCTATCAACCTTTCCCACCTACTGATTTTAGAAGGAAAATAAAGAAATGGAAGAAACCCACACCCTGTTTGATTCTCCACCTGTGCATTCTCAGACAACAGGAGGGACCAAATGCACACACACCCATTCTGAGAAATCAAAGTTCACTTCAAACAGCTGTGGGTGTAGCATTTTATTGATCTCCAGCATCAGCTCATCTTGTGTCTATGATCACTCCTGAAAAAGCCTAAAGTGTGAGAGTATCACTTGCAGCTGGAAATGAAATAAACATCAAAACAGCAAAGTTGCATAGACACTCACGAAAGCACACATTTTTGGCTTATTAATTTTTAATTAATACACTTTGTTTTTAAAATAGTTTTAGGTTCATAGTACAATTAAGCAGAAGGTACAGAAATTTCCAGTATACTCTTTTTTTTGTTTGTTTGTTGGTACCAGGGATTGAACTCAGGACTTTGCACTTGCGAGGCAGGCAGCGGAACCACTGAGCTAAATCCCCGGCCCTCCAGTATATCCTCTTATGGTTTACCGATGGCTTACATAGGGTTTAACCTTTATAGTTTACATATGTCTATTATGGTTTACATTTGAGATTGTTCCCCAAATGTTCAGACATTGGAAACTTGATCACCAATATGATGGTATTAAGAGGTAGTGGCAGCTTTAAAAGGTGATGGCCAGTGGACTGGAGTTAGGTCACTGAAGGCACTAGGCTTCGAAGGGATCAATGCTGGTCTCCCAGGCTGAGTGAGTTTTTGTGAGAATGGTTGTTATGAAAGAGTAAGCCTGACCTCTGAACGTCTCTCTGGCTTCCTGTCTCACAATGTGGTCTCTCCCTATCCCACGCATTATACCATAATGTCACTTACCATGCTCTGAGGCAGCCAGGGATACCCTCACCAGAACTAGTGCCATGTTCTTTGGCCTTTCAGTCTCCAAACCTGTGAGCAAAGCAAACTTCTTTTCCTTATATAGAAGCTATATCCAGGTATTTTGTTATAACAACAGAAAATGGACTAACATAATCTCTCCCCCTATATGTGCATCTCTTTCCCCCATTATCAATATACCACAGCAGGGTGGCACTATTTTTTTTAAATTTGTGAACATACATTACATATCATTATCACCTGTAGCATATATTAAGGTTCACTCTTGGCATTATAATATCCATGGGTTTTGACAAATATATAATGACATGTCTCTACCTTATTATATGGCACAGAATAGTTTCATTGCCCTAAAATTTCATTGTGCTCTAACTATCCCCTCCCTCTTTCACCATTTATTCTTCACAACCACTGTTTTCAATGTTGCTACAGCTCTATCATTTTAAACATGCTATTTAGATGAAATAATAGGGCATGTGATCTTTTAACATTGGCTTTTTCACATAATAATATGCACGTAATATTCCTCCATGTCTTTTCATGTCTTGATGGCTCATTTTCTTTTAATATTGAATAATAGTCTTTGCTTGGATGTATCACATTTACTTATCCACTCATTTATTGAAGAACATCTTAGTTAAAGTGTGTTTTATAGTATGTAATCTTTCTTAGTGAATGTTTCACTTCAGCTTGAGAAGAACGTGTAATCTGCTGCTACTAAATGAAATAATCTGTAGCTTTAAATTATAATGAGTTGATTATTGTTACAATTGAGTTTAATTATGCCCTTAATGCCTTTCTGTCCTCTGAATCTATTTATTTTTATATAGATAGGCATTTATATCTTCAAGTACAACAGTGGATTTATCTATCTCTCCATGTAGGTATACCAGTTATTTACTCATATCTTTGGGTACTCATTTTAGGTGCCTTATTGCTTTTTGGAATATTGACCCCTTTATCAATATGTAATTCCCTTTACTATCCTTCACAACTTTATTTTCTCTGACATCCTCTCCATCTGAAATTAATATGGCTATTATTGCATTTTTTAAATTAGTTTTTACATGATATCTTAGTCATTTTACTCCACTTTAGAAAAGTACCATAAACAGAGTGACTTATAAACAGAAATTTACCTCTACATTTTCAGAGGCTGAAATCAGAATTCCCCATTGTGGGGTTCTGAGAAGTATCCCTTTCTGGATCGCAGACTCTCCTATACTTGTTGTGTCTTTCTTTATATGATGAAAGGTGGGTAGAGAGCTCTCTGAGAACTTTCACAATCCCAAACATGTCTTACCTCCATATGACTTAATTACTTCTAAAAATTTTCACACTCTAATTGAGGATTAAGATTTTAACATATGAATTTTGGATGCACACATTCATTTGTACAGCATTCTACCTCTGAATTATATCCCTCATGCTTGCAAAAAATGTATTCTATCCCAACAACCCAAACTCTTTTAACTTATTCCAGCATAAACTCAAAAATCTTAGTCCAAGATGTCATCTAAATATTTCTAAATCAAATGTGAATGAAAATCAAGGTACAATTTATTCTGAGGAAAAATTCTTCTTCAAGTGTGGTCCTATGAAAGAAAATAAGTTTTACATTTTAATAACACTATATTGGACAGAAAATCAACAAAAAATTCTTATAAGTCCAACCACACCCCAGAGCAAATAATCCTAACAGATACTTACAGAATATTTCATCTAACCACTTTAGAACACATTCTTCTCATCTGTACATGGAACATTCTCCATGACTGATCTTATGTTAGGTCACAAATCAAGTCTCAAATTTTAAAACATTGAACTCATACCTGTCTCCTTTTGAACCTCAACGAAGTAAAACTACAAATCACCAACAGAAAGAATGGAAAGTATACAAATACATGGAAATAGAATAACATCTTCTTAATGAATAATGAGTAAATGAAGAAATTAAAACAGAAAACAAAAAAGTTTTATATGTTAATAAAAATGACAATACAACACTGTATAACATCTGGGATATAGTAAAAGTAGTACAAAAAGAGAAGTTTATAGTCATAAATGCCTATACAAAAAGAAATATCTCAAACAATTTAACAATGTATCTCAAAGACCCAGAAAAGCAAGAGAAAATCAAACACAAAAATTAATAGAAGGACATAAAAAGTAAAGATCAGAGGATAAATAAACAAAATCAAAACTAAAACAATCAATAAAACAATAGGTTTTATGAATCATGCCAGCAATGGTTCAACATATACAAATCAATTAATGTCATACAGCATGTTAACAGAAAGGAAAAAAAATTATAAGAACATTTCAATAGAAGCAGAAAAAGGATTCAAAAATTCAACATTCTTCATAGAAAAACTTTCAATAAATTAGCATGAAAGGAACTTGCTTAAACATACTAAAGGTTAAGTATGAAAAAATCACAGCCAATTTCATACTGAATAGGGAAAGGTTGAAAGCATCTTCTCAAAGATTGGAGTAAGAAAAGGTTTACCATTTTTATCAGTCATTTTTAGTATAGTACTGGAAGTCTTAGCAAGACCAATTAGGCAATAGAAAGAAATCCAAATTTTAAAGAAAGAAGTAAAACTATCCATGTTTACAGAGACCCCAGAAATTAATCTACATTTATATAGCTAAATTTTTTTAATGAAAGAGCCAAGAACATACAATGGAAAATAGACAATCTCTTTTTCCATAAGTGGTATTGGGAACACTGAATATACATATGAAACCAAATCCATTTCTCTCACTACACACACACACACAAATAACCAAAATATGGATCAGAGACCTAAGTGTCAAACTTGAAATGATAAAGTTACTTCAAGAAAACATAGGGGAAACACTTCAAGACAGTAGTGTAGACAATGTTTTTTTAGAGACCCAAAAGGTGCACATTTCAAGAGTAGAAATGGATGAAAACAATTACAACAGGCTCAGAAGCTTCAGCACAGTGGAGGAAATAATCAACAAAATTAATAGGTACTCTACAGGATAGGAAAAATTATTTGCAAATTATTCATTCAAATGAGGGATTGATATCAAGAATACATAAGGAACTCAAAAAGATACCTTTCCAAAAAAATCCAATTTAAAAATGGGCTAAAATAGGCAGAATAGGCATTTCTCAATAAAAAACATACAAATGGTCAACAAGCTTATGAAAAATGTTCAATCTCACTAATCATCAGAGAAATGTGAATCAAGACTACAATGAGATATCATTGCACACCCATTAGAATTACTATCACCAGAAAGCCAAAAAAATATGTTAATGAGATGTAGAGAAAAGGGAACTCTTGTATATTTTTGGTAAGAATCAAAATTAGTACAGGCCTCAGAAAAAACCATTATGAAGATTCCTCAAAAAGTAAAAATAGAAGGGCCAGGGATTTAGCTCAGTGGTGGTGTCACCTGCTTCACAAGTGCAAGGTCCTGAGTTCGATCTCTGGTACCAAAAAAAAAAAAAAAGTAAAAATAGAACTACCATATAATTCAGCAACTCTACTACTGGATACATATGCAACCATGAAATCATTGTATCAATAATATACTTGCACTGCCATGTTTATTGCAGCACCATTCACAATATTCAAAATTTGGAATCAACACAGATGCACTTTAGTAGATGAATGGGTAAAGAAAATGTAGCATGTATATATGATGGATTCTGCAGTTCAAACTATGGAATTTTGTCATTTGCAAAAACATGAATGGAACTGGAAGTCATTTTGTTAAGTGAAATAAGCAAGATACAGAGACAAATACCATATGTTCTCACTTATATGCAGAAACAAGTCAATGTTGTAAAAGAACAGAATGAAATAGTGATAACTAGTTACTAGGCATGACAGGGGAAAGAAAGAAGTTCAGTAAAGGGCATCAAAACATAGAGACATTACTTCTTGTTTTTCTTTAGTATGGCAGGTTACCTATTGGTTAAAGCAAGCTATGGTGTATTTAAAAGTGACTAGAAAAAAAGACTTTGAAATTCCTAACACAAAAAAATGATTAATAGTTAAAGAGATGGGAATACTTATTAGCCCAACCTGATTATTGCACATTGTATACATGTATTGAACTACCATAATGCACCCCATAAAGATGTATAAATATTATATCTCATTAAAAATTCACAATTTGGGGACAGGCCTAGAATAAATATACCTATTCTAAAAGGAAAATAAGAAACAAGAAAGGTATTTCAGCTCCTAAGCTCATCCAGAAACTATCAAGGCAACTCCATGAGATCTTAAGGCATGAGAATATCCTTAGCTACAAAATCTGTCCTCTAGGACCAATGGGGGGAAGTACCATCTTCCAAATTTACTGAGGCATAAGTCCTACCTTTTAGACCTACAGAGGCAGCAATATCACCCTCATAGCTCAGCAGGGTACTGCTTATACAGTGGCTGTCTCCAGAGGACCCACCCATGATATGGTTTTCTGCTGGGATAGAGATTGTGCCCCCAGTGCTCTGCCAGTCAGCTAAACTCTTACCTTCCAAAAGCAAAGTAGAATACAAACCCTGCCCAGTGCCCTCTAGATCAATGGTTGGAGTAGTAGCCCTGATGGTCTCTAAATTTTCTCAAGTGTCTTTCTTTCCTTAACTTACAATATTTATTCAGACAAATTGTTCTACAGTCCCGGCTTATAGACTAACAACTTTAATAGGCCCTGATTTTGTTTTGTTTACTGTGTTTGCTTTAGATGCGTCTGTATTGCTGGGACAAAATACCTGATACAGCTTAAAGGAGGAAGATTTTTTTGGCTCATGGTGTCGGAGATTTCCGTCCATGGTTGGCTGGTTCCAAAACTATGAGGCTGAAATAACTTCTTACCACATAAATTAATCCACTGAGACATTGTCCCCTCATAGTCCAATCATCTCTGAGAGTTGCTAAATTGAGAATCAAGCCTTCAATACACAAGTCTTTCTTTGACCTGTACTGTTCTCTTCCAAACATGCTTTTACATTGTTTTCAATATGAATAAGTTGGGAAATTTGTAGATCTCTAAGTTTTGGGTCATTTTTGCCTAATGATTCCATGTTTAATCCATATCTCTCTTCTCATATTTACCATAAGGAGGCAGGAGAAGCAAAAAACTCCCTAACCACTTTACTTAGGAATCTGCTCAGCTACATATTGTTTCATTTCTCTGCATTCCACAGAGCAGTAAAATATGAATACAAGTCAACAAAATTCTTTCTTATTACATAAAAGGGATTGCTTTTTCCCCATTATCTGGTAACATGCTCTGTATGTCCATTTAAGGCCTCACTTATGTAGTCTTTACTGGCCATATTTCTACCAACATTCTGTTCACGGTTGTTTTGTATTCTCTGAGAAGACAGAAGTGTTCTTTACAGCTCTTTTTTCCTGAACTTCCATCAAAGTAAGCTTTCAGGAAATCAATTCATAGAAATCAAGGCTTTCACCAGCATAAAGCTGAAAACTCTTCCATCATCAACCCATTAAGCAGTTCCTAAGCCACTTCTGTTTCCTAGATGCAGACATACCTCATTTTATTGTGCTTTACTTTATTGCACTTCAAATGTATTGCGGTTTCTAAAAATTGAAGGATTATGGCAACCTTATGTCATGCAAGAGTATTGGCACCATTTTCCAACAGCTCAGATGATTCTTAGCATTTTTTAGCAGTGAAGTATTTTGATTAAGGTGTGTACATATTTTAGATACAATGCTTTTACAAATGTTGTATACAAGAGTATAAATATGTATTTTGTATGCTCTACAAAACCAAAAAATCCACATAACCCATTTTATTTTAGTATTTATCTTATCATGGTGAACTAGAACTAAATGCATAGTACCCTTAAGGGGTACTTGTATTTGTTACACCAGCATCCCTACTTCTTGGTATCTATTTCTTTCTTAGTCAATTTGGGTTGATAAGACAAATTATCATAGATGATTCACTTATTAAATAAATGAAATCAATTTCTCACAATTCTGGCCCCAGGATGGTTAAATTCTGGTAAACTCTTTTGAGTGTCAGATTGCAACCTTATTGTATCTACACATGGTGGAGAAAGAGACAAAGTGTTAAAGGGCTCTGAGATCTTTGTTTAAAGGCACTAATCCCATTCACATGAATATTTCCCTTTTGACTGAATTATCTCCCATTATTTATTTATTTATTTATTTATTTGGTACCGAGGACGGAACTCAGGACTTTGCACTTGCCAGGCAGGAGTGGCGCCACTGAGCTTCGTCTCCTGGCCCCCACCTTTTAATAATCATGTTAGAAGCTAGTATTTTAACATATGAATCCAGGATGGGGATTTAGCTCAGTGGTTCCACTGCCTGTCTCACAAGCACAAGGTCCTAGTGCAATCCCTGGCACCAAAAAAAAAAAAAGAAAAAAGAAAAGAAAACATATGAATCCAGAGAGGAAGCAAATATCTAGTTCACAATGTGATATAGCTTTCCCCATCCCTTTCCTTTAATCCATATATGTTTTCATTTATAGTAGGTTTCTGGTAAAGCAACATATAGTTGAGTCTTGATATTTGATCCAATGTGATAAATTTTGTTCTTTAATTGCTATTTTAAGACCATGGACACTTAAAGTGATTATCATTGTAGTTGGATTAATATATTCTACACTATTCATGTTTGTTCTTGTTTTGTATTGCTATCATTGTTCTTTACTTCTACACTTTTCTTCTACATTTTTTCTGGCTTTTGTAGCTTTGATATGAGAATTTTATGGTTCTATTTTCTCTCTATTTTAGCATATTAATTATATTTTTAAAAAACTTTTTAGTGATTGCCATATAGATTCCAATATACATTTACAACTGATCTAAATTCATTTTCAAATAACACGATACCTTTAATCCCTCCCTCTCATTCCTTGTATTATTGTTGCTGCTCATTTTACTTATACATACATTCTTTGAATTTTGCAAGAGAATTCTGAGGGGTTCAAAATGCTTGGTTAACTTTTTAACACATTAAATATTTTGTTCTTAATATTTGTTTTTGTTTTTTGTTTTGTTTTGTTTTGGTTTTGGTACCAGGGATCAAACTCGGGACCTTGCGCTTGCGAAGCAGGAACCGGAACCACTGAGCTAAATCACCGGCCCCTATTGTATTCTTTTTATTTGTTTGCATGATTTCTGAAAAGTAGGATGTATTCTTATCTTTGTTCTTCTACAAATTAGTTGGTTTCTCCATTGCTTCTTTCTATACTTTTTCTTTGTCTTTGATTTTCTAAAGTTTGAACTGTAATTGCCAAGAAATATTTTTTTCTTTGTGTGGGTATGTGTTGTTTGTTTGTGACTTGTGGTAGTCTAGATCTAAAATGTCCCCACAAAAATCTCATATGTTAAGAGATGGGGCTTTTATAAGGTAATTGGATCATAATGGTGTCATATATATTAGTGAACTACTCTAGTGATGAGTTCATAGCTTAATTTCCTATGGGAACTGAGCTGGAGGAGGTGGATCACTGAGAGCATGAACTGGAGAAATACACTCTTATCCCCAGCGCCTCGCCCTCTCTCCCTCTCTCTCTCTCTCTCTCTCTCTCTCTCTCTCTCTCTCTGTCTGTCTCTCTCCAGGCTAGCTGCCTTGTTTTGAGCAGCTTTCCTCTGCCATGCCCTTCCACCATGCCATTTCTGCCTTAGAGCTAGCAAACCATAGGATAAACCTCCTTCTTTTATGGTACGAGTGTCAGATATTTTGTCCCATAGGCAGCACATTTATTAATACAGGATTTATCCTGCTTGGCATTCTATAAAATGCTTGGATCTGTGATCTGAGGTTTGACATTAACTTCTGGAATTTCAAAGTCATTATTGCTTCAAATTTTATTTCTATTATTTCCTCTCTCTTCCTTCTGATATTCTCTTTATACATAAATAACAGCTTTCTTTTTTTATAGTTGTTGCAAATTCTATTCTTGTTTTTTTCAAGGTTTTTTTGTTGTTTTTCAATTTTACAGAATTTCATATTCTTATTTTCAAAGATTTATTTCCTCAGATATATCTACATAGTTTACTGAAGAACCAAAGGCATTCTTTGTTTTTATTACAGTACTTTGGATCCCTAACACATCTTTTAAATTATTTCTTAGAATTTTCATATCTCTGCTTATATTATATGCCTATTCTTGCATGTTGTTTACTTTTTTCATTAAAAACTTAGCACATAAAATTCATTTTTAATTCATGATCTCATTATTCTGAAATTCCTGCTGTATCTGGTTCTCATTCCTTCAGCCTCTTCAAGTCATTTTGTGCTTTTTGTATGTCTTGTACTCACTCTTTTGTTGAAAAGTGGACATAATGTTCTAGGAGCTGCACAATTACAGTTCAGCTTTTCCTATCTCATGAGATTTTAAAAAAAATACCTATAGTCAAAGAACCTTTTAACAATGTGATGGTGAGGCACTTTGGGAGAGGAAGAACACATTATTCCTATGGTTAGTCCTCAGGCTTTAGGGAAGCTGGTGCCCCTGACTGTGAACTTTCACAGGGCTTCTTAGTTCTTTCTTTATCCTAATTAGATTGGAATGGCAGGAGTGGACTGGGGTTGAGTGTTTTCCTTCCTTAGTATGTTTAGGCTTTAAGAAACCCCCAGTATATTTGGCTCTGATAAAACTGTGTCTTCTGAGGACACATCTTTTTAAGAAAAACATAAAGGTCAAGTATATTTTAAAATGGTTTATTTTTCTATCCCTTCACAGAATAATGAGAGGATTTTATTCTTGTCAAAACCTGATAAAGCTCCTGGAGGTAAAACTCACGGAAGTGTGAGGGCTTCCCTACTGCCGATCTCCTTGGCAGGCGGAGAAACCACTGAGCTAAATCCCCAGCCCTCTCCTTGGAGATTTTATCTCTCACACTTCTTCACTCTGAGTTTGCAACAATTTATCAATTACATTCAAATTTTCCTACACTATCACTGATTTCTGCAGAGGTTTATGCTCTGATAAGGTTTGATTTTTCTGTACCTTACTATCTGTCTCTCCGATTTGGGAACAGAAGTCTGTCCTATGCCTTATTTTTCAGATAAGTTGAAGAAGAGTTGATTTTTTTAGTTTGTTCAGCCTTTAATTTGTTAGGATAAAGTGGTGACTTCTTGGTTCCTTACATGTTTAAATATAAACCAGAATTCTTTCTCAGGCTTTTTAAAAAAATATGGATAGTCTCAACATTAATAAAAATATCACATTAAGATAAATCTATCCATTGTTTTCTCTAAACTTCTGTATTTGTTCCTCATCTTTCATGCTCACTTTCAAGCTAATTGGTATGATTTTACTTCTTAAATGTTTCCCAAAGGACATATGTTGAAGGCTTGGTTGTAACCCTTTGGTGTGATAGAGACATTATGGAACCTTTAGAAGGTTAGGCCCAGTGGAAGAAAGTTAGGTCACTGAGGGAGGTCATTCTCTTGAAGGGAATATTCATACCCCAGGCCTTTCTCGCCATATTTGTGGCCTCTATGAGTTGAAAATCATCCTCCACCACAACCTTTCACCATAAATTCCTTGCCACAGTGCTCTCTTTTGTCACCGGCCCAAAAAATGGATTAAAACAGCTATGGACTGATGCCTTTCAAATCATAAACCAAAATAAATCTTTCCTCCTTTTAAGATGATTATTTCAGGTAATTTGTCATAGCGACAGAAAACTAGTTCATTGATTAGTTTTGAAATTTTCATTGTAATAGCCTCCATTTTTTTCTCACAAATGAATTAAGTTTAGATTCTCTTCCTACCTCTGGGTTTTTGCCT
Source organism: Heterocephalus glaber (assembly GCF_000247695.1). The sequence continues at coordinate 39,904,147 of NW_004624730.1, read as the reverse complement.
TTGATTTATCCTTGTTCCAATGTATCCTGTTATCACATTTATCTCCTCAAAGAACAACTCTAATGGTACAAAATATTTAATTTTCTATGATACCTATTCTATCCCATGTTTGACAAACATAGCCTTCCAGAATACCAGTGCAAACTATCTATTAGTCTTTATCATTACAATATTCCTAAAGTTGTCATCTTATAGAATTAGTCATAATTCTCCAAATACTTCTCATGTTCTCCCAACCCACCTATTCACTAATAATGCTCCTATGACTTTTAAACTTATAAAAATATAGGCCATTTATTATTAAGGCTGATATACAGTCATTCCCAGTATTCTCAATAAAATGTCTCTCTTTGTTATGGTTTAGATCTAAAATTGTGCCCTAAAAGCCTCCTGTATTTGGAGAGTGATTAGATCATAGGGATGCCATACTCATTGGTGGATTCACCCATTGATGAGTTCAGTAGCTAAATATGTTGAGGTGGGGCTTGTATGGGTCAAGGGGAATATGAACTGGAGATGTACACTCTTGTCCCTGGTTCCTCCCTTTACTCTCTGCTTCCTGGCTGCCATGAGGTGAAGAAATTGTCCTCTATCCAGGCCCTTCCACCATGCCCTTTCTGCCTTGGAAGCAACCAATCATAGACTGAATTCTCTGAAATCATGAACCCAAACTAGCCTCTTCCCCTTTGTGTAGTGGGTGTCGGGTATTTTGTCCCAGCAATGATAAAGTAATGAAGACACTCTCCCCTCTCCAATACCTAGAGCACAGTGTATTTTTTGTGGAGATTAACACTATCGTATAGTCAAGTGCACTCTTATTTTATTTCCTAAATGTAATGGACTCTGTCAATATACAATGCAGCTTGGTCATTTTCTCTTCCATGCACCACCTGGTACACTGTCTGGTACTGGTACTGATTGAAGTTAAGCATCTGTAAAGCAAGAAACACTTTTGCTAAGTACACAATTATATGCATGTTGTTTAAAAACTAGAATTGTCATCAGAGAATTCACTGTCATTACTAAAAGTCTTCTGATTAATCTAGAGAAATAAACAGCTCTTAAATACTTATCAAAACTAGACTTGATAATATAAATAGGTTTATAAAGATCCTCTAATGCCATAATAAAACTAATTCTGAACATGAAGCAATATCTAATATTAATAAAACTAAAAACACCCACTTTAAATTATTGTTTTTAGAGCAATAATTAGAGGGTTTAAATTCATCACATGAGAGTGCCAAATTCTAACCACTTTGGAAACCAGTTTTGAGGCATACTTAAAGCCATTTTGCCAAGTCAATCACATCTATTTTTTTTAACCGAAAATAGCATTATTAAATCATTCTCTGCCTCTTTTTACATGCATTACACTCTGATTACTTTCCTTGACAATTTTTTAGAGTACAATTTAGTCTCCAGTAATGAAGACATGCTCTTCTGACACATCTTCAAAAAATCAGACCTCTCAAATTTAAAGGCCCAATCCAAAAACGGGCATCTGAAATGAACAGACATTTGTCAGACAAAGAAGTAAAAACAGCAAATAAATACATGAAAAAATGGTCAACATCACTGGTCATCCAAGAGATGCAAATGAAAAAAACTGTGCATGTGCTCCAGCTAGGAAAGGTTTCACAAGCAGAGTTCTAAACACCTTTTGATTCTGCTTGACGGAATAGCAGTCTCCAAAGACGACTGCTTGCAAAATGGATGCTATTATACTAGAGGATATGCCAAGTGAAATAAGCCAGACACAGAAAAGCAAGTATCTCACTCAGATGTGGAAATTTAAAAAGAGTCAGCCTGAAAATAGAATGGTAATTACTAGAGCTTGGGACGGTGACTGTGGGAGGAGGGGAGAAAAAAGTGAGGATGTATTTGATCAGTGTACTCTGTTGTATGCATATACAGAAAAATTATACTGAACTCTTCATATGTACAGGTAATGCATGTTAATAAAAATGTTGGCTGCTTTAAAGCATGAGCTTAATGTGTAAATTTATTTCAGTATGTTGAGATATTATTGAAAATAGTGATCATGTGCCATGGTAAAGTAATGTGTGGGGTCGGGGGTGCATAATGTCTATATGCTTATTTATAGCAACGGAAAACAAGAAAATGATGCACAAAACATTGAGACAGAACATATGAATGGATTTTAATTCTGTGTGAAAAGTAATATATGGAAGGGGAAATTTCACAATAAGATATGTTTCTTCAATTTCTACACATTTTATATTCATATATGATATGCAGAGCTAGATTAAACGTGCAAATAATTATACGCACATTCAAGGATTGTCATATTATTTCCATTAAATAAAAAAAAAGTCAAAGAAATAACTAGTAGAATTTTTGTTGTCTCCAAAAATAAAAACTCCAAACTGTCATTAGAAATGTTAAATTAGGAGATTTTCATGCAGATTTTATTTGTATATAATCAGAATTTTTCATCTAACCTTGTTTTTCCTACCCTCTAGCATGGACTTTTATAAAGTGGTTCACAAAATTAAACCAGATTTGTAGCAATATAATTACAATATTTTTTATGAACTTTTTTCCTCAAAGCTTTTAAATCTTGACAGTACAATATATAAACCTATATTCAGCAATCATTGTCATGGCAAAATAAGATGAATAACACAAAGTCTGAACAATTTCTAGGGCCAATGGCCTCCAAGATAAACTTTTAAATTTGTTGTCCCTCTGTTGTCATTGATTTAGTGTACACTCTGAAAAAAAGAAAGTTTTCTTCTATTGTTGATATTGTCCTTTTCACAGTATTTTATATCACATTGTTTTATCTTAAGTATTTACTGTAACCTTTATATATGTTCAGTCAACACTTCAAAAAGCTGCTTGGGATATCTAGTTCCTTTCTTTTACAACAAAATTAAGCTATATTCTTGCCTCAAGTTTTATATACAATCCATTTCCTCATTACAGAAGAGTTTTCTCCTAGACATCCTAATAGTACTTTGATATACACCACAGTTCACTGACTTACTACTGTCAGGCCAAAGAAGAGGGCATCTCATATAGACCACCTTATTTAAAATTTCAGCTCACTCTTCTGACATGCCCAAGTTTCCCCTACTATAGTTGTAGAAAAACTGGACCAGGAAAGACCCAAAGCCACTCAAAAGAGGTGGAGGAAAGCCAAGGCTTTATCAAGCAGCTGGCCCAGTGGAGCTAAGCAATCGGTAAAGACCTGGGCCCCAAATGTAAAAAATTGGGAGTTTTGTACAGTAGTTTAAGTTGAGGTGGGCTTGGGATGGGCAAAATGTAGTTTTACAGAAGGAGATAACTGTCTTGAGGTTAGGGGTTTTCTTTAGGAACAGGATATTCACATGGCATAACAGGACATTTAGGGCTAGCAGAACATAACAGGACACATATTGTGAATGTTGAGGCTAACAGGATATATATTTAGAGCTAACAGAGAGAAGGTAATGAGATACACATTGTGAACTTTGAGGCTAACAGGAGATACATTTAAGGTTAACAGAAAGGACATAACAAGATACATATTGTGAATGCTAATGCTAGCACAATATATATATTCTGTGGTGGGTTACATTGTGATTATATAAAGTATCACATATTGGGAGGGGTTGCAGACCTGCCTGTTTTGGGGTAAATAGGAACAAAATAAGGGCCTGTGAGAATTCATACGTCTTGAAGGCCTATAAGTTTAAATTTCTGCATTATTATTATTTCATGATAGTTCTTTCTAATTTCTAAAATCCTCTCTTTAAATCTTTTACTTGCTTGGTTATTGGCAAACCTTTCACTAAATATTAAACTCGGTAGATAAATTTTCTCGGTTCAATTTGTTTATTACTATTTACTATCATAGTATCTAGCAAACACATTGTGATGAAAAATATAGGGAATGTTTAAAATTTTTAGAATTTATTACAGCAAAATCTACATTGCCATTAATTTCCACCCAAATACTCCTCATTTCAAACACACTCATCTCATTGTTCTTGTCATTTTCTGAAGTAGTTTTGGAAGTTCTCGTTTGTGCATGTTTTTAGTTGCAATTTTGTGTCTACCTCAATGTCCTGAATCAATTCAAAACATTTACCTTTCACAGGTAATTCAAAACATATACCTTTCATTTTGATTTTAGGAAAGGACAAGAAGTCACATCATGACATATTTGGTCAATAAAGTGGATGAAAACATGATAAGGTTTTTAATAGCCTGTGCCTTCCTATCTGATGAGCCTGATGTTAACTCTGCTTAGCATCACAGATGCATTGAATTGTAGTAAACCACTTGGGACTGGAACAGAATACCTTCAATTTAGAAATAATAATAATTGCATTTCCGTAAATTTTACTTGTTTGGCTTGGTCAAGTTTGAAAGCCTTAGAACTTACAGATAGGGTAATTCTTAACACTTTCATAAAATGACAAATAGAAGTCCAATGCATGCATTTTTTTTTATGTACTGCTGAATATTTGACCCTATTTACTTTTAAGCCTGTGATCTGTATATACTTATTTTTTTGAGTAATCTCATAAGTAAAAATGTAGGAATACATAAATACAATCAAGATATCAGAAGCTAAAATTCTGGAATGCATTGTTTAAGATAAATCAATCCATATTAATAATGGCTGAAATATATTGTTGCTATATGGACAGACAATTAGCTTTATACATTCCAAGACTAGTTTATTTTAATAATTTTTAGGTCAGCAAGGGTAAATATATTAAGCAAAGTACTAGGCAGATATTAGAATAGTATGTTATTCCTTTTACATGAAATTTTCATAAGCTGATATAAGCGACAGTAGAGATAATCAATTATTTCAAAAGAAATTCAAATTCCAAAATCAATACCTGGCTTTCCTTGTATAAGGGGAATATCTAATAGTAGTAATCAGTACTAGGGCAACTTCTAACTTGATATATTTAAGCCAAAATGACTTCAATTGCTATCTCCAGGCATATTTTAGTGCTTCTTCTCCATCTTATTACTTTGAAAATTTTTCATTAGAGATTCAAGGCTTTCAAAAGTGTAAGTCACCATAGAAATCATAGGAAAGAGAACATCAGCTAGAGATACCTTATTAAGCTAAATTTGAATTTAGACTTAAACATGTAACAAGGGTAATTATTACACTTGTCCTTTTTTAATGAAACTAAAATAAATAAATATGGGTGTTGTGTTTCATTTTTAAGGACTCTAAGAATGTATTATACTTTAGAAGTGCTAATCAGATTTTACTCTTCAACCCATTATAATAGTATATTTGTTAGTAAATCAATAGTGCAAAGGAGAAAAATTCTGCTTCTGCTGGAGTGAAGGACAACTGTTTCAATCACCACTTTAATAGTAGTGTTTGCATTCAAACAATAAAATGCTAATTTCAAGTGATTGTTATCTGTACATAAAAACAAGGTCTTAAAGATATATAGTCCATCCCTTCAGTCTTGAATTTCATCAACAAAATATATTTGTGTCCTTGAGTTTCCATAGAGTTGATTTCTACCTCTTATTTAAATAATCATTTTTTTAATTTGTTAATTTTATTGATACATTTTAGGTATACAATATGATGACATTCATCATTGGGAATTTGTTCCTTTACATGATGTATCTTGGTTCTTATTTTTTCCCCATTCCCCTTGCCCTCCCTTCAAACCGTCCACACTTCTCTATTTATAAGGAGTTTGTTTCTGTTTTTTTCCTTTTCTCATATTTTTCCTTTCTCTTTTTTTCTCGCCCCCCCCCACCACCAACAACTTCTCCTTCCCCTTCCCCTTTGCCCCTTTTCTTCCTATTTCACGTTATCTATTATACATTTTGGTCCTCATTTACACTTTCAGTTTCTCACACCAGAGAAAGTCTTTGGTATTAAAACTGCATTACATTTTTTGAAATATGCTATAAACTTGACTCTTATGAAAATCAGATTAACCTCTCATCCAGTACAAATTAATAAAGTTTTTCAATGTGTTAAAAAGATGCAGCAACTAGCTGACAATCTCCTGTTGATTACTCTTTCAAAGGAAAAAGTAATTTGAAATTTGAAGAAGCTTTATTTAAAAGAATCCAGAAATGAACTCCAAGTAATTAATTCCAATTTCAATGTCATATTTAACATTTTATATCTTTCTACATTTACAGTAAAAACCATGTAAAATGAGTTTTGAAAATGAAGAAATGTATTAAATAACTGGGCAAATGACCAAGGTAGATAGTACCTTCTAAAAGAGTAGATTTTTAAACTGTTCTACACAGAACAGGGTTTCTTAACCTCAGCACTATTAACATTTTGAGTTGGAAAATTTTCTGTCCTATTGAAAGGGCTGCCATATATATCCAGAATCTCCAACAACATTGCTAGCTTCTAGCTACAAGACATCAGGTGCACCCCTTCCTCTTACTCTGTTAGGACAATGGAAATATGTCTGTAGACATTGCAACATATACCCTGGGGATAAGGACTAAAACCATTCCCAGTTAAAAATGACTGGATACTGTAGTTTGTTGGAAACAAAGATCACTGAATCCAACCTCCAAATTCAGTAAATCTGAAGGGATTGCTATTCTTCTACCACCAGTATGGGTGTTTCTCTTGTTGATAAACTTTAGATCCCATTTTGAGAATCACTAGATATTTTGTTTGTTTGCAAGCAACAATGAGAAAAGGAGAGACATTCACAAAAGATCCACTAAGAATACAGCCATATGACCTTGACAACTTTCCTCACTGCCAAGTCCTAAGGGACAAGCAGAAGGAGAGTCAGAAATCACTTCTTAGTAACCAGAAAGCCTTGTATTTTTCTTCAAGCATCACAGTATACAAAGTGTTTATATGAATTTTCTCAATAATTCTCAAAGAAAAATAGGAAAGATACTTTACAAATAGACTTTTATTACTATTTCTACCTCATAAGAATTTGTATTTTTAGGTTCTGTGATCATGAGTAATAGCACAACAAAAGGTAATCAACTCTTTAAACTCTAGGCCAGGTATCCCAAGAGGAAATAGACCCAACCATTATCTTACTTAAATTTATACTCAAAATGAGTCAGAATTCAAAACTTAGAACTTTTCACATCTAAATAACATTTGTTCAATGACCACATACCTCTCTTATTCAGCAAGTATAACAAAATCAAACAAATCAATTCACTACAAAATGAGCATTAAGGATTTCTGAATTCTGCTATAAATATCACTAGAATTATATGTGAGTACATATGTATAAATTTTTTAATGAATTTTGAGCTTTTTTATCAAATAAGAATGTAGTATTCATTTCAGTTCATATACTCCTCTGCAGTTTAAACTCTATTTATTGGTGCTATTGTTGTTTTTCAGCAGTCACATTACTCTTTATCTAGTTTATAGTCAAATAAATTCTCTTTTTCCTTGGTCTACTGTCAAATCTACCCTGCATCGTGCAACTGACTTTTATGAACTAAATACAGGATTATGCATTTATTTCTGTCAAATTTATTTTCTTGATCAAACCCAAATATCCATTCTATATATAAACCAAATAACCAAATTCATGACAAGGTTAGATCTAAATTCCCTTACAAGCTTGATATATCCTCTATCTTTCCTTTACATCCTTTCTCCAATCATTATTGAGTTATTTATACTTCTGAGATCCACAAAACAAGATGGAATCATAAGGACATGTCAGGCAAATGGAGCAAAACCATAAATAACTGAATGGATTAGCCCAAGTATACTGCCTTTCAACAGCTCACTAAATAATGTCTGAGGAAATGGTATGCAAGTACCTCACTACCAACTTCCAACACCTCTCATTTTAGCCCACATCTATACTTATTCTCTAGTCTCTATAGCCAACAGGACCATTTCCATTAATTTAACTTAACAAGATGTTCCTACCTCAATCTTCAATTCATATATTTGATCCATATACTTGGACCCCAGTGCAATTATGTCTTTGCCAGGTAAGATTTTACTATCCTTTCAAAGTCCAACACAGCTATGTTCCTCATAAAACCTGCTATCATTTTCCCCTTTATTAACCATCCTTTTTGGAAAGAAATCTTCTTTTCTACAGAATTCTCATAGTAATAGATAAATATATCATTCAAGATACTGTTTCCAATCGTTTCTTGACCGTATGTCACATCTGCCAGATACCTAGTATGATATTTTTCACTTGGAATTAAAGTTACAGCTCAAACTTGAAACTTAGATTCAAAAACTAGAAAAATGTGACATAGGTAGCACAAAATTAAGTAGCTCAATAATGCAAGCTATGTTGATAGATTTAAAAGGCATTTCATGCCAATAATACATTGGTAAGGAAAAAAATAAAGCCATATATCTTTTAACCTTAGTTTAAAAAAAAAAAAGATGAATCCATGTAATGGTTTCTGAAACCATTTCTATTTTCCTTGAAATTTGCATTTCTCATTTACTCTTTCAACCCTAGGACATCAGTAGAGAAGACAGTTTTCAGAAAGAGTATGTCAAGAAAGATAAAAAGCCTATACTGGTCACAGATGGAAAAGTAGGTCTAGGCCTAAATAGAAAATTGCTTAACCAGTCCTCAGGTCAGTAATACATTTCAAAGCCATTTGACCTAGAATAAGCCTGGTGAACCTAACTCTATCTACACACAGATAAAAATCATTTAAAGGGACTAAGCAACTGATTCCCCAAAAGGCTCCTATAAAAAACAATCACTTAACTTAGATAAAAGATAAAAAGAAGCTCAGAACTTGAGCAACAAAATATTTACTCTCATAGTGATTGCTAAAATACAATTTAGGTAGGGAAAAGCTTCCAGTGAAAGCCTGAATTTTTCTATAAAACCAATATGGTACAGTAAATTTATCTGAATTTATCCAGTTTACCTAATAAAATACTACTAGTCAAATACATTTTAACAAGCACTATTACTGCAAAAGTAACTATGTAATAAAAATGTTGCTTTAAAAACCCAAATACCTGCCCTACTTATATTAAGCCACACTCAAATGGAAAAATTCCTGTTTGAATAAGAAAAAAAAAATGTGTCCACATTCATTACAATAGGATAATATTTACTTTATCAAAATCAGTTGCCAAAGCATCTTTTGCAAATGAGAAGAGGACCAAGAGATAGAGGGGGTGGTAAAAAGAATTAAGATGTAGGGCAGGGGATTTAGCTCAGTGGTTCCAGTGCCTGCCTCGCAAGTGCAACGTACCAAGTTCAATCCCCGGTACCAAAAAAGAAAAAAAAAAAGAATTAAGATATTTTATGTATATATGTATATATGCCAGTGTCCCATGATAAATGTAACCATTATGTACTACAAACATTTACTACTAATAATAAAAATCAATAATTTGGCATACAAAATTAACATCAACTATAAATGTAGGAATAAGTCTGTCTTAGTTACTTTATCATCACTAAGACACAATACCTGACACTCAGGTTTTAATTTAAAGGAAGAAAGGTTTGGCCCACAGTTTGTAGGGGTTTCAGTTCACAGTTGGCTAGTTCCAAGGCAGGGTGGCATGGCAGAAGATGATGGCACAGAGAAACAGTCTATGGCAAGTCAGGTAGGAAGCAGAGAACCTTTAAAGGAGGAGGAGAGAGAAATATATATATATATATATATATATATATATATATATATATATCTTCCCGTCAGGCTTCACCTCCCAACCTCACATTCAGATATAAACCCATCGGTGGACTAATCCAATAGCACACACTCATGATCAAGTCACGTCCCAAAATCCCCATCTATAAGGCTTTGGGGGGACATGTAGGTATAAACCATAACAACATCCATAACAACATACTTCATTGTTACATGTATCTAGGTATATACATATATAAAAGTATAGCTCATATTATATATGACTGAAACACACACCTGCAGATACCACTGTACTGTCATATAAATAACACATGCTGAAAATCCAATGATCTCCATTTTAAATTCATCATCTCTGATTCTAACTCATTCTATCCCTTGTGATCACTCTGCTTCTTTAGAATTTAGTTTGACAGGTAGAAAAGAGATATGGCTGGACTATGTGAATTTTGGACTATGTGAGCTTCCAGTATTAATAATCTATTTATAATTTTATGTAATAAAGGTTTATACAAATGAGACAAAATGTATCTTAACTGCAAAGGTTTTAAAGGGATTCTCGGCACTAGTACTTCAATAAAATAAGAAAAAATGTACAATTAATAACACAAAATAAGAAGATAGCCATTCCCCAACTTTCAACAATTGCTTTTGTAGTTCCAGAATTTATTCTATCTTGTACATTCCCAAAGCATAGAAAATTAAAGACTTATTCATCCATTAAACACATTATATTTGATCATTTTGTGCCAGGGACTATTTCTAGGTAGTGTAGATGCAGTGATAAACAATACAGACATGTCATCATAAATATCACAGATCTTTTAATTAGTGAGGGAGACAGATAATAAATTACAAAGCAAGATAAATATGGAATATGCTGTGAAGGTGCCTGAGGGAGAGAGTAGGTGATCAAGGGAAGGTTCTTTGAAGATTTAAGACTTTGAGGTGAGACTTGTTCCCAGGCCAGGAGCCAACAATGGAAAATGTGGAGGAGGGACAGAGGTGGAGCCAGCAAAGGGACAGCAGGGAAGAGGAGGGAGGAATCTTGTGTGCTGGCTATCAGGATTCATTTACTAAACATTTTTAAAACTTACATGAAAGACTGTTATAAACCCACTCCTTGGATTTTATAAGAAAAAACTGAGATTTGGAGTAGCTCTTAACTCTTATCCCATTACTTATCCCATGATCCCAGTTGATTACCAAATCCTGTTAATTTAAATTATAATGAGCATTTACTAGATGTATAAAAGGTGACAGTCTTTTAATAGTATCATATCATTAACACATTTGATCCTTACAATTTTCCTACTATTCAGGCATACTGCTTTTATCACTGTAATTTTTTATTTAACCCAAAGGGGAATATATATATTTAGCAGCTTGCAAGGAAACACAATTGAAGGGAAATATCTCAAGCAGCACATGGACTTCCAGCACCCAGCCACTTGGCTACAGCTCCCTAAATATCTATGAAATCTATCTTCTTGTTATGGGTTGTGTCTAGATGTCCCCACAAAACCTCATACAGTCATAGGTGGGGCTTTTTCAGAAGTGGCTGGATCTAGGGTGTGTGGCTGTGGAACTGATTCATGGTGCAATGCTAGGATCAAGGGCACTAGGATTAAGGGCATGAGTGCTACCTGCTGTAAGTAGCCTGGATAAGATAGAAGGGATAGAAAGAGCTGTGGTCCACCCTTGACTGCTTGTTCTCTCTTGTCTGATTTCTCTCTCCTGCCTCCTTGCTGTGGACTATTTCACCTTTATGATGTCCCTCTGCCATGACACCATGCCTTGGAGCCAGTAAACTATGGACTGAAATCTCTACAAACTGTGAACCAAATAAACCTCTCCTCCTTTAACTTTGAGTTTCGGGTGTTTTGTCTCAGCAAGGAAAAAATTAACTAAGACACTTCTTAACATCCCCACTTCATTGGCTTTATTTAGTTCAAGGGCTCAATTTTTTAAAATTAAATTCTTGAAATCTTTTCCATTTTCCATGCTTCCATCACTTCCTCTTTCAAAAACACTCTATTGTCTATACTGATTCCAGTATTATTTTTCTAAAGCACAGTTATCAATACAGTGGCCACTAGCCATATGTGTGATGTGCTTCAAGTGTAAAATACACTATTATATTTTATACTTGATATTAAATTTTCAAATACTTAAAATTTCCAATAGTTCACATAAAAATAATGTAAAATATCTCCTTAATAACTTACATATTGATTATACATTGAAATTATAAAATTGTTGATATGTTGGGTTAAACAAACTATATTATTAAAATTGGCTTTTCCTGCATAATGGGAGATAAAGGAAAGGGAGAGAGAAAAAAAGATGTATCTTGATGAGTAGCCAAATATTGGAGTAAGGTTCACATGCACAAGAACTCTTTGTTTTCTCAGGATAGTCTAGAACTAAGAACACTTAAAGTGAATTCATACAACAAAGAAGCCAGCATTTTGTAGTAACTATGTTTAAACTTTCAATAAGATTTTAAATTACACAAAATGAAACCAAAACTCGTGTCAATTTTTAACTTGTGTTTAATAAGATTTATATAATAATTAAAACAACCCTATATTCTTAAAATGTACTTAGAATGTGCCAGTGCAGTGGAATAGGGTTGATTTTAAAAATATCGATAGCACAGTAAAAGCTTCCTTCACATACAACTGTCATTCTCTGGTGTGCTTATTGGCTTCATTCATTTTCCTGAGAGTCTTTTATAATCTTTTCACAGTCAAATGATTCTCTTTTTAAATAATTATCTTGCTCTTATCCTTGTCAATTCTTATCTTCTTTGTTCTTATTTGGTTTAATTTTCAGATCCCAACGTGCCAATGGCTTTGTGTGGATTTAAGTAACTTGCCAGTATGACTTCTTGGGCTTTATCCAGTAACTCTTATAAAAATTACAGTCTTTATAATCACATGCAGTGGACCCTGGAGTTATGACTGGCCTGACATATACACAACTTCAGTTACAACAGGAATGTTAATTTTAACTTACTACCAAAGTCTTGAGTTATGAAATGAATGCTGACTGCTTGTGTGTCCAGACGGTCTCAGATACAGATTTAACCCTTAAGGAGTTCTAGAAGAACAACATCCTTTCCTGTGTGCGGTTAATTGAGAAATTCTGGGCCAATGTCTCTCTAAAGATGCTGAGATCTGCCTATATATGGGAGAGAGACTTTGAAGGCTGTGTAGGGAACCTGAGTCTTCTTTGAGCAAATTCAGTTACAACCAGCCTTCATGAATGAATTGAGTTCATAAGGGTCCACTGTACTTTCTATATGCTGTTATCTCAGTTGTAGTGAGACTGATCATCAAAGATGTTAGACTAATGGCTCAGAAATGCTAGCACTGAGAAAAGAGGAACATTGAGTGATAGGTAGTTTTCCTAAGTCATTAGTACATTATTAAGTAATTTCAGCCTATAATAACTATTGTTTCTCTAGAAAATGTAATTTCAAAAATGGGAAAATAAAAATATAGTTAAGGGGAACACTTTATTTGGTAGAAGGGCAAAATTAAAATTATAGCTATGACAATATGTCATCTTAAAGAAAAATAAAATACTTTAAGATATATTACCTATCATATTTGATAATTCATTTAGCAATTAGGAAAATGGTTTATCAAACCTATAAAGGGGAAACAACCTGAACAGAGGGAAGCCTCTGAAAAAGAGGGCAGCGAGGCAGGAAAATACCTTCTGTCCTACACAAAATGTGGAATGGGTCTGATGGGAAAAAGAAGTAAAACATGGAGTTATTCTATGTACTAAACTTAATCCTGTAAGCAGTAATGTCAAAATGATGTCACTCCACAGGATACACCAAAAAGGCTGAAAACTGCAAATAATATACAAAACCTGAAGCTGGGAAAAATATGTCTCTGTTTCAGTGTTATAAAATATCCAATTTGTACAAATAGTATGGAAAAGGCAAAAAGGAGCATGGTTCCCTAATGTCCTAATGAACATCAAGCTCATTAACACTGGTTTTTCCTTCCACAAAAGTTTCTTTTGCCTCAGGCTAAGCAAGCTCTTTGCCCAAGGTGACACTGAATGGATGGAGAAGCCCATTATAATTGAAGAGCTGTCAATGACATTGCCTCAGCAACTTACCATCTTTGTAAAGAGTTATGGATAACTTTAAAAATCATAGCTAAAAAACCCAAATTGCAGTGTTATCCCAGAATATATTGTTAACCTACCTGTTCATCTTAGAAAAATTTCAAAGATTTATGGAATATACAAAAAAATATTAGCACTGAAGTATTTGAGTTAATGTTAACCATCTCCATTAAAGGATCATGTGTCCACCTCCAATTGGCTGAGTTCTCCTTCATGAACTGGCCAAATGCTGACTCTGAGCAGTCCAGGTGTTGGACTGTGCTAGGAACCAGGTAGCCTGGATGAAAAAGCTTCAACAGTCTCCTTCATACAACTCAGCAGATGTATAAACCAGTATGAGCAGATCGTCAAGCTAGTTGAGCATACAGTTTGGTTGTTGTTCCATTGATTTTGAATTGATTTTATATTGATTTGGCAGACAAACTCTACAGTCTGGTCTACATGACTCCCAGTCACATATGCTCTGCCTTGGTATGTGCAATTACTCAATGCCCATTTATGGGCTAAGATGTCTTCCAATGCTTGGGACAAATAAAGAATTCAAATCATTTCCGTCCCTTTCTGGACTGTTCTCTGGCTTTAGTAATCTATTGCCTGATAATTCTTGTTCTCCTGAGCTTTAAATCCCCCATTTATCTCTCATATCCCTATTCTGTGTTTTCTGACAATGAATTATCTGGACCGACATCAAACCTCCATAGTAATTCAATATGTGTAAAGCATCACTGATGAATATTTACTTACAATCAACCAGTTCCTGAGCCAGCATGCACATGTTTGGAGAGAAAGTGAGGGAGGGAGGGGGGAAGAGAGAGAGAGAGAGAGAGAGAGAGAGAGAGAGAGAGAGAGAGAATCTGAGGTGGAACGCTAGAGTCTAAATTTTATGAAATGCCCCAAAGCAATTTTTTTCACAACTTCCAGATTCCAAACTTTCCTTGTTTTTCTCCTACTTCAATTGTTTATTCTTTCTCAGTTTTACTTGGTAATTCTTTCTCATTCACTGATCTTTAAATCATTGTAAATATCATAGAGCTCAGTCCTGAAATTTTTCCCCTCTCTGTATAACATTCCCTTGCAGTCTCTTGGTTCTAAGTACCATCTGGTCTCTCTCAAGTCTACTGCCCCTGCTTGGATATTTATTTTGAAATCCTGCTGCCTACTTGACATTGTCACTGAATGCCTAATAGGTGTCCAAAACAGAAAACATTCAAAATTGAACTCTTGATCTTTCTTTCCAAATCTACTCCTCCTTTCAATCTCTTCATATTTTAGCAATAGCAATTCATCAATCCAGTTATTCAAGTCCTCACATGGCATCATCCTTTGTCTTATTTGCTCCTTTTGTCCTTCTCTGCTTTACCTTCTCCATAGTCCTTGTCATATGTAACATATTGTATACTTTTTGCTATCTGTCACTCACAATCCCATAGGACAATTTGTTATCATCTCCCCACTTTTCCTTAGTGCTGTGACCTCTGTTCCTTGTCTAGTGCTTGGTACCTAGCAAGTACTCAGTAAATAGCTATTAGACAAATAAATGGAATAATGGTAACATATATTAGGAACTTATAAATGCCTGATAGGGAAAATGAATGAATCTTTATCCAATTATTCTCACAACAATAGATTCTTTAACAGTCTCCAAACTTCCAGAGCAGTGTCCCAACCCTGTACTTCCTCTACTGCCTCCAACCCATCTTGTTTATTTTTCTTTCAAATCCAAGTTAGGCTCCAATGTGGAGCTAACTTACTCTATGAGAGTAAGTGTAAATATGACTTCAGAGACCACCAGTGAAGCAATATGAGAAAGACAAACAGCATTAGCATGGTCACCATTATCACTAGCAAATTAGTGATAAGATAAAATCTAGCTGGAAAATTCTTGCTGTAACAAATCATATATGTATTCCCCAAGGGCAAAAAATCTTATTAACTCTGAAAGAAGATCTATTTGAATAAAGCAATAGGTTCTAAACTGACATACCTCAGATTTCATATGTATTTGTTTAGTACACATATATTTTTTTCTAAATACAACTCCAGTACTGTATTTGAACATTATGAGAAAGCTTGTCAAAACTCAGATTTCCATGTTATTCTGCAAGCCTGATAGATCTGGTGGTGTTGGACCTGAATTTATACACAAAAGTCAACAGTAGATCTATTAACTTCTCAGTCCTGATGGAGGAGGCTGTCTCCAAGTTACTACCATAGCTATCCTACCAGATTTACTGATTTACATTACATTACCTTCTGGGTCCTTGTGGCCACATGATTTTGCACCTCTGACCTCAGAGCTCAGCTTATTCCAAAGAGGTCTAGTACTTAAGACCCATACTGTGAAACAAAGATGAAAATATATGTTAAAGTATTACCCCCTCAGGAGGGGAGGAATCCGTGGGGTAAATGACCTCTTAAACTCAGGTCTCCTAATTTTGTAAACCAAATCAAGTTGAAATGCCATGCAGGTATTCTAATGTTCTTTCATTATTCTACAAGCAAAGAAACTAAATAATTCTATTGATATTGTCCAAATCAGCGACAAGTAAGGATGCCAAAGGCAGAGGAGTGCATCCCATTCCTTTCAGGGGAGTTTGCAGTGAAAAACCCTGTTTCTCTTGAATTCAGCACACAGAATGAATTTGGTAACAGATGGTCATTCCAAGTGCTGTGGTCTGCCTCAATATATAATGAAAAATATATAAACCTTCTGTTGCACAGCATAGGCATGAGGCTTAAACACCTGTTTCAAATTACTCTGATACCATAAACATTCTTGGAAATTGGAAAGCCCTGTGTTTTAAGAAGGTGAAAGAACATCAGCCAACTACACTAAATTGAGTAGGCTTGAGTCCAGAAAACGTTAAAAAAAAAAATAAAGAGAAAAGAAAATTACACCAGTAGCTACTGGCAAACAGCTAATGGTAATATTACTAAGTGGGAATACAGTCAAAATCTATTACTTCAGAATATACAGAAATCCTGTATATTCTCAGATTTGTACTTAAAATAATGTTGTATTTTTTATTTTTCATCTCTCTCAAGTTTTCTTTTAAATGTATTACCTCTGAAATGTTCCTTGCAAGAAAATTTTCAACGTGGTGATGGTTGATGTTCTAATTAACAAAAAGATTAGTGACATTCTCTAGTATTACCCCTTTCTATGTCCATCAAATGACTGATTACCAATATTACACTCAAGAACTGAAACACTAACATTTTAGCTTATCAAGCAACTCTGTCACAGGAGGAGATCAGGAGTTCTTGTCAGTCTGCAATGAAGTTGTCACTGCACTTTCCTTTTCCTTCAGGGAAACATCTGCCTACTTGAAACCCTCATAATGAAGATCTGTCAAATCACTGAAGGGTTGCATATCATCCAATAATTAACCTGGAAAGATCACTTGCCAATGGCATCACGCCATGACAAACAGATGCTTTTCTATTACCTAGCTGAAAACAATGTCAGATGTTCTGAAACAGTCTGCTTTCTATCTTGTGGATATACATTAGTCATTTAATAAACTCTTCATTTTGCACTGTATGAAAATTAGAGATAGTTTTCAGTTTATTGATTGAGTGATTAGATCATTTTTAAAACAGACTTATCTTTAGAGTAATTATGCGATTGAGTCTGACTTCAAGATTGAAGGGCTGGAAATAGCTTGTCAGAATGCATGTCAATTGACTTTGCCTTTTACACGCATGACAGATTTTTATGAGCACTGTAATCAGAGACTTGCCAAAATACACAAAAGATAAATTCAATACTAATAAATGAATTTTGGAAACTTAATTTATGTCCCATATACAAATACTCTGGGTTCAGTTAATCACAGTGGATCAGCTGGATAAATTCTGAAAAATCTTGTGCCACTAGGCAAATATTTGAAATAATGATGCTTGCTGTACCAATGGCAATCTGAAGGAAATAAAATAATATTGACTAAAATTGATGGGATCAATGCCCTATACTTTATTTTTGGAGGACCAAAGAATACAATTTTTGTACTTGTAGATATTACTTCTCAGCAAACCTGGGGATTGTATTTTGAAATAAAACCTTTTAGGCACTTATCTGTTGAAACTTGAGCCCAGAGTAAAGATCCATTCCAACAGTTTTTTATTAAAAAATTACTCCCTTCGCCGCCTGCTGTGCAAGTGCAAGGACCCGAGTTCAATCCCCGGTACAAAAAAAAAAAAAAAAAAAATACTCCTTATTTTTAATTAATTTTTTAAAAAATAATTTACATCTGTGGTTTTAAAAATTCCAAATGTAAAATAAAATCTTAAATGTATGAACTAAAATAATAGTACCTCCTTACTCTATATCCTCATTCCCAAAATGTAAACAGTGAACAAACATTTTGTGTATCTCCCCAGAAATTCTAACGTCTATAGTACAGATGATACTATACTCTTTGTTCTGTACTTTGTTATTTTATTTAATTATACATTTCAGACAGAATTTTTTTATTATATGAGTATGCCTCTACTTTATTCTTTTTAACAGATGCATATATATATATATATATCCCATTAAATATTCTCTTACTAATGGTCATTTCATTTGCTAAGAGCATAGCTAAGAGTATAGCTGCTGCAACAATGCTGCAAGAAACAAAAGAATGGCTTTCTGATAGTGCTACTTAAAAATGGAATTGGTTTCTTTCATAAACTATGACAATTACCCAAGTTTATACAAGTGAGCAGAGCCAGAGAAAAGAAAATCTAATGAGAAGGACTGGAGAAAAGATTCTATCTCTATGATTGCTTCAATCAACCTAACTTTTAGCAACAACCTAGGCACAAATAAATTATTCCAAAATATTTTGTATGGTGTTTTTGAAGGTCTTAGTACAGTTGCTTCCATCAGCTAAGATTCTCTAGCTATTGAAAGCAAGATTATATGAAAGTTTCAAGAGTTTTTATCTCTTCATGTATGCCTGTCTGTGTTTCTCTGCCTCTATATATCTATTATCACTCAAAAAAAAAAAAAGAAAAACAACAACTAAACTAAAAACAAAAAAGAAAACATAAAGCTGGGCATGTAGTTCAGTAGTAGAGCACTTGCTTAGCATCCATGAAGTCCTGGTTTGAGCTCCAGAACCACACACAAAAGAAAATAATAAAAACATATATCTTTTATATATCTTTGGTGGTGGAAAAAACTAAAAGATGATTAAAAGTATTCTGGTTCACATAATCTTGGATGGGGGACATTACATGATATCATATAAATACGAAGATGAATATAGTCTATATTCTTAGCTATCTCCAAAATGACCATCCCAAATTAAAATCAGAAAATATCTTTTTTCTATTCTATAATGCCCCCTCAGTTTGCAAGCTTCCTTTTAATTAACATGTTCTGATGTTTATAAGAGAAATATTCTAAGGAGATACTGGGGGGGAATTAACTGGTCATTGTGAGATTCATTTGTAAATCAATGACATTTGTCTTGAAAGGTGCTTTCTTATCTTCTTCTTATCATCTTCAGGTATCTTGTGACCCTCAACCTTACCTTTTCCCAGTTTCCATATCAGCAAGACAAATTCAGAGGGAGAAAGCACTAGTGAGCTCTTCTACCAAAGTGTGAAGTCTCTTGTGTTGTAGGAAGTCCTCTATGGAGTCAACTGGTTACTGTGAATCCGCAAATTGCTCTGATATAATGTCACAGACTCACTGAATCATAGCAACCAATTTTTTTTCACACATATACTACCTCTTAAAAGTATTATCTAGGGAAAACCTATAGTTTTTAATATCATAGAAATAAAATAGATAATGTGAGTAATCCACAGTTCATTGATTTTGACTACTTTATTCTATTATATGTAGGCATGTGTCTGTGTGCACTTCATTTCCACTTACATAATGATTTCCTTTTGCAAATATCAGTTTTTATTTATTTCTAATATCTCTTAAACCTAACTGTGGTTCACTTGTTTTACTTTCTGGTAATTTTCTTTATTCCCCAAATCTCCAGTCTTGCTTCAGTGTCTCCTTTTATTGTATCTTTTGATATTCAAAGGGGGTGTATATCTATCATTTTGCCTGTTCTGTGACCTAGTATGTGCTTTAAGCATGAAGTAAACCATAACCCACGGGACCCTGCCAGTTTCCCCCTACAAAGACTAGACCATTTGTTTAACCTGCATGATTTTTGGATAACAAAGGAATAAATATGTACTATTCTATAAGCAAGATACCTTATTTTCATCACTCTTGTCTGTATATGGGAATCATATGGCAAGCTTTTAAAAGCTCAATTTTTAGGACATACCCCAGAATAATTAAGAAGTTATGTGCCAGTAGAAGTTATTAGTGCCTGTAGAAGTTCAGGCACTAATACTTTCTAAAACTGCCCAAAAGGTTTCAATATGTCATCACATTTGAGAACTAGTGTTTTGGACTACAGTAAAGCAGCCATTTAATATAAAAATAAAACTTTTTGAGAAAAAATCTGTGCCCATTTGTAGTTAATTTTAGTTGAAATTTCATCAATGTTAATTGAATACCTGCGATGCAAAAGGATAAAATTACTGGGTTTCATTGGATACTCACTGTGATATTTTGATATAAGAAAAATATATATATTTAGTCTCTGTCCCTGATTCCTGACACAGAGCTCCTTAAATCCCTCATAGATAGGGGCATCAGGAGAATCTTTTGTTCTAATATTTGGTCTCTGACCCTTGTTTTGGACATAGAGCTCTTAAAGCCTCTGGAATTTCCTGAGTGGTAGGAGCTCTAGCACAGATCTCTTAAATCCCTTGGAATTTCCTTGGTGATAAGACAATTTTTGTTCTAATGAGGTGACTTGGTAACATCCTGGATAGCTTCAGAATGAGGGCTTGTTGCCAAGAGAGTCTACTGTATGATTAGAGAATTGTAACTTTCAGTCCCATTTCCTGACCTCTGTGGAAGGGAAAAGAATTGAAGATTGAGATCAGATACAAATTCCCCATGATGAATGTTATCATTATGCATATATAAAATGTACCAATAAATGTTTTGCTAAAAAAAAATAATCACTAGTGGTTGGTAGCTTAGTCAATCACACATACTTAATGAAATCTCCATAAAGCCTGAAATGATAGGATTTAGAAAGCTTCATTTTATTTATTATTTATTACTATTACTGTTAATACATATCAGTTGTAAAAAAATAATGAGATTCGCTATCATAATTCTATACATATATACTTTGGCCATTAATAATTTCCATCTACCATTTCTCTACCTTTGATGTCTTTACTGCTCCCCAGCACCCTTCCCAGTCCTTAGAGTCTCTCTTCATTTCTTTCTATTCCCCTTATCCTATACCCATATTCTATTTTGTACTTCTACAAGGTTGCCTTCACTTACTCATAGCTGAACAAAAGGAGGAGCCTGAAAGGTGGTTGCTCCCAGAGGGCATGGCAGTTCTATGACTCTTCCCACATACCCTGTCCTGTGCATGTTTTCCATCAAGCCGGTCATCTATATCCTTTGTTATACTCCTTATCATAAGTGCCTCCTCGTGTTCTGTGAGACGTTCTAACAAGTTAATCAAGCCTAAGGAGGGTCATATGAGCCTCAAAATTATAACCAGTTGGTGAGAAATATCTTTAGAGGCTTGTAATTGGCCTCTAAAGTGGGAGCAGTTTTGCAAAATTGTGGCCTTCACCCGGGAATATGATGTTATCCCCAGGTAGTGTCAGAATTGAATAAAATTTAATTATAAGCCACCTCAACCGGTGTGCACTGGAGAACTGCTTAGTGTGGAGGAACTTTCCCTGCACACACATGCACATCAGGTATCAGAAATGTGTTGGTATACAACACAATTACATTTCTCATTGGGAATTGTACCTTTATATAATGCATCTTGGTTCTTATTTTTTCCCCGTTCCTAGCCCTCCCTTCACGCCCTCCACCCTTCCCTATTTACAAAGACTTTGTTTCCATTTTTTCCATTTCTCATCATT
>NW_004624730.1:39868884-39880066 GCF_000247695.1 Heterocephalus glaber | reverse complement strand
ATCATATATATGATATAATAGGCTTACAGAATGAGAAGTGGAAGAGTCATAATGTCTATCTGCAGACTCAAAGGTCAAAGAATCCAAAATTACCATCTGTGTACTGGAGAGAGAATTTGTCAAAAGTCAAAGATCTGGAAGCTCATCATAGTCACCTTTGCAGTTTGTATCTATAGGCCTAAAAGTTTGCATTAAAAGGCTGAAGAGTCTGTACTAGAAAGCCAAAGAATCACTGCTGGAGACCAACATGGATAGGCAATGATGAAGACTAGAGTGCCTCCAAAAAATGAAATGACTTCCTTTTTCCTTCCCTTTTTATTCTATCTAGGGTACAAACCTATTGGTTGATGCCATAACCAGTGTGAGTCATTCCCCATCAGCTTTCAGACCACATGTCAATCGTCTACAGACATACTCTAAATTTATTAATCTACTAGGTAGTTCTTACTCAAGTTCAGTTGACATATCACAATTAACAATCACGGAAGTATTTCTTATCATTGACTCTCTGAGAGAAAGAGAGTCATAAAGGTGTTAATATAAAATAAAGAGAATAAACTTTGGCCAGTCTGGTATATACATAGTTGGATAGCTAACAAATAGAATAGCTAGTTAGAAGATAGATAGCTAAATACATAGGTACATAAATAGTTTTCTGCTCCTCCCCCTTCTTGCTACCTGGCTATTGTCTTTCATTTAAAATTAAAGATTCTTGATTTATAAGGTCAGTAATTTTATTGTAAACTGCCTCAATCCTCTTAAAAACTGATATATAAGTATTTAGATGTATGCACAAATAAATTTGCTCTAATCCTTTTTATTTCAATGTTAGAAAGTTAAAATTCAACCCATTCTATATGTTCAATAAATACTATGTGCCAGGCTTTGTCTTACATGGTAGAGTTACAGTAGTGAGAAAGGTAGGTAAATTCTTCTGAGAATGACACTTTTGAGAAGATATATCCTTTCCAATTGGCTACAACAATTAGTTAACATTGTCTCAAGAGATCCATCCTCTTAACCCCCTGGGAGGCTGGGTTGGGGCCTAGGAATGCACTGAACTCTACAGCATAAGTCCAATTTCACATGAGACTAGACGTCTATATTTGGTGTTTAGCAAGCATCAAGCCACTACTCCATTAACTCCTGTGTACCACACAAATCTCCATTATTCACTAATTCTATATTTGTAAATTCACGTACTGCTGAAATTAATTTTAGCCCTTTAAGGAGATTAAAGGTATCTATAACAAAAATATGAAACTCTGATGAAAGAAATTGATGAGGATATAAATTAATGAAAAGAAATTTCATGTACATTGATTAGAAGAATTTATAATTTCAAAATGTCCATTCTACTTAAAGCAATCTGCAAATTCAATGCAATCTTTTAAAAAAAATTTCATTGCCATTCTTCACAGAAATAGAAAAAAATCCTAAAAATTCATATGGGCTACAAAAGACCCCAAAGAGCCAAAGTGATCTAAACAAAATAACAAAGCTGGAGACATCACACTGACTCCTAAATGTATTATAAAGTCATCTTAACTAAAACAGGAGGATACTGGCATAAAAACAGGCACACAGACCACTGGAACAGAATAAGAGAGCCCAGAAGTAACCCTACATATTTATAGCCAAGTTAGTACATGTTTGCAATACACTCTAGGAGATTGATACATGTATATAACATATTTCAATTCCCTTCTTCCTTCTATCCCCATTTATTTTTCCAGCATCAGATTCATTTGTTTATCTTATAAGACTTTATAAACTAAATTATCATATGTGCAGAGTGAAAACCAGAACCAAACTAATAGGCCAAAGAACAATTGTACTAAGTCAAGGTACACTTTTAGTACATTGTTCACACTGTATGATGATACTTTTTTCTTTCTCTTTTTTCCTATTATCTGTCTTTTATTTTGCACTTATATATACAATAAGTTTTTCATATACGAGAAACCATGCAATATTTAAGAATGTGTGTCTGAGTTGCTTCACAACATTATGGTCTCGAGGTGCATACATCCTCCTACAAATGACTCAAGTTTATCCTTTTTCACTGCACAGTAGTACTTCATTGTATATAAATACCACATTATTCTTATCCATTCAGTTGCTGATGGGCATATAAGCTGTTTCCAATATTTCCAATACCAGTGCTTTATTAATTGCACTGCTATAACATGGGAAGGCATACATCACTGTGATATGATGTCTTTAACTTTTTTGAGAAGATAACTAGAAGGGGAATAGGTAGATCAAATGCAATTTCTATTATTTAGTTTCTTGAGGACTCTCCATACTGATTTATATAGTGGCTATATCAGTTTATAGTCCCACCAACAATGGAGAAACCCCACAACCTCACCAGTATTTGTTATGGGTTGATTTCTTGATGGTAGAAATTCTTTCTGGAGTGAGACAGAATCTCAGTAGGTGCTTTAATTTGCATTTCTTAAATGGCCAGTAATCTGGGCCATACCCAATTGATTTTTGAAAGAGGAGCCAAAACACATAATCTTTTTAATAAATGGTTCTGGGAAGACTGACTATTCATAAACAGAAGAATTAAATTAAAATTTTTATATATTACCAGTTACAAATATCAACTAAAAATGTATTAAAGATTTATATGTAACACATGAAACTACTAGAAGAAAACACAGGGTAGATACTTAGGATATTGACATGGGCATAGATAACAAAAGCAGAAAGAAACAAATAAGATTTTAGTACATGAAAAAGTATAGCATATCTTCACAGTAAAGGAAATAATCAAACAGGGAAGAACCTACAGAATGAGAGAAAATATGTCTAAAAACAGATCTGATAAGGGGTAAGTGTCTAAATTTAAAATAAACTGAAACTACTCAATATCAAAAGAAACTCAATTATAAAATGGGTTAAAGACCTGAACAAAATTTCAAAAGAAGATATAAAGGTAACCAATCGGTATGATAGAAAATGCTCAAAATCACTACCCATTATAGAAATCAAATCAAAACCACAATAAGCTGTTACCTCACCCAAATTAGAATGACTATTATCAAAAAAACAAAAATTTAAACTATTAGCAGTGTTATAAAGAAATGGGCACTGTTTTTAATTTATTTTTATTTTCTTATTCACGTTTGCAGTACATGCAGTTTACAATCATCTTAGAGAGTGAGTACATGTACATACTACCACTTATTTCTTTTTTAATGCCCTTCCCTTTCCACTTGCCTCCCCCTCCCTCCTCCTCTAATTTCCTTTTCCCCATTTTTATTCTTTTTGATATTATTAATCTTAGCTCTTGTATATGACATATAATGTTTAGAGTCATTGAAGTTATTAGGCTCCTGTACATGTTATACCTTTATTCTATTTATTTCCACTTCACCTCCCCCCTTAATCTCTTGGACTCCTTCCCATTTGCAAGACATGCATCCATCTGTCTCATTCAATCCATTCTTTATTAATCTCTTTGTACTTTGACTTGCTGAAATAAGAGGTGCCATATG
Source organism: Heterocephalus glaber (assembly GCF_000247695.1). Next base: position 39,876,557 of record NW_004624730.1, on the reverse strand, counting down.
ATATTTAAGCTTGTGTGTCTGGTTTATTTCACTCAACATATTTTCCATGTGGATCCATTTTTCCTACAAATGCCTCCAACTTGTCTTTCTTTATACTCAAGTGGTATTCCATGATGTACAGATACCACATTTTATTTATCCAATCATCTGTTGAGTATACAGCATTTTTCTATTATGAATTATGATATTATAAACACTGGTATGCATGTATTGCTGTAGTATGATGTCTTAAGCTCTTTGAGGAAGATACATAGAAGAAGGATGGCTGGACCATATAGAATTTATAATTTTAGTTATTTGAAAAATCTCCATGCTGATTTCTATTATGGTTGTACTAGCTTGCATTTGTAACTACAATGTAGGGTTCCTTTTTCATCACAGGCTTGCTAACATTGTTATTTTTTTATTTCTTGATGATCGTCATTCATTCTGAACTAAGATAAACTCTTGCTAGGAATGTAAGTTAATACAATCTGTATCCAAGCATTTTAGAGGTTTTTTAAAAACAACAACAACAAAAAAAAAGAACTACTATATGATTAAGCTATCCTGCTAAAGACTACATAGTGAAAAAAATTAAATCAGTATGCCAAGGACACATTTGCCCTATCATGCTCATTGCAGCACTATATACAATAATCAGGATTTAGAATCACTCTGTCCACCAAATGTTGAATGAATAAAGTAAATGTAGTATATATACACAATGAAATACCATTCAGCATAAAAAGATGAAATCCTATCATTCTCAACAAGATGGATGGACCTGGAAGACGTTATGGTAAGTGAAGTAAAGAAAGCACAGAAATGACAAACACTGCATGATCTCACTCATACATGAAATCTAAAAAGTTGACCTCTTAGAAGTTGAGAGTACAATGGTAGTTACAAAAGACTGGGGAGAGTAGTGGGAAGAGAAGGGGAAGAGGTTGGCCAATAAGTGTATAGTATAGTTAAAGAGAAGGCATAAGTTCTGGTCATCTCTTCCACAGTAGGATAAGTATAGTTAACAATACTGCATTGCGTATTGCAAAATAACTAGAAGAAAAGATTTAGAATGTATTCTAAAGAAATGATAATAGTTTAAGGTAATGGATATGTTAATTACCCTGATTGGATTATTACCTAATGCATACATGAATCAAAAGTTTATATTGAACCCCCTAAATATATGTCATTAAGGTGTTGACCTAAAAAATTACAAATTAAATTTGTATTTGTAACCTCAAAATCAATACAATGTGTTCACAATGGCTCAAACATATGCTCAAAAAAGTGACCTTTTGAGTCAACTGACGTGCACTTTCTGGACTGAGATTGAACAACATGAAAATCTGCCACCTTATTTTGACTCCCATACTGTACACAAGTATCCATGCTGTAGTCTATGCCATGTCTTTCACATTTATATGCTTTTTATTGTGGATTTCGTTGTTTAATGTGACTTCTAAGCACTGTACAATAGTTCTGTTTACTGTTCCTAAGGTCTTGATATGCCTTAGGAGGAAAAAAACTTGTGTTAGAAAACTTTTATTCAGACATGAGTTACAGTGAATTTGACCATGAATTTTGTATTAATAAATCACTAAGATGCATTGTTAAATATACCATGTTTAATCAGAAATACATATTTTTAAAAAGCTATATACTGCTGTTTTGATGAGAATCTTGAAACAGGCTTGCAGGAAATAAATTGTACTTTCTGCAAGACCAATGGGTCTGTATTTGCTAACTCAGTGTACATAGTGAATTTATAGAAAATTATTCCTACAAACAATGAGAATAAGCTTTATTACAATTTTGTATCTATGTTATCATGTAAAAATATTTATGAAGAATTGTTTCATATAAAAAAGACTGGTGGCACAGCCAGCTTTCTCATCACTGGACACAACACTGGACACCTACATTTTGGCTCATGTATTTCAGAAAATTCAATCCATGGTCAGTTAGCTCCAAGGTAGAAATGGCAGAACAGAGGAAAGCTGCTCTCCTCATGGCAGCCAGGAAACAGAGAGATCATAGAAGAGCCAAGGACCAGATTATACACTTCCAAATCAGGGCCTGTGATGCATCTCTTCCAAGCAGGCTCCAGCTCTAATAGCACATTTAGCTATGAACTCACCAGGGGATTGATCTACTGATGATCCAATCACCTTTCAATGAGCACATGAAACTTACTGGGGACAGTCTGGCTCTCAAGCATAACAATAGGCAACAAAGAAATTCATTAATAAACAGGATGGCTTCAAATATTTAATCCCTTGAAGAAAATTAAATAGAACAAAGAGAAAGGAAGTTACTGAAAAGAGTGAGAATCTTTGAGATTAGGTTGTCAAAAAAAATCCTTAATGAAGTAACATTTGTATTACATCTGAATACCTACAAAAAGCCATCTAAAAAAGATAGAAATAAGGGGCAAAAGATTCCAGGCAGAGGTATTTAGTAAGAAGACCTTAAAGAATGTTAAGTTTGGTATATTCTGAGAATAGAAAAAAGGCCCAAGTGCTGGATATAACTAGCTGAGGAGAAGGTAGACAGTGGGGTGGAAGACAGAAGAGAGAGGCCAAATCATAGGACTTCTGGTCCACCTTAACAGTTTATATTTTGAGAATAAAAATAAGATATTTCAGGATTCAAAGCAAACAAATAATATTATTTCATAAACTTTTTTTGTTTGTTTGTTTTGCAAGGCTGGGGATGGAGCTCAGACTCATATGTGCTAAGTGAGTGCTCTCCCACTGAACAGCCTCATAGCCCCGTGCTAAACATTTTTTAATGCTCATTTTTGCAGTTGTGTAAAAAATGAATTGTAGAAGAGCTGACGAGAGGCTATGGCAGGATCCAGGCAAGAGACTGTAGTGTTATAACTAGTACTATAGCAATAGAGATGAAGTAAAATGAATGGAATCATGACGTTGACTGTGAAGGGTAAGTGAAAGAAGAATTTAGATTATCTTCTAAGTGGCTTAAACCTTCTGCAGAGGATGATACTTGGGAGAGGAATAGTTCTGGTTGAAAGAAATCATAGACTATGCTGGAGATGTCTAGAATGCAGTTGGAGCTATGACACCAGATTTTAATAAAGTCAGAAGTGTAGATATAAATTGGATATCATTGTCAAGTAGGTGGCTTTTAAAGCCTGGACATGGAAAGTGATTATACCCAATAAGATGAGGACAGAACTGAATAATGAAGTCCTGGGTAGAACAGCATTAGAAATAAGTACAGGAGCAAGAACAAAAAAAGTTGCAAAGGAAACCCAGAAGTAATCCCCAGTTGAGGTACGAAGGAAACAAAGGTTTTAAAATAGCTTAATTCTCCAATGAGTATTAGAGAAACAATGTAAATTTGGCTGCTGTACTGTGAAAGTTGTTATCACAAAACAGAATGACCACAATATCAGTGTTACTGTTATTTGCTTAATCAGTCTCTACTGGTATTAAATATTTGCCTTTGTGAATATGATAAATTTGCTCTTGGAATTTTATACTGTGATTTTTTAATAATTTTCTTCAGCCAACAAATATATAAAATGAATAAGTGTTCTCTTACTGCAGATAAATTATTCGGTGCTGTATGTTGCAGTGAAAAGGAGCACAGCAGCTCGAGTCGTCTCCAGAATGCACACCTACAGACCATATGCTAGGTTTGGTCCCCCTACACTTGACATTCTCAATTGTTTTTGGCAGCTGAGGTTACCTATTTCTAAATTAAGCTATAAAATGTGGCCACGGTTGCAGATGGGCAAATACAACAAAACTAATCATGATTTTTGTTTGATTTTTATCCCTGTAGTTATTATCATCATATAACAGAACTTATGAGAGTTTTATTCATTTTAAATCATTTGTTGTTGCAAACAATGGAAAACTAGGCTTTCTGCCATGGACTGCAGGCATAGCTCAGAGCTTGATAAAAATGAATGCAACACTCTCACATAGCATTATTTTGCTCCATGTTGAAATCAAATGGATTTGAGGCTGACTACTGTTTGAAAGGAAAATGTCTCCTAACTCTTTGCCAGAATCCTCACGTGACCTTGCTCGGTCACCCATCTCCACCCCCTACACACCCAGTTTTTATATTTAGAAGCTTTCTCTTTCTCTTTTCTCCTTTGTATAAAGAATTGTGTCTAATTTATTTCTCTATTCTCAACACAGCACAGTGGCCAGTAAATTGCAGGTCCTCAGTAGATGTTGAAATAAAATGATACCTTTAATTACAATTGGCCTACTTTTTAAGGTTTTCAATGTTTACCTGCAGAACATCTTATTCTTTCTGTTTTATTATGATTTATACTTTTTTGTTTTTAAAAGCCAATATGTATTTTATAGCACCTACTATAAACAGGATTCCTAAGTTTGGAATAATAGCAATATCAAAGACCCTCCCCAAGAGGGACTGAAGCCTAGTGGTCTGATGGATAATTAAAATAGATTAAAACTATAAAAGCAAGAACATGGTAAGTGTGAAGCACACAGAACAGGTTAAATAAAAGTACCAAAGCAGTGCAGAGCAAAAAAATGATCAACATGTGTGGGAGCCTTTGGAGAAGTTTTCTTAGAAGAGGCAGAATTTAAGCTAAATCTGAAGGATAGGAAAGAAGAGGACAAGGAAGATAATCCTTGAATAATAAATATATGTAAGTGTCTAGATCTGAGAATGAACAGTAAATTTTAAAGACTAATAGTTACAATAGTTTGTTGACATAAATGATCAATGTCCAGTGTAGGGGGAAAAAAAAGTAGCAGCCAAGTGAGAAAGACAATTAGGACTTTGTTCTAGAAGATTGCTGATTTCATGCTAGGGTTCAAAATTTCTCCTAAGTTGAGAACAACTGAGAGTTTTATAATTATTAAATTTGAAAGAACATTTTAAAATGATTTGCAGGAAAGATGTTGCTGAAGACAATGACTCTAGTGACAATGTTCTAACATACTATAGGAATTAGGAATGGTTGTAAAACTTAGCAGAACGTATTCACTGGTTAAACGTGGCTGAAGGACAAAGCCCAAGAAGACACCTTGGAGGTTTCCAGCTTGGGGATCTGGAGCAATGATATTACTGTTGGAGGGTGTTAGGGAAGATCAAAAGGAAGGTGTTTAGGAAAGGAAACAAAATTCTTTCCACACATTAACTCTGTCAAAACACTTAGTAACGAGAAGGCAGAGGTACAGGACTGCAGATCAGAACAAAAACATTTCCAGGTTCCTGGGAGATACGGCAGTCATTTTTTGGACTCATTAAATATGTATTGAGTAAAGTCCTGCTTTGAAGTATTTAATGAACTTTGTTGATATTTTGAACTAATGTCTAGGAAAAATCTATGTAGTTTTCTTTGAAACAAAGAAATATGCACAAATTGCTGAACTTTAAACGTTTCTTAGGCCAATGCCATTTATCCACTAAGAGCATTTAAAATAGCTGCAGTATGGGAGCCAGTGTGGTTCCAAAGAGAACACTGAGCTGCAGAAGCCCGGGGAGTTTACTGCAGTGCTAACCAGCTGTCCCTTCCCAGGCAGATCACAGTTTGTTGAGCCTCTGTTTCCTTATCTGTTAAAGAGTAACATTAGGCCAGATAATCTAAAACACTGATGGCAAAACTTTTAGAGCTTTCAATGATAACAGCCCACTGGGGCATGTGCGCCATAGGTTCACCATTACTGCTCTAGAACTATCCTTCTATGAGGTGTGATCTAAATATACAATGAATGTTTAAATTAAAATAATTATTACATAAAAGATGCATTGTCATTAATTCCTCTTAAACTAGTTCTCTCACTTCAAACACACTTATCTCACTGTTCTTGTCACTTTCTGAAGCAGTTCTGGAAGTCCTTTTTTGTGAGTATCTTTACAAAGTATAATGAAAAATACATGACTTTTACTCCCACATACCATCCAACAAAAAGGCAGGCTTGTAAAAACATTACAGTATATTCTCATCAGTCTCACTCACCAGATCTGGCACCATGTGACTTTTAGCTCTTCCCCAAAGTCAAAATGACTATTAAAGGCTATTTATAAATGACTATTGATTCAAGACTTGGAGGCAGCCACGACAGTGTACACTCTCACAAAAGAGGACTTCCAAAACTGTTTCAGAAAATGCCAAGGACAATGGAATAACTGTCCTCAAATCAAGCAAAACTATTTTGAGGGGGATTAATGGCAACATGTCTTTTGCTGTAATAAACATATTTAATTTAAATATTTGATTAAACATCAGAGATGTAAATTTGTTTCTAATTTCTCTGTACTGAGGCAACAATATTATAATTTATGAAGAAAGTTTTGCAGAAAAGAACAGGACATAGCTAAAAGAAACATGAGAGTTCTTTGGTTTAAGAGCCACTTTTCCATCATGGCAAGCTCCCTACTTTGTATCATCTCAAACTTGTTCAAAAAGCATTTTCTGTGTTTCTAATGTTTATTTAAGTGAACTAGTGTTGCGTAGACTTTCAACAGTATCAATGGACTCAGAATTTTAATGGAAATGAGAATTAGCATCATATTTTAAAACATGTTCATTTACTAAGTAAAAGTTCATACACTGATTTTTTTCTTAATGTGACCAGTTCTTCCAGAAAGAAGCAAATGCTCTTTGTATTCTCATTACACTAATCAAAGAATAACCATTGGAAAGAAAACAATACCCATTATTACTATATGTTGGTCCCAGTGATTTGTACATATATACAAAAAATCAAAATGAATCCTCAAAATAGCCACCTAAGAGCTTTTTACATATGAAAAAGCTGAAAGCTAAAAAATGTGAGTAATTTACTCAACTGTCATTTGGTTAGTACATGTTAGAAGCAAGTTCAGGATGGAGATTTTATTCCAAAATCTCTTTTTTTGGTTATACCTCTACTATTTCCCAAATTTAAGGCAATAACATTACAGTAATAGAATAAAAAATAAATATTTGACCCTTGTCCCTGGCTTCTGGCAAGTAGCTCTAAGACCTCTGGAATGGAAAGAGTATGTTTTTGTGTTAGCAATGTGGCTGAGGGCTGAGACCTCTAGATAGTTGGTGAATGGTTGTCACAAAGACCAAGTGATGATTAGAGTACTGAACCTTTCAGGCCCACCCCTGACTTCCAGGAAGGAGTAAGAGGCTGGGGATTGAGTTAATCATCAATGCCTAACAATGTCATCAATTACATCTGTTTAAGGAAACCTCCAGAAAAATCTCCTAAACAACAAGGTTCTCAGAGCTTTCAGATTAATGAGAACATTGAGTGTTAGGAAGGTGGTACAACCAGAAAACATACAGAAGCTCTTTGCCACCCTCACCCCATACTTTGCCTTATGCCTTGCTTTGATTTGTCTGTTCTTGAGTTGTATTTTTTATGGTTAACCAGGAAGTGTAAATAAATTGTTTCCCTGAGTTTCGTGAGCCACTCTAGCAGATTATCAAACATGAGACAGGGGTCATGGGAACCCTTGATTTACAGGCAGTTGATCAAGTACAGATGGAAATCTGTGACTGGATACTGGTGTCTTTTGTTTGCTAGTTTGATTTTGTATTAAATTCTTTTATTGGTACATTGTAGGTATACAACACAATTACATTTCTCATTGGGAATTGGACCTTTACATAATGCATCTTGGTTCTTACTTTTTCCCCATTCCTAGCCCTCCTTCATGCCCTCCAACTTTCCCTA
>NW_004624730.1:39853162-39863749 GCF_000247695.1 Heterocephalus glaber | reverse complement strand
AGAGTGTTCCATCTCATTTCCCTTTGGGGTTGCTGTAGGTGATCTGGAAGTCTGGTTTTGAGACTTATTTATGTGTTTTCTCATTTCGACTGGGGCGGGGGGCTGTTAGCGCCTGCTGATTACCTCTTCTGAGCTGGGTGAGGTGGGACAGGGGCCAGGAGCAGCAGTAGGGATGGTGACCCAAAAGCCCTTTCCTGTGGGCTGGGAGCAGAGGGATGGATGGTGACCAGGAAGCCCCTTCCTCTGGACCAGGAGCAGTGGGATGATGGCTCAGAAGCCCCTACCTCTGGGCCATGAACAGCGGGACTCAGTACCTTGGTCTGGTGTCCTCTATGTCTTAGTAGTGTGGATCCACGTGGCTGCCTGTCTGCAGCAGGGTGATTCGGTGTCTTCCACATGACTCAGGACCTCGGTAGGGTGTGCACAGACCTTCCTGTGTGCAGTGGGCTGATTGGGCATATTCCGCATGATTGGGGACCTCGGCAGGGTTTGGGCAGACCTACCTGTCTGCATCGGGCTGATTCGGCCTGTTCTGTGTGACTCAGGACCTAGGTAGGGCATCTGGATACTGGTGTTTTAAATAAGACAATCTAATAGGACTGATCCCTTAACTTGTGGGAACTGTGATAACTTTAAGTACTGAATATCAGAATTTAATTAATTGTATGACTCCCAGTTGGTGTCTGGAGAGTTAAGAGAATTGGTTGGTGTGAGGGGAAAAAAAAACCCCACTCACTTGGTGTCAGTGTATTGTATGTTAAAAATATTCAATTAGTTCTAAACTTCTCCTCAAATGACAGTGCCAAAGGGTCAACTTTGGCACCAGATTGCTTGGGGTCAAATCTATGTTGTATTATCTGGAATAGGACATTCAACCTTTCTAGGCCACAAATAAAACAGGGGTGATCATAATAAAACCTACAATATAGTCTGTTTTGACTGTCAAATGTTTTTATACATAATTTACCTTCAGTCAGATGTACTGATACATGGTTACTCCTTGGAGTCCAGGAGGAAGAGGCAAGAGGATCACAAGTTTGAGCCAAGTCTGAGCAAATTAGCTAGTTAGTGAGACCTAGTCTCAAAATTTAAAATAAATAAATAAAAATAAAAAAACAGGATGTAGCTCAGTGTGAAAGTCCTGTGTTCAATCCTCAGAACTGTAAAAAAATTAAAATAAAATAACTTACTTCTTTATGCCCAGACCATATAAACACTAGCAATCATTACACCAGACACTAAAATAAGTGTTTTGCAAACATTTTACACAATGCTAACAGTATCCTAGAGAAACAGACAAAATTAGCATTTTCATCTTATTGATAAAAACATGGACAATCAAAGAAACCAGAGAACTGGCCCAAAGTTATATCTCAGTAAATTACAGGGTTTGGATTTTAATCTAAATTCACTAAGTCCAAAGTCTCAATATTTTTTCCAGCAAATCATATTTAAAACACACTTATTTACTAATTAATTAATTAGTACTAGGTGTCACAATAGAAAACCTCCATAATTTCAAGGACATAAATAGAAATTTGTTATTTTTGTGCAGTCTCCTGCTGGTCTAAGGTACAACAGGTGGCCTTGGTACAAAATGAAGCTGTGGCATAGGGGTACATGGGCTTCAAAATCTCAGTGGCTGAGGACAACAAGAAAGAGAGGCTATGCCAACAGTAAATGACTCAGGCCAGAGTCACATGTACATTCATACATAACCCAGTGTCCAGACCAGTTGCACAGTCCTGATCTGACTGCAGGGGGAAATGCCGAGAACACATGGACATTTGATGAGATTTGCTGCTACAATGATAAATTATTACTTAAAATAATGTTTGTATTCTTAGATATGCCCTTTTAAGTGGAGTTTTATTTTAAGGAAATGCATTAACAAAATTTTAATGCCGAACCTACTATAAAAAACATATCATTTGATCTGCTCAATTATACTCTCTTCCTTGTCTGGAGATTTTTGATAAAACAGAATATTAAAAATCAGTTTCTGTGCAATGATAATTTCTATATGTGAGCTTTTCAAACAGCCACTGCCATTGAGCCACTTTTCAATTTGAGAGAAATAAGAGAACAGTGATTAAAAAAAGAAAGATGAGGGTCGGGGATTTAGCTCAGTGGTTTCGCCGCCTGCTGCACAAGCTCAAGGTCCTGAGTTTGATCCCCAGTACAAAAAAAAAAGAAAAGAAAAGAAAAATGAGAGAGAAATACTCCCAATACTGACCCAAACCCTTTTTCTAATCATTCCTAGAGCTCTGGCTAATTGATATTCAGCATGGCCACACCAAGTGTTTCTGGCTCAGCTCTGATCTGATTAAGCCCTCAAGCATACTGGCTGGTCAGTATATGGTCATTTAAGTTGCAATTATTTGTAATATTAAATGGGTCCCGTATCTGGGGCCCATTTGCAGTTTTTCTTGTGTTTATTCAGTCGGATTTTATTACCAGCACTCTTTTGCCTTGTAGTTTGAATTGGCTCTCATTTCCAGTCAAAAATATCTAATTGACCTATTAATCAATTTAATAAATATTTGTAAGACATTCAGAGTGAACTAGACAATATTCTACATAGTGGAGATAGATCAGTGAACAAAATAGAATGACTCCTCCATGAAACTTATAACCAAAATCATTTTGTGAAAATATAAATCCACCACTGTATACTATATAAAGAAATAGTAGAATATCCCTCAGGATTTGATATCTATCTAATAAAAGGAATTTAGTATTGAATAACTGAATGAAGATACTCTTGCTATATGATGAACCTTAACAAACACAATAGAAATTGATTTTATATAGGTTTAATTAGAATGAATTAGAGCTATGTATTGCTTGACAGAGAACAAGGCAGCAGATTCACATAAATTATATATATAATCCATGAATTATAAAAACTAAACATGATTTTTCTAGAACACTAGCAGTAAAATATTTATATTACTTTTAATAAGTACCATTTTTGTATTTACTGTTGCTAGCACTGTGTTAAAGTCCCAAATGGGGTTCAAAAGGCCATCAGTCCTGGCTAATCCTTTCAAAAACATTTTTTAAATTATGAAGTATTGAAATATTACTAAATAGTCTGACCAATGAGTGAAGGACCTTATAAAAATTATTTAAGTGTTTCAGAATTATAACCATTCCTCTCTCTTTAAATATGTATTTAATAACTACCTTGTGTGCTTGTAAATATGAAGAAAGCCCCTAAAGACACAAAGATACAAAAGCTTTAAAGCAAGCAGTTGAAGGATATGTCAGTTCAATTAAAGATAAAATAATATTTTACCACATATAAAATGCACTTAAATATCATGTTTTGAAATGTTAATATTTTTATTCATTTTTTCCTAGAAAAAAATACATTTCTTTATTTTAAAATATAAAGCTTCAGAAGATTTAAAAGTATTTCTAGAGCATCAAAGTGTTTATGCAAAATACATATTTAAATTATGCAAACTTAATAAATAGAAAGATACAAATTCAATCTTCACTAAATTACATGTTACTTAAAAATTATGGTGATTACATTAGATAAACATTTCTAAAAATAAAATATCAAGTACTCAGTGATTTCTAAGTTTATAGTTCATCTCTAGGATTAATGACAGGCCAGGATTTTTACTTTCTTTTTACTCAGGTGTAAAGGTTGAGTTTGTAAGTTCTTATTTTGAGAATTTCTTTTTACTGTGCTGGAGCATCTTGTCTTAAACTATCATTATACATCATTCATCACCATCAACATCAGATGCAATAGTGCCAGCTGCTCCTGCCTCAGATAAAATTCTCCAGCTTCACAGTTAGCTGCTGACCATCCTATAACTTCTGTACACTTATTAGGCTGGCAATTTGATTAGTAATGTGAATTTTCAGTTGGACTTAAATAAAAATACTGTCTTATGGGATGAGTATGTTGGTTCTGTAAGTTCATCAGGGGCTCTTCCCCATCCCTGCCAAGTCTCTATCCCATATTCCTTAGACAATGCCCCCATTATCCTAATCCAAGTTGGCCCCAGAATTTCAGATATCATATCATTATCATAAATCTCAGATGGCCTGACTCTTTCTTTTTTAAATTGTATTTTCTTTTATTACTGAATGTTAGAAATACAGAATGTTGAGGTTCATTTTGATAAATTGGTGAATATATTTAACACATTTGATCTTTGACTGTCTCATTACCCTCCTCTTTCCTCTTCCTTCCTGTTGATCTCCTTCCCTATCTCCAAAAAGTCGACTTTCTAATTTCCTATTATCCATCTATCTATCTTTGTGAAACATGATGCTTTATAGTTCTATCCATTTTCCTGCAGAAGACATGATTTAATTCTGCTGTATAAATTAATAATACTCCATTGTGTATATATAACACATTTTCTTTATCCATTCATCCATTGACAGGGATTTAGGCTGTCTCAATGGTTGAGCTATTGTGAATTGCACCACTACAAACATGGGTAAGCATGTGTCACTAAAGTATGCTGAATTTAATTCTTTTTGGCATATACTCTGGAGTGGTATAGCTGGATTAAAAAGCAGACCAGCCCTTTGAAACTCACAGTTTATCACTGTGTGCCAGTTCCTGGACATAAAGCTACAAGATTTAATTTTTTTTTCTGTCTTTAATCCAGCTCTTTTCTATTCCTAAATTCCTCCCTTTTGGAATGAGAATATTTATTCTTTGTGTTATTGTACCTTAGGATTATATAACTTGTTTTTATTTTTTACAGAAGATTTACAGCTGAGAATTTGCCTTGAGTCTCAGAATAGACTTGGATTTAGACATTTCAAAAAATGTTGTAATTGCTGAGACTTTGGGGAGAGGATTGTTGTATTTTTGGTTCTATGCAGGATAGTTGTATTATGTTAAATGTAATTATAAACTCACTATTGTCATTATTTAGAAATTAAGTACAGGTTATTCAGTTTGGGTATGAAGTTGACAAGGGGTGTGATGTGGTACTTATCTTGAAGTGTCAACTTAATTGGCTTTGAGATCCATCCCTGAGTCTGGAGGGATACACTTCTGGATGTGTCTGGGTGAGTGATGTAAACATGGCATTGGGGCCTGTGTCTGGTGCATCACCTCTACCTTTCTTGCCCTCTTAGCCTAATGTGCTTTCCAGCTACCATGAACTAGCAGTTCTGCTCTTTCTCTCCATTCTACCATGTTTCTTTCTTGTAGCAATCTAATTGTGGAATGAGTCCTCTGAAATCATGAGCCAAATTAAATTTTTCTTTAAACCATGAGTGTTGAGCATTATGTTCACCAATAGGAAAGATGATTATACAATATCTTTCTATATGAGGTGTCTCTTGTAGGCAATATTTGATGAATTCAACTTTGATCTAGTCTGCCAATCTGTTTCTTTTAATTAGAGAGTTAAGAACATTTACATTAAGTATTATTCAAAATTGTTTACTAATTCCTAGCATTTTGTTGGGGTGTTTTTAGTATTTAATTAATTTCAGTTGCTCATTTATCTACACTCCTAATTAAATGTATTCTTTGTCTTGGTGACTTATATCCAGATGCTCCCCCCAAAGTTTCATGCACTCATCAGTGTGGCCTTTCAGAGGGGCTGGATTTAGAATGTATGAGTATGGATTATGGATGTGCAATAACTGAATTAGCCCAACTGATTGGATTAATATGGTTCTGGAAGTGGCTGAATTGGTTTACCAAAGACAGAAGACCCAGCCTGGGTGTGAATGGCACCAACCAATAGGGTTACAGCCTGAATGGAATATATAGAAAAAGAGAGGCTTATTGCTGCTGGTTCCTGTCTGCTCTGCCATGGACTGTTTCTCTTCTGCCATGCCACCTTCCCTTGGAGCCAGCTGACTATAGACTGAAACCTCCACAAATTATGAGTTAAAATATACCTTTCTTCCTTTAACTTGTAGGAGTTGGATATTTTGTCCCAGCCACAAAAAAGTAACTAAGACACTTGGGCTTACAATTGTTGTCTTATTTTGTCTCTATTTAGGATTCTGTTCTTTTTTATAATTCTGGCTTGGTGATAACAAATTTCTTTATATGAATATGTATGGAAGGACTTCATTTCTCCTTCAATTATGAAGGATAGCCTTGCAGGATACAATAAAATGATCTTCATTGCCAAGCCTTCTCTTTAGGGCTTGAAAAACTTCATTCAAATCCAACCTGGCCTTTAATGTTTCTGTTGAGAAACATCTGGATTTTCTGAAATCCAGAAAGAAATCCTTACAGTAACTCAGCAATTTTGGTACTATAATCTCAGACTTCCAGCTTATAGAACTATAAGAATTAATTTCTGTATATAACCATCTAGCCTATGGCAGTTCAGTATACTAGTCAAAACTCACTAAGACACCACATGTGGAGAAAGCTGGTCCAATGTCAAATAGAGGGAAGAAAAAATATTCAGGAAGAAAAGACAAGTATTCTCAATTTTTCTTGAGCTAACTTAGTGTGGGAATTTTTAGTCATTGAAGGGACACTGAGTAAAAACAGGCTATCAGGAGCACAAAACTAGGGAGAAAGCTGATTGTTTTAAACACTTGTTTTATATCAGATACTATGTCAGTATGTTTATGCCTTACATATTTTATTTAAACATATAGATAGTAATATGGTATCTATTAAGTCATTACTGGGCAAAACAATGCATGAGTACAAGTAACCTCCAATGACAATGAAATCAATTTTTAAAGTTTGTTTTCATACCAAAGTGAGGAGAAATTCATCTTGATTCACAACACCTGCCGTGTGTACGTGTCTTGTGAAGATCACTAATGTTTGGGTTTTGTGGCTGAAGTGATAATCTGCTTAATCAGTCTCTCTCTTTTCTCTATTACTATCTTCATTTACAGAGCCTGGAAAGAGTTCAGTAAAGGTAGTTTTCACTCAAGGTGGTCACATGATAGACCTGAACAATTCTGTGAGAGAGTAGCTCTAAAATGAGTGCATTTCTGAATTTAAAAAAAGGTAACTTTTCAGTAGGTGAGTAACTTTGGCTTTTCTATACTCTACCTTTTCAGAACCTTAACACAAAACCTGCAGAAGTCATCTTAAAACCATAAGGGGAAAATCCACCACTAAGAATGTCTAGGTGAAAGACAGAAATTACCTAGTTCACTAATGACATCTTAAACAGTTGAAGCAACCCTTGACTGCCCTTTTTGAAAATATTATTATACAAATAATTATATTCAGTATTTTAATTTCTCTTGGTCATGTTTTCTGTTGATTGCAATAAATGCTTTTTTAAATGAACAACTAGTAGACTTAAAAAGATTTCTGGATATTATTGTAACTCCACCATCTGCTAAGATCATTCTACACTGCCCCAGAGATTGCTTCTTCATGCCACTATTTCTTTGTCTGGCTTCTTTCAGTCTCTTTTTCTACTACTGTGTCTACCACAGTGGTCACCACCTTGGGAGGGAGGGAAGAAGAGGGGAGTGGGGGAGAGAGAGAAGAGAGGGAGGAAAGAAATAGAGGGAGGAGAGAAGGGAATATTTTATTTGGAATAAATATGAATGAATGGCCAATTCTATCTAGACTTGTGGTGCACAGAGAATTAATTAATGGGTTAATCTATTTACTAAATGAATTATTAAAACTGGGCCAAAGGTACTGTCTTGAAAAAAAATCACTAAGATTTCTGTCCTAAAGGACATGTGGACCAGAAAAAGCAGGAAAGGACCAAGGAATGTCTTCAGAAGTGGTGTAATTCCCATCCTGATTTTATTGTGTTTCCTTAAACAAGTCAAATAATTGCCTGGACTTCATTTTCTTGATATGTAAAATTAAATAACTCTCCTTGCCTTTCCTAACTCAACAGGTTGCCAAAAATATCAAAAGAGATAGTGTTTCTAAAATAATTCCCTTTTTGGCTTGTAAAACATTTCACAAATGCAAATGGAGTTTTTTCCACTTGGCCAACCTTTACCAATGGAATTTACAAATGAACAAGAAAATTATACACTAGTAAGGATGAGCTCAGCACTATAAAATCAATATGCTAACAACAATAAAAAAATCAGAGGGAAAAATATGAAAAACAAGTTTTTCTAGCTTGTGGCTGATAGTACTTTGTCTTAAAAGCCTTTGCTATAACATATCATAACAAAAACCCTCCCATTTTGACTTTCATATAATGGACTATCTGCCACTTCCCTATATGCAACTCCATCAAGGCTTACTCTTGACCTTCCTAAAATGTCCCATTTGGATTAATGTGTGATAACAGTGCAAAAACACAGAAAATATGATTAAATGACACATTTCTATGCTTAGGCACACAAACTTTCTGAAAGATTTATTACCCATAATACCAAACACTCACGATATTCAGATAAAACCCAATTTTCTGAATAATAAACAATAGCATTTTAAATATTTTTTTCTTACAAGAACCCTTAAACTTTGCCTGTGAAGTCTGTCTTACCACCAAAGAGCTTACATTTCTGGAACATTGCTAAGAAGATGTGTAGTTATTACTATCAGAAGGTACGTACTTAAGCACTGTGCCTCTTTCAATCAGCTCAGCTGATGGCAACTGAAGGCAATAGTGTATAATCATCTCAAGCACTCATACAAGAACTTAAAAATCCCAGCAATTTAGTTAACTTTCTTCAGTTAAAATCATTTCTAATCACTGAATACTAAAGGATTTTTTTTAAGTTTGCTTTTTTTTTCTGAAAGAAAAAGTTATATTTTAACCATTTTAAAGATTACAAAAATTTATCATTACAATTTTTATTATCATTGCCATCACCTTTATCAATGCAACAGATTTTTTTTTTTTAGTTCTTTTATTGGTACATTTTAGGTATACAATTCCTTTACATTTATCATTGGGTGTTTGTACCTGTACATGATATATCTTGGTTCTTTTTTTTTCCCCCATTTCCTGTGCACCCTTCCCCCCCTCCGCCCTTCCCTATTTACATAGATTTCATTTCCTTTTTTTTTTTCTTTTCTCATAGTTTTTCCTTTCCCTCTTTTTCTTTCCCCTTCCCCTCTCTTCACTCCTTCATCTTTGGACCTTTTTTCCGATTTCAAATTATCAATTATTCATTTTAATCATTTTAACCCTTGTTTACACTATCAGTTTCTCGCACTAGTGAAACTATTCAGTATTTACACATGTGTGTCCTACTTATTTCACTTAAGAGTATGGCCTCGATATGCATTCATTTAGCTATAAATGACTCTAGTTTTTTGTTCTTTATGGCTGAGTACTCCATTTTATAAAAAAAACCCCACATTTTCTTTATCCAGTTTCCAGTTGATGGGCACTTGGGCTGCTTCCAAGCTTTAGCTATTACAAACCGTGCCGCTATGAAAATGGGTCCACATATATCACTGTGGTACAACTCTTTTAATTCTTTTGGGAAGATACTCAGCAGGGTAATACTGGGTCAAAGGGGACCTCTAGTCCTAGTTCTTTGAGGTACCTCCATACTGACTTCCACAGTGGTTGCACCAGTCTGCACTCCCACCAGCAATGGAGAAGGGTTCCTTTCTCCCCACAACCCTACCAGCATTCGTTATTTGTTGATTTCTTGTTAACAGCCATTCTTTCAGGGGTGTGTGGGGGGGTGAAATCTCAGTGTTGATTTCATCTGCATCTCTTGAATGATGAGTAATGTTGAACATTTTTTCGTATATTTGTTTGCTGCTTTTACTTCCTTGTCTGAGAAATGTCTGTTCATTACATATGCCCATTTTTGAATTGGGTCTTTGAATTTGGGGGAGGGGGTCTGATTTTTTTCAATTCTTTATATATTCTAGATAGTAGTCCTTTGTCTGAGGTACAGCTACTAAAAATTTTTTCCCATATTGTAGGTTTTCTGTTAGCTCTTTTGGTGGTTTCTTTTGCAGTGCAGATGCTTTTTAATAAGAGAATATCCCAGTTGTTGATTCTTTGTGCTAGTTCCCATGCTCCTGAGGTTTTGTTCATGAAGTCTTTTCCTATGCCAATGTCTTCAAGAGTTCTACCTATCTTCCAGCATGTTTAGTGTTTCTGTCTTAATATTTATATCTTTAATCCACTTTGATCTTAGTTTAGTGCATGGTGATAGATATGGATCTAGTTTCAATCTTTGGCAGGTTGAATTCCAGTTTTTCCAACACCATTTATTAAATAGGCTATCTTTCCTCCAATGATGGTGGTTGGCTCCTTTGTCAAAGATGAGGTGGCTGAGCATGTCTGGAGTTGTTTTTACATCTTCTAATCTCTTCCACTGATCCTCAGGTCCATTCATTTGCCAGTACCATGCTGTTTTTATTGCAGTAGATTTGTTGTATAGTTTCAAATTGGGAATTATGGTACCCCCAGCCATGTCTCTGTTGCTTAGAATTACTTTAGCTATTCTAGGTCTCTTAAGGTTCCAAATGAATTTTTGGATTGTTTTCTCTAGTTCTGTGAAGTATAATGTTGGAATATCAACGGGCATTGCATTGAATCTATATAGTAGTTTTGGAAGTATGGCCACTTTCACTATATTTGCTCTTCCTACCTAGGAGCAAGGGATGCCTTTCCATTTTCTTGTATCCTCTTCAATCTCTTTTTTCAGAGTGCT
>NW_004624730.1:39834023-39849291 GCF_000247695.1 Heterocephalus glaber | reverse complement strand
GGGAAGGTTAGCAGTGTGGTCAGAGGACACAGGTGAGAAAGAAAAAGAGAATAATAGGAAAATAAAGAAGAACTCTGAATGAGGACCAAAATAGGGACAAAAAGGGAAGATGAACAATGTGGGAGAGCAAGAGAGTATAAAAGAGAGACAAAGGAAAGAGAAAAGAAAAGAAAAAAAAAGGAGAGATAAACAAATATTTGCAAAGAGTAGGAAAAAAATTAAAGATAAGAGGAACAAAAAAAAGAAAAGAGAAAAAAACAAAACAATAAAACTAATTTTGGGAATAAAAAATAACCATGAAGATGAAGGGCCTCTTTCAGGGTATGTCTCTACTGTCACAATAGACAATGTGGGTTGCTGTGTGCAGATATAAGTCAATGAGTCTCAGCAAGCTAGTTGTAGACCCATGAGATTCAGGCAGATTTCTGGCTGCAAGTCCCAAGTTGAGCTCCCTGTCCTCCTGTAGGGTTGAACTCTGTGGAGTTGTATTGCAGATTCTAGCTGCCCTTCCCCTGAAGATAGTACGAGTCCTGATGGGAGGTGAAGATGACTCCAACTTACCCAGTACACTGGTCCAGTGGTCCAGTGTCTGCATCTTTGTAGTGTGGAACCAGGTGGCTGTACAGAGGGGGAGGTTGTCCAGTGAATTGCTGCCAGGGTGCGGGCTGATTCGGCGCATTCCACATGACTCTTTTTTAAGTTTTCTTTACTGAGTTGATAAGGGTACAAGGAGCTCAGTTCATAGTTTTATCATTTCACTTCCCTTTGTCAATTTACTAAATCTATTTGCTCCTCACTTACATCATGTATAAAGTC
This sequence comes from Heterocephalus glaber, assembly GCF_000247695.1. The sequence continues at coordinate 39,848,475 of NW_004624730.1, read as the reverse complement.
TGATTCAAAGTTTAATTACTTTTATTTTTTCCTAACTTCTCCTTTCTCATTTCTTTTCTCAGATTCTTACCTTCACCTCATTGATTATTTGAAGCAGAGGCAATAAGTGGCTTGTAAAATGAGATGAATAGGTAGGAGACTAGGTTGAAGACACTATCTGAAAGAGGGAAAGACAGGAGCTCAATGAACAGCTTAAGAATCAATAACTTTCTGTTGACAAGAAAGAGATAAAGATTAATAATGTCCATCAAGGTGGAAAGGAGCAAGAGCAATTAAGCATCAAGAGAAGCAGGAGTCAGGAACACAGACACAATAAATAACTTGATGTAAGAGACTAGCAAATAGAAAAAACTTAATTGACCCTGATACTAACACATTGACTTCTTGCCCTTGATTTTCTTTTTCATACTTCTTGCCTAAATTGGGAAGAATAGGAGAAAGACAAAGTCAAGTTCAAAAGAATAGGTAAGTGGAAAAGTAGCCCAGCAAGAAAGAGTTGAAAACTGTTTTGTAATAGTTTTCAATATGCTCTTATTTTTTTCTTGCTTTGATCATATATTTGGAGCTTACTGTTAGACTACAGTCTTGCAAACAATAGGTAAACGTAGTCCTCATCATTCAGTCAACATAGGCATATTGAATGACTATTATGTTGATAGAATTGGAATAGTATCTGTTCCAAAATACAAAATAGGCAGTGTTGCCCACCAACACTCTTAAAATCTAGTGAGAGAAATAACACCTAAATTCAAATAACTTCCAATTAAGTGAGCACAGAAAAGGAACCAAAAAGTTGTGCTAGTTCAATAAGAGCAGAGCTTACATCTCAGCTGAGAGAGTAAAAAGACATCTTGTGGAGGGGAGCTCCAGGTAAACCTATAAATCATGAGTGAGTTCTCAATAGGCAGATACAACAGGAAAGAAGAGTAAAAAGAATATTTTTATTCTTTTAGTTAGAAAAGCCAAAATTATCAGGAAACAGCTTTTTGGCAGGAGTACACAGTAAGTAAAAGTCCATAAAGGAGAAATTGGAAAGTGAGACTGAAAACCAAAGTACTTAATAAACTTGGTTAAAATAAAAGGTCTGATTCTGATTAAGAAAATTAAAAGCTTAGCATAGATCTAAATGTGAATGAGTACAGATCAATTCCTTAATTCCACTATAATTAGAACATCTTAGAGTTTATTAAATATAAACCTTGAAATGAATGTTACACTAGTTATTCAAAGGAACCAAGAATTTTCAGTAGAGAGAAACTTCATTGCTCTTACTAAAGTGTCATATACAAGTAGTTTTCTCCAGCCCTCCAACAATAATGCTAAAAATGTTTTTAAAAGCATACTATAAACACATCTGTCACAGTATGGAACTGCTGAGGTTCTGATTTACTATCACATGGGTTGACAACTCATCCCTTCCTCTTGTGGTTCATGTACAGAAATTCTTAGCAACTTGATAGTTGGCATTAAGTTCTTTGGGCCCAAATTTTCATTTTGTAACAATTAGAATCTGTTGGATTGATTGGTTTCAAAAAGAATTTATGTAAGCTTTGAATACAAAAGGAACTAATGTGGATACAGCAGAAAAACAAGAAGGCTTTGATGGCAAGTATGGAAAAGCCAAAGGAAATTGAATTCAAATATGTCTTGGCTTCCTACATCAGGTAAGTAAAGACAAGTGAAATAGGGCTTGTTCTACCATATTTTAATGAAATTCTGAAGAACAGAGCTGAAAGTTGAACAAGTCTGTGTTGTGAGAAAAAATTCTGGAGATTATCTTAGGTAAATCTTGGAACTCTAATTAATTAGGACAAATAAAAGTTACCCATAAATTGAATATTATTTGGGTTTTCTTCCTACCACACAGCATTAAAATATTCTAATTTTTGGAAACAATGATAGACTCAGAGGCATAAGCCAATAATACAAAATCATAATTGTCTTTTACCATGCTTATACTGTTCAAAGCAAAATCATGCCCGATGAACAAGAAAAATGCAGTACAAAGTCAGAAAGAAGTTAAACACTTGTCCTTCATATAGAATGCTATTTTAATAGTAGTGGAAGTGAATTTTTAATTTTAATTTGGTATTACTATTTTATATTATTTTTGAAAATGAATCTTATATCTGTCTTTGCCAGTTGCAATACTTTACATTTACATTCTTTTTTATAAAAGACTTCCTAAATCATATATAATCTTTAAAAGTTAAAATACAAAGATAATTTGAATTATTATTTGTCATTCATTTAAAAAATTTACCTGGGTTTGAAATCTAAAGTTGACTGAGAAACAATCTCTTTTGTTTCTGAAACTGTACCTTTGGGAAGGGAATTGTGACTTTTACCCAGAAAAATTGTGACATTTACTAAAAATGGGGAGATGTGTTACACTGCAGCCCATATTAAGGAGATAAGGTTGACTCGGGGTTTAGAAGCATCACTATTAAAGTTCTGTGAATTTGCAGCAATAAGAATGGTGCTACCTTGAAGAGGGATGCTTGTTCAAAGCCCTTGGCCTCAGCAGAGTGGCTTTCAGAGACCTGTGATTTACATAACAGGGTCACCAAGCCCAGGATGACTGAGATCATTGCTGCTGCATTAGATACTCTCAACTCTTGCAAGCTCTGAGGTTGGGGAAAGGAGTAGTGGTGCAAAAAGACTGAATTTGCCATGAATCCATTGGAATGAGAGACTAAAAAGTCAAATTCGCTTTTGTGTAGAAAGCACAATGCCATTATCGGACACATACTTTCTGAGTATAAAGTAAACCTGCTATTGAGCAAATGCAACCTATAGCACAAATGACCTGTCATATTTCTACCTGAATGCAATAGTTCTAATCTAGAATTGTAGAATTTTTAAGCTAAACAATAAGTACTTTGGCTTATAACTCTTGTTTAACATTTGGGAGCCAAAATGTTAAGATGAAAGAAAAACCTCTTTTTCTTAAAAATACTTTTACTTTAAAATTTTCCTAGCAGAATATTGAGTTATGTTTTTGTGCTTTTGGTATCTACCCTTTCTTCCAAGAGACACATGTGAGAAATTACAAATTATCATCTTCAATCATCCTTGGAATGAGTATGTATTTTTATTCTCATATGCCCAGGAAACCCACTTTGACTTTTGATGAGGTGACATCTGTGGTTTGAAAATGCATATGGTAGAAAAGGGATTATTTAAATGATTACAAATTGCTGTTAAGAAATTTATAATTCTCTCTAGAAACCGCTGTGAACAGACAATTCAAATTTGAAACTCAGCACTGAACACTGAGGCCATTTTGTTCTAAAATTATCATTATGTTCAACTCTATTGATTCCCTGGATGATGCTTTTTTTTTTCGTCCTTTCCTTTGGCAATAAATAAGGGTTCTATTTGTCAAGTTGATAAATGTGTTAATAGGATAGAAGATATACTGCTGGTTATTAGGAGATAATTCCTAAGTTGCTAATTTGGATGGAGATCTTTGGTAATTTACAATTTCTTGAACTTCAGTTTTTTTTTTTAACTGTGTCAAAAATGAATATATGTTCACTAGCACTCCCTTCAGGTTTTATACTCAATTTTTCTGATTCAGCACTAAGTCCAACAAACGGATCTACTCTAACAGGTCTTACAGAAGTCTTAGGAAGTAAAGATAAAAAAGAAGTTGTCTATCTTGCAACAAAAGAATATGATTCTATTCCAGTGTCTGAGTTGTCCTCCAAAGGATCTAAGGCCCTCACCATTATACTCATTTTCTCATTTTTGGAGAAAATAGTGTTATTTTTCTAATAAATATATTGAGTTTGTTGAAAGTTTAGAGGAGGAAAAATAGGATTAAAAAAATTACCTAAAAGTTCCAAATAAGGCAGAATGCTGAGGGTGATGCTTTAATATTATGATAAAACATTTTTGAATAATTTCATATCATTGATTCTTTTTATTCTCTTTAAAATATATCTTTATATGATATATTATTCATGAGTGATTCAGGCCTAAGTGTTTTATTAACTTGTAAAGTGAGAGGTTAGTTCATAGAAAACTGATAAAGTATAACTTCTTCCCTTGTCTAGTAGAGAAAGTAACCCCAAAGTTTATGATTTTATTTTCCTATGGAACATAAACCTTATTTTATGATTCCTTTCCTTTACTGACTGTATATATCCCCCAGTTCCTCATGGACTTTTGAAGTCAATTCTTGATGTTCTGGTAGTTAGCTCAATAATGAGTTAAATAAAACTTAAACCCATGCTGGTTATATATTTATTTATATGAGGCTATGCTTCCAACAGTTTAAAAACTGAGCATTTAGAAGTGCTTCCTTTGATGCAGCATTGGCAGAGCCTCCTTTTTAGGCAAGTTCCTCACATTTCTAAAGCTCTATCTTGTTAAAAACAAGGTCCATGGATGGCATTGATCACTTTTCTTACGATCTGTAATTAAGTAATTGGCTCCTCACTGAATCCACTTCTCTACCACAGACCCTACCTACATATAAAAGTCTTCTGCCAAAAGGAAAAAATGGAACAAGATTAGCTCTTCTTTCTCCCTTTAGCTTAAACTGAAACAAAGAGCAAATCTCGACAATTTACCCATTATAATAGTATCTTTTAATTTTTTTATTTAACAGAAAACAGCTTGTCTCCTTAGCAGTAAAGAATAAAGTGACAGAAAATAAATGAGTTTCTAAATTTAAAGCAGGCATTTTGTTGCTAAAGCAACCAGAATCTACAATTATGCAATGCAGATAATCTCCCATCACAAGAACACAACCAAATATATACTGGAAATGAACTGATTTGGGAAATTATTATTATTGAAAGAAATGAAGAAATGACATTTTACAATTCACTGAAGATTAAAATGCCACTTTAAAGTGATGATCTGTTCTTGTTATTTTTATATTCGTGTGAGTATAAGCAATTTTTTTCAAAACATCCTTTTAGACATAGAACAGATGAATATAAAAACATAGAGTCCCCCAGAAGGAAATCACAAACAATTTTTTAAGATCAACTTTATATTTCATATGCCAAAAGTTCCTATGGTAACTCCTAGCTCTACTGTCAATAAAAGTGACCCTAGTCTTCATTTTATTTCGAACTTCAGATATATGAAACAGAGTAGTCATGAGCAAATTACTGAAAGTATGTTCAAAAATGTGTAAATATGACAGCAAAATTATAAAGAAGCTAATGAGTAACAATTATACGTTCAATTGAAATTGACCAAATACTTGTTAAAACTTGTTTATTTGATATGTGTATTGTTCTATTGTCAATTATCTGTTTGATTTTGTTTAGTTGCTCTCCTTTCAATATCTTTATTTCTTTCTTAAAAGAAATTTCTCATTTCCTTTTTATATTTTAATATTAAATTCCTTCAAAAACTACAATGTTTTGAAAAACTACACTGAGGATTATACATTCTATTGTTTTATAGTTTTGCCAAATTGTAAGGGACTAAGGGTATTGTTATTTGTTTCAACTACTTTGAAACAATTTTTCCCTCAAATTTCCTTATTGGTACACTTTTTGAAATTTGTGACGTGGCATTAGGATAGTGTCGACATTAAAAAAAACAAGGTTAAATTCAAATCTCCAGTTTGGACTTGATATCAGTTGTACAATGCTTACATATTGTTTGCATGGCAAAAGTTGGTGCCTGATATTGTGAAAGGTACTTAATTTTTCTTCTTTTCAAATGACACATTCTGTGTTAAAAACAGTCATTTGCAGCTACATAGTAAACAATTCTGCTGCCTGATATATTTTAAATATTCTGAGGTTTCCACCTGGGAAATGAAACATCCTAAATATGCATTAGAAAGAATATAAACAATGCAAATACCTTCTGTAGCTCTCTTCTTCCTTCCCTCCATGAACAATTTAAGGTCAAAAGCTAATAATTTGGGCCAAGAAGAGTAGATATCCACACTCACAACAAGGAAAGAAATAGAAAGCAGCTATGGTGTAGAATAGAGTTTAGAGCTCAAGGTTGTGAACCGGAAGCTACTTAGACAGTAGTTTAAAGGAGAGGAATGTAGGAATTTAGAAAGACTGCTGTGTAGGAAAGCTTTCCACACCAGGTTTACCAGTCTGAGCTTTCTGATGAGGGCATCTACACAGGGCAGCAAAACTCAACTGGAGGTGTCAGAGCCAATGTGATCAGATGAGAAAGGCATTCAGTTAACAAAGGAGAGACAAATTGGTAGGCAATGTCAGGCTAAGCTGATTGGGGAGGGTTCCACAAAAGGCTTGTCAGAATGAAGATTCAGAGAGGAAGAAAGAATGTGATGGTAGAAATGGGAAACTGTGATGTTAGAAATGAGAGATGGATTTTATAAAAGTTGGTGAATAAGCCAATATATTAAGCATAATTGAAGGAATTTTCTCATTGTTGAAAAACACATAATATAGATTGCTGCACAAATGTCCTCCAAAGTTCTAAGGGTAAAGATTTACTTCTCAGGGTGGAACTACTGGGAGGTGGTAGAGCTTTTAAGAGGTGAAGCCTAAAGGGAGGTATTTAGATGATTTAAGTATGTCCCCCAAAAGGACTGTGACACTCTTGTGCCTTCCTTTCCTCTCTTTTGCTTCCTTACCATAGAGTGAGTAGTTTTTACTTCATCATGCACTCCCACCAAGATGTACTGACTCACTACAGCCCCAAACACTGCAAAGTCAACCAGACATGAACTGAAATCTGCAAAAATATGAGCCAAAAGAAACTTTTTCTCAGTTACTTTATTATTTCTAGGTTTTGTTGTAGTATCAGAAAACTAACACAAGGCAATTATAAATGTACAAAAGGGAAAATCCAGAATGAACCTTGCCATATTCAGTTGAAATGTATAAGGCTTTCAATAAAGATTAATAGGTATAAAAATCAATATAGGTGTAAATATATGTATATATTGGAGATAAAAGCAATATCTTTCTTTCCCATCACTAGGTTCACGGTTGAGATCCCTGTAATAAAAGAAAGAGTAACGAGAAAAGCATATAAATGGATTTCATATAGGTTTTATTGACATGATAATCTTCAAAAATGATACCCTAAAGAAACTAAAATTTGCATACTTTCAATTTTCGTTTTGATGAGTCATTGAGAAATATGTTAGGAGAACAAAAGGTAAGATCCAAGGGTCATAAACAGGGAGGGCATAGCAAGGTCTGCTCAGATTCTTCTCTGTATCCCTGTAATTTTAGAGGTTATGAAGCTCCTTTCCACTAAATATAAGCGAGGTGCCTCTCAAGTGAGAGTCGTGCATTCTGCTTCAGAGAAAGGATAAACAGGTAAGAGTGACTTGTTCTTGCTTCTGCTATTTTCTAAAATGCCAAGATAACATATTTGTGTAGCATGTTCTCAATCCCAAACATACTTGCATATGTATATGTTTATATATGTGTAAGAGACCAAGATACTTCATGCCCAAATACGCCTCTTTGTCTAAAGGATTATTGTACACTGATTATTTTGAAAGTCAGCAGATACAGGAAAATCCCTGAAAATGGAGTAGAAGTTCCCTTCTAGAAAATAAATTTATACTTGTAAATGGAATATCCATTTGTAAGAGTGTCTCCCCCTAGTAAAAATAACTCTAAATCACTAGGCTTTTATTAATGGAAAAGACACTGAGTTAAATCTGCTTAAAAAGATTACCTTTAGTTGTTTTGCTTTTCCTGGTCACCTCCCCATTATGGTGTTTTCATACTCTTCTTTCTTTGTTACAGTGGACATTGATTTTAAACCTGAATTTAAAGCCACATCTTTGAGATATTCTCATTTCGTGGGCAACTCTCCTGTGCATAGGAGGTAGGTATGGTACTAAACTTCTGTTTGCTTTTCTCTTACCAATCTGTCTTTCTTATAAAGGACCAGCCCACTAAAGAACTTTGTAGGGTAGAGAGGAAACATTTTTCTTCCTTACATATGTATGTATGGGTGGATTAATTTTCCCCTTTCCTCTCTGTGAGCAATAACGCTCAAAAGGCAATAAACATCTTGGCATTTAAATACCCCTGTCCACTAAAAAATCAGAGTTACACACACACAAAAAAGCTTGATCTCAGGACAGTGTATAGAAAGTGCAAAAATACAAAAGGACTATCATGTTGTGCCAAAAAAGCATTTTAAAAATTAAGAGGACATATCAATAGTATTTTAAAATATTGAATTAGTCTGACAGGCAGAATCAGGACAATTTGAGCTTCAAAATAAACAATGATAATAAAAGATACAAAACATTTGGTAAAATAAGAAATTTTTCCTCAATGTTGGTGTCTATAGACAAATAAGTAGAGAGCTTGAAAAAAATAGATATTTAATCTAATTTTAAAGTATCTTGCCAGAAAATATTTTCCATTAAAAAGGGGTGAAAGTGTCATTTTATAGAAAAAGCCTAGCAGACACTACTTCAATTAAATGATCGAGTGAATATGATTAGTAATGGGACAAATTAAAATTACGCAGCCCCGATAAGGTGCAATGAGAAGAACCTAGTATCACTTCTACAGTGTGCCTGCCAGAATGAGGGTGTTGTATCTAATTATGAGGAAAAGTCGAACAACAAAATTGCAAGACATTCTACAATATAACTTGCTATAAACTTCAAATGTGTTAAGGTCATGAAAGTCAAACAAAGGCTGGGGAGTATTCCATAGACAAGGATATTACTAAATGTGAAGTATGACTCTGGACTTTATCATTTTCTTATAAAAGATATAATTGAGATAATTAGTGAAATTTAAGTAGGGGCTCAGTATTAAATAGTAACATATATATGTATATTTATTTTAGGTTTTTTAGGTTTCTTTATTTTGGTTTATTTTAGGTGTTAGGGTCTTGCTGTGTAGTTCAGGCTGGCCTTGAACTCACTATGCAGCCCATGCTGAACTCAAACTCACTGTGGTCCTCCTGCCTCAGCCTCCCTCCTGAGTTCTGAGATTGCAGGTGTGTGTCACCACACCTGACTTAGAATCATGTATCAGTATTATCATTCTGACTTTGATTTTTTTCAATACGTAGGAGAATCTTTTTGTAGGAAATACTAAACTATTTGGGCAAGATAAAGCCCATCATGTCAGAAGCAGTCTCAAATCACTTAGAAAAAAAAAATTATTTGTATTACACTTACAGCTTTTATAAAAGTTTGAGATCATTTTCAAAATATAAACATTGTATTTGAAATAATTCAAAATGGAAAAGGACAATTATTTTAATATTCTTTAGTTCTCTACCCCATCCATTCCCAAAATTATAACACTATCAGAAGTGTTGCATTGTGGCTTCAGGATAAGAAAAATAACTTAATTACCCAGATAGAACTATGAGATGTAAAACTTTCAGTCAATTTCCTTTACTTTTTCATTTTTTGGTATTATAAACCATAACATTATTTTCACATTGTCATTGTACTCTTTGAAAAATGCTTTAAGAAAAGTGCAAACCACTGATAATGTAATACTGAATCTCTTGAAATGACTTTTTTATTGATGTTACAATTAGAAATTCATCACAATTGACCTTCCTGCATATTTTGACAGCCAACTTGAAGGAAGAAATACTATTCTATGACTAAAATATTTTGAACATAGTAATTTCTGTAAAACCAAGGTAACTATGTAGAAAAGGGCCTGACTCATTTGTGAAGGTAGATTTATAATGATAAATTAGAAGTTTTCAGAATCAAAGATAACCATAAGCCATTCAAAAGTTGTACCAAGATTGATTCCTTAAAACCAATTTTATGTAAGTTTAATCAGTCAGCTTATATAAATCAGCTTACATCATATTATTTCTCAATAGAAAGTTGGCTTTTTTATACCAAGTATTTGATATTCTGAATTTGTATAATGTATCTACTTGTAATATTCAGTATTGAAAACCACTATTATATAATTGGAAAAAACTATAATTGCTTAAAATACAAATTTTGTTTGATAAAATTGGGAATTTCTTTTTGTGCAATTCACTATATAGTTTATAGTTTCATTTTAAAAGAAAATATCTCCAGATTTTATTGTTACAAATGTACACTTTCTCCATGCATAACTTATTAAGCTAAATTTCACTATTATTAAGCTAAATTTCATTATCCATCAACTATTACAAGGTGAAAACACCCTAGCTTGTTGAGGGGGATCAATTCAGTTCAATATGTGAGATGGAAATGTGTGCTTTGCCTACTATCCATACTTCCAATAAAGGGAATGTTGGTGTGGGACAACACATATAAATAAAAATATAATTCATAGATAAATATTGTTACATAAAAAGATGGCAAATAATGATCACTGTGCTAATTCTGTAGGTGTTTCTGAACATGTTAATCAGTGTGAGCAGGCTTTAATATTTTTGTTATTATCATATTTTCATTCTAACAAAATTAAGATTTGTTTTAAATCATCAAATATTAGTCTTACAGACGTGTGTGTGGGGGGGGTGTCTTCTAGTGGTCAGAGGGAAAGGTAATTTTTCAAATAGAATATTTCAGAAATTATTTTGTTTCTGCAGATGGCTAAGCTTCACTTTTCTCTGTAGAACCATTTGATATTTGATAATTTATTTGCATATTCTATTTGGTAGAGGATAATGACTGTTCTCTATTAACAAAATATATGAACACAGCAACTTGAGAGTAAAGGAGAAATTACTAAAACCTCATGAGTTTGTAAGTGTGGTAACACCATGCACAAAGCACTCGCCATCTCAGTGAGTTGAGATTAACACAAACATAAAAGAATCACCTCTTGCCAACTTTATTTGGAGAGCCCAGTCATCCATGTGTGATGGAATAAATTTAGAAGTCCAGATGATGCAGGAGATACTTGGAAAGATGGGCCAAAGCATTCAGTTAGTTTTCAAATTTATTTCCTCACACATGGATGACCATTTAGCTCAAATGAAAGCAGAGAAGTACGACTCATCTCCCACTATGTCCAAGAAATATTTGATTTGGTTTCAGAAAATATCTGTTTTCCTTTTCCTTTTCATGATTTGCCTGGCATGCTTTAAAAAGTACTCAGTTGTCATAATTTTGCAGCAGCAAGTAGATATTAGATTGTCAGACACTGGATGCACACAGGATTAGGTAAGATCTGAGTACTAATTTTTCAAAGGCTGTCATAAAAAAATACACCAGGAGACATTAAAAGAAACTACAAATAAAAGTATTCTTAAAGGGAATCCCTTAAATAAAGGAATGGGAATAAATTCAAGTGTGAAGGAAAATGTTTTCCTAAAACCACCTAAGAGTAAAAAGCACCCTTAAATGTGAAAATATGTCCCATCTCTTCTAGAAGCTTCCTACCACAAAAGATTTCTCTGTTTTAGCTAAAATTTGAGATTGATTTCCAGATAAATAGAAAGTAAAAGTATCCACTGTTACTTATTTAGAATAAGATTCATGTGCCCCAAAAGGATGCATGCAGTAATAAAAAGTGATTGACATAAAAGTGGTACAGAAAAGAAACTAGGTTCATTTTCTGTTGTTGTTGCTAATCTGATTTATTTTTTTTTAAATCATTAATAATGAAAATCTTTTAAAAAAAGGTTAAAAATTGGTTGGTTTGCCTATTTTCTTGTTATATACTTAATATCATAAATTATCTTAAAACACGCTTTCTTTATATCACCATAACTAAAACACAGGCTACTAGTATGAAGAAAGAAAACAAAATCATCCTTGAAATTTAAAAGAAAACACTTTTACCACCAAGGTGCATATTAAATAAAGAAAACTACCAGTCTACAGTATAACAGACTTTAAGCAAATTGTTTTCTTTTTTTTGTCATCAATGTGTTTAATAACTGTTTTATTAGTCAAGGTTCTTCAGAAAGACAAAACCAATGAGATGAATGGTTGGATAGATACATAGTAGTCAGATAGATAGATGATAGATAGATAGATAGATAGATAGATAGATAGATAGATAGATAGAATTTATTAGGGGGATTGTCATATGTAATAATGAAGGCTTAGAGGTCCATAAAAAGCCACAAACTAAAGAAAACCAGGAAACCAATACAGTAATGTGGCTTAGTCCATATTAAAAGGTCACAGAAAAGGAGATTCCCTAGCTTTAGTCTCAGTTCAAAACCAAATGCTTAAGAAGCTGGAGTTCTGGTTCCACCACTTCCAGCCCAGAGGAAAGGACTTTTGGTCTGCCATTCCACCACTTCCAGCCAGGAGGACGGAGCTTCTGGGCTGCCATTCCACCTCTCCCAGTGCAGAGCAGCTGAGGTGTATGGATGCCAATAGTACCCCCCCCCGCCAGCCTTCAAAATGAGAAGACATGTAAACAAGTCTCAAAACCAGACTTCCAGATCACCTACAGCAACATCAAAGGGAAACCAAATAGTACACTCTGGTATTCAACCACCTGGACTCCCTGAACTGGCAAAAAAAGAGGATCTGGAAAATCTGAAATCAGAAATAATTTCTCAGATAAGAGCAGAGATTGTGTCCATAGTGCAAAACATGATTCATAAATCCAGAGAGGACACAGATAAAAAAAAATAGAGGAACTGAGGAACATGATGGAATCCCAACATAGGAAACAAGTGGAAACCCTGAAACAGATACAAACAGATTTCCAGGAGATTAAAAATTCCATTGAAAGTCTATGGAGCAGAATGAGCCAATGTGAGAACAGAACTTCAGATATAGAAGATAAGACTGCAATTAGTGACCAGGAAAAGAAAAATTGCTTCAAAATTGTAAGGGAACATGAGAAATCAATCCAGCACCTACTAGACGATGCAAAGAAGAATAACACAAGACTGATGGGCATCAATGAAGAAACAGGAGAGAGTGCAGATGACATAAAAAGTTATTCAAAGAAGTGATGGCAGAAAACTTCCAAAGCAGAGAAAAAGAACTTGACATACAGATAAGTGAGGCATATAGGACTCCAACCAGCCTTGATCAAAGAAAATCTACACATAGACATATAATTGTTCATATTCCAGAAACCCATCAGAAGAACAAAGTTCTAAGCAGTTAGAGAAAAGAAACAAATCAAATACAAAGGAAAGCCCATCAGAATCACAGCAGACTTCTCGGAGCAAACCCTCAAGGCAAGAAGAGCTTGGAATGATGTATTCCAGGCCCTTAAGGAAAACAGCCTCCAACCCAGATTGATGTACCCTGCAAAACTATCTTTCAAAATGGATGGAGAAATAAGATACTTTCAGGACAAAGAACACCTCAGGAACATCATGAATACCAAACAAGCACTCCAAAAATTTTATATAATATCCTAGGTACAGATAATGAGGATCACAATCCCAGGAAGCCCAGAAGAATGAATCCATTGGGCACAACAAGAAATTAAATGTAAAGAGGGAGAATCCAACAAAAAGAAAAAGTCATGACAATGATAAGTCGGTATGCATCAGTTATAACCATCAATGTTAATGGTCTCAATTCACTGATCAAAAGAAATAGACTGGCAGAATAGGTCAAGACTCAAAATCCAACTATATGCTGCATACAAGAAACACATTTAATTCAAAAAGAAACTAATACATTGAAAGTTAAAGGGTGGAAAACAATACTCCGTGTGACAGGAATATGAAAAAAAGCAGGAGTAGCAATCCTCCTTGCAGATCAAGTGGATTTCAAGCCAACACTGTTTAAGAGAGACAAAGGACACTGCATCCTTTCAAAGGGAAAAATCCAAGAGGAAGAGATGACAATCATAAATATATGTGCACCAAATACTAGTATGCCCAACTATATAAAACCAATATTAATGGACATGAAAAGTCATATATGCACTAATACTGTAGTAGTGGGGGACCTCAACACTCAACTCTCACAAATAGACAGATCAAATGGACATAAAATAAGTAATGAAATACTAGAACTCAATTGAACTTTTGAACAAATGAACTTAGCAGATGTTTACAGAGTGTTCCACCCCACAAAATCAGAATACACATTCTTTTCTGCTGCACATGGGTTGTTCTCCAAAATAGACCACATACTCACTCACAGAACAAGTTTAAGTAAGTGCAAAGGAATTGAAGATATTCCCTGTATATTATCAGACCATGGTGCAATGAAATTGGAGATCAATAGCAAAAGAAACTCAAAAATTTCATAAACACATGGAAATTGAACAACACACTTCTGAATAACCAATGGGTCACAGAAGAAATTTAAGAAGAAATCAGAAAGTTCCTTCAATTAAATGACAATGACAACACAACATATCAGAATCTATGGGACACAATGAAAGCAGTCTTATAAGGGAATTCATAGCAATGAATACACATATTAGGAAAACAGAGCAAGCCCAATTCAACAACCTGATGTCGAACCTCAAGCATGTAGAATGAGAAGAGTAGGACAACCCCAAAGCTCATACAAAGGAGGAAATTATAAAGATCACAGCAGAAATCAATTCAATCCAAACTAAGAGAATGATAGAAAAATCAATGAAGCCAAGAGTTG
>NW_004624730.1:39793624-39831309 GCF_000247695.1 Heterocephalus glaber | reverse complement strand
AAACAAAGTCTTTGTAAATAGGGAGGGATGGAGGGGTTAAAGGGAGGGCAGGGGAATGGGGAAAAAATAAGAATCAAGAGAGATTATGTAAAGGTTCAAATTCCTAATGATGACTGTCATTGTATTGTATACCTAAAATCTACCAAGAAAATAATATTTTAAAAAAGAAATAAACTGGAGTTCTAATGAACAACGATGAGAAAAGAAAGGTGTCTGAGCTCTGAAGAAGGGTTGAGATTTGCCTTTCTTCTGCCTTTGTGTTCTCTTTACCTTTTTTCCCCTGCTGCTTAAACCTTTCAATGGGCCTGTGACTGTAACTCCCCGTTTTCATGACTGTCTCATGGCTATCTTCACCATTCACTGATGCAGGGTTTATCCAGTGACCTTGAAGTGTGATTGTTTCATGACTTCTGATCCCCACTCTTGCTCAGTCTCTAACAGTAAGTCCCTTTTCAAGATGGTTCCTGAAGCCACTGGATGGCACCTACCCATACCAGAGGAGGCAGGATCTTCTTTACTAGATAAAATGCCAATCTCCTCTGGATACACATTCAGTCAAACCCCCAAACAATGTTTTTATACCTATACACATAACCCTTAATCCAGTTTGACACCTAAAATTAATCATCACAACTATAAGAGCTGTATGTTTAATTTGCCATATTTCTATCAAAGAGGTTAAGGAACATATTTTAAATTCTAAGGAGAGCAGAGTATTTGGTCTCCAAACAAATGTTGCACAACAACATTGACAAGCATAGGACAATATATCAAATAAATACATTTTGCATATGGAACATGATTAATGTTAAACTATTTAACATAAGTTTATATTTCATTCAATGAATATGTATTATTATTCTGTGTCAAGATGTTGTTCCTAGGTGAATTGAATCCTTGGAGTGCAGTAGAAATTAAGATACCCTGAAAAATTCTCATCATAGATAAATACAGGCTTTTTACATATTAAACTGAGTTGATGAGTATGACTCAGGGTCATGATAAGGATGGTATTATTACACAAATTCACTTGCAAGAATAATTTGAGATAAAGTAATAAATTCTCCATATTTCAGAAATAGAAAATTGAGAGCTACATTAAGAGTCAAGAAATCCAATGTCTATACACAATTTTTTTTACTTTTTACTTCTATGACTCTCCAAAAGTCAATGAGCTCACTGAAAACAATAACATATATTGGCATAACAAGAAGCAAAACACAAAGCACACATATACACACATACAGTAATTTATGCCCCACACCTGACCAATAAAAATTGTACATAGCAATGTAAGATTATGGATAGAATGTGAAGTTTATTATGGTGGGCTTGTATATGAAACTCCATACAGAATCTAATTTTTGACAAGTTGTTATATATGATGAATGCCTCAACATTCAAAAGGTACAGGTAAAACTTTCAATCCTCTCTGTCCCCTTGGAAGTGGGGAAGAAGCTTCTAATAGGTATCGATGACTATTTTCTATAACATCTGATTTTAAAATTTTATATGAAACTTCTGCTTTTAGAAGTTGCAGTTATAATTAATTTCTTTACTTTTACTCAATAAGGTCTTCTCTTTACATCAAATGTTTATGGGTTCTGTTTTATTTCCTTGATTTTATCCTAATACCTAAGAGTGGTGGGGATTTCTAAATTAACTTAATAAGTTTCCTCCTTTCAGATAGAATTTTCAAATCATTAAGCCAGCTAAGACATTCATATTTATCATAAATTACTTTCTTTTGAATACACCAGCTTCTTGGATTATTTTGTGTCTATTTCTATTTTTGTCTTTTTAACCTCTTATAAGCAACAACAAAAAAATGTATTCTCAATGCTGTCCTTAATAATTACTGAATTTCTTCAGGAAATGGAAGAAAAACAAAGGAAACTGAGGAGAAACAAATCAAAATAGAGTGATTGTAAATAAGCAGGCCATTCAAAATATAGTTTGCAAATATAATGGAAACTATAAATCTACAATCTCTATATGACTTTGAGCATAAGCACTGTGGTGCAGATTAGTGTTTACTGATATGGAGCTTTTGTACACCAGGGTCCCTAAATGTAATCTATGGCAAAGACAATGTTATTTAAAAATGAATTTAAATATCTCCATGGGAAGACAGTAAGCCTACATTTCCCAAAACTCTGTGCATGTAAATTAAATCATGTGATTGAGTTCTGGATAATGTGATGTAAGGGAGGAAAGCTAATTCCACCCCGATCCCTAAAATATCTCCATCAGTATTCTCCCATTGTGTCAAAAGGATAATGTCAGAGCAACTGTGGAATCACACGATTGTGAGGTGCATGGGCCACAAGATGGAGGCATCTTAGATTCTTGCATCGGCACTTGGAATAGATAATGCACCAACCCAACATTGAGTTCTAACTCAAATAAAAAATAAACTTCTGTTGCATTAAGGAACTGAAATTTTGAGGCCATTTGTTATAGTCTATTTTCACAAAAGAACAGATTGGTTAGTCAAGGAAAATGAGCCATCTAAGCAATCTGTAGTTTTTCAAAACAACCAAATTGTTCAATATTGAAGAAAGTTTAAATGAACAACGCATTTCTATTTATGGAATTTTTTAGAGACAATTTTAATCAGAATTACTTTTCCCTTAATAACTGAATTTAGAATTTAATAACTGAATTTAGAATTTAATAACTGTGTAAGACATGACTGCACTGTGCTAGAAGCAAGAGAGAAGTTTTCACTACTGCTCTGATATATGTGCTATCTACTTTGCTGGGCCTTTGTTTCCTGTAAAATGAAAATTTTATGTAAGGCAATCTCTAATCCTCATTCTAGGTCTATAATAATACTCAGCCTTTAAGTCTCAACTATATTATGAAAACATGCATTTTGTGTGGACAATAGGATTTATAATATCAGAATAAACCTAAAAATTTATAGAAACTCATTAAAGTATTTACTTTATTTAACTTTATTTTATTTACTTTAAGTCATTACAATATATATTTTTGAAACAGTATTATGATCCCCTTAACAGTATGAAAATATGATTGTCTTCAAAGACTTGAGCAAGCCAATACTGCATACAAATTTTGAACATGAGGTGGCTATGGAAAAATATAGACTTTCTCCCCAAACGAGGTAATTGTGGATTAAAATGTGTTACATCCATTCAATACATTATCTAATATAGTCTAAACCATAGAAACCGTGGAAAACTATATTTTTCAACAGGAGAAAGACAAGAATATAATTACCTTAAAAGACTAGATCACACATGTATATCACTTTGGTTTGACACTAGGATTTACTCTAAACAGTAGTGTGATTTTGGCATGAAATACTTTATCTTCCTAAGTCTTAGCAACCACAACTATGAGCTGAGAAATTTAATACTTCCTCTACAGGGTGGCCACTGTGTATGTTAAATGAGCTAATATATGCAAAGTACTTGGAACAATGCTTGCATATATTTAGTGCAATATAAATTTGGTGTTAATATTATGTACTGAATTTATATGAAAAATATATTCCTTCCATAGTCAATCCAAATAGCTTTGATATGCGACAGTTATAGAATTAGAAAGATTTAAAGAAGTTTGACTTAATGCTATATTACAGTCTGATCTAAAGTAGCTAATTATGTATTATTAAATACTAGTTTAATTCTTTTTAAATGACCCTTCGTAAATCTCTCTGAATAGATGAGTGATATTAGGTTAATTCAAATTAAGATTCCCTCATTAAAACTGTTATACTTTCACTTAAAGCAAAAAGTATGAATACTTCAAAGAAGAGAAGACAACTTGAATTTACAGTTTAATACAGTGTAGCAACCCTTTCAGGGAAGGACCAAGATATTTGCATTTAAAATCTATGTAGTTTTATCAAATTATTGATTTAAACAATTTTATGTCAAGGATTAAGCACGCATATAATGGAAACCAAATTCTTATTTATATGAGATCAAAATGTTGCAAATATGAGTAATATCAAGGAATCTCGATTTGAAAGTTGCACAAAATCAAAAAGATAAGTTTCTTTAAATCAAAGCACACCAACATTTTATTATTTATTTATTTATTTATTTATTTATTTATTTATTTTAAAATGTTTGTAGTACATGATGTTTACATTCCTTGTGGGAAATTACTAATGTACATAATATATCTTAATGCTTTTTTATCCCTTTTTCCTTCCCTCCCTCCTCTCTCTATCCATCTCTTGATCCACTTTCTTTTTTTGTACATGTTTGCATTACACAATTTTTCTATCCCTTGTGTGGAGTTGGCACATGTGCATAATACATCTTACCTAATTTCTTCTTTCATCCCCTTTCCTTCCTGTGTTTTTTCCATCTCCATTTATTGATCCACTTTCCCTTTTAAAAAGATCTCTCTCTCTCCTTTATATTATCTAGCCTTTGTTTGGCCCATTATTTATACTTGGGTTTCTCATATAAGAGAAACCACTTGATATGTAAGCTTGTGTGCTTTCACTAAGTTTTTTGGTACATTTTAGGTATATAATATGCTGACATTCATTATTGGCAACTTGTAACTTTACATGATATATCTTGGTTCTTATTTTTTCCCCATTCCCCTGCCCTCCCTTCAACCCCTCCACCACTCTTTGTGTGTGATTTAGCTCACTTAAAATTATGGTGTCAAGGTGCATCCATTTTCCTATAAATGACTCAAGTTTTTCTTTATGGCAGAGTACTACTCCATTGTGGATAAATACCTTATTTTTAAAAACTTTATTCATCTTTTAATGGACATACAAGCTGCTTACAATATTTAGCTATTTTGAATTGTGCTACAATAAACATGAGTATGCGTGAGTCACTATAATATAATGTTTTTAACTCTTTTGAGATGATACCTAGCAGGGGGATAGCTAGATCAAATGGAATTTCTAATTTTAGTTTTTTGAGGATTCTGCACTGATTTCCATAGTGGTTGTACTAGTATATTCCCACCAACAGTGTAGAAGGATTTCTTTTGTCCCACAGTCTCACCCTGACCAACATTTTTTATTATTTGATTTTTTTAAAGTAATCTTTCTTTCTGGGCTAATATAGAATCTCAGTGTTATTTTGTCAACATTTTTAGACTGTTAGACTAAAGGCTAGCAACATTATTTCACTTTGGAAATGACATGTTAACAATTTTTGAGTACAAGTCATTAGATTTCCTAAAAGCTCTCTACCAAAAAAACTAAGAAATACAGTGATAGTTAAAGTATAACAAATATGTTTTGAAAAGTTAAGTTTAAAAGGAAGAAAGGAAAATTCTCAGAACTCCAACATTATTAGAAGCTGAACACTAAAGTAGAGAAGGCACTTAAACCTTCTGGATCCCTTAGGAATAAGAAAATGTTTGAATGTTAAACAAAGAAAGGGGTGCAAGGAAAGGGAAGGAGAGGAGGGATGAAGAGGAGAGGAGAGGAGAGAAGGGAGAGCAGAGCTAGGGCTTCTGGAAACAAGAAACTAGGGAATCAAAATTCTCTACTCACTTTATGTGAAGAACCCAAAGAGCTACATATTTAGTGAAAGGGTAGACAAAAATAAATTTATCAATGAATAATGGAGAAGAAGTTTACCTACCAAAGTCAGAGTTATAAATGAAAAGAAAGAAAAGCAGAAAGGAATTCCACAGGAAATTAGTAACCAAAGATGAGATGAAATATACCTTTATGGGTTCAGATTTTATTAAATTGTCCAGAAGGCCCAATGTGAGAATTTATTGGTAAAGTTTTCCCCAAATTTTAACCTACTTGAAGTCCTAGCTAAGCCAATCTCTGGAGAAATATAAGGCCAACTTACATCAGGAATTTGGTTAATATAATTCATCAAATTAACAAATTAAAGAAAATCATGATTATCTCAATAGAAAATTGAGAAAATACATTCGATAAATTTCAATATTCATTCATAAGCAAATGTCTTCTAAATAATAAATGGAAAGAATATTTCTTAACTCTATAAAGTTTAACTTGAAAGAGATTACCACAAAAAACATATTTACAGTGAAGCTTTAGAAACATTTCCATTAAAATCAGGAATAAGATAAGTTTTCTTATATAATTTACTGCTTCCATTCAACATTATATAAAATATTCTAGTCTGTAGAACATAAAAAAAGTCAAGGATTAAGAAAAAACAAAAACATATTAATTTGTACATCTTCTATGATTGCCAGAACCTCAAGAGAATCTACAAATAAATTACAAATATGTTCTTACACAGTACAAATATTAAAATATAATTTTTAAGGAAAGCTATAATTTAAACAGCTCCAGATTTTAAGGTATACATAAGTTATATAAGCCTTAGCACTGAATATCACAGAAGTATTGATATTAAACAACTACATACAAGAGACTTACTATACTTACAGTTGGTAAGTTTGAAATGAACTCAAAGCAATTATAAGGAATACATAAATAAGGGTTTTAATTCAACTTGATAAAAATAATCTGAAATTTTAGAGAAATCAAAGGACTATGATGAGGAATGAAAATGCAGAAGAACATGATATAGATACTTAATATTCTTGGTAAAAGAATAAGGAAAAAAATTAAAAAATAAAAAGAATAAGGAAATGGTTAGATTTCTCAGATACTGCTCTAGTCCCAGGAGTTGCCCAAGTCATGAATCAATTTTGTTTCACTCAAACTTTTTAAATGTAATTGATCTAAAGAATTTTCCTTTGAACAATTCTCATGCAGTTGGCAAGAACCAAAGTTGAACTCCAATAGCCCGGGAGCAACCAGGCCTAGATACAAGAAGTCAATCCTGTTCCTGTCTTGCTGCATCTGAGGATTATAGTTGAGAGGAGGTGAGCCACTCTCAGTGCCTGGGAGGAGTCTGCCAGGACACCATAGCACTGCTCCCAGTGCAGAAGAGGTGAGCCAAGCAGGCACCAACAACACACCCCACCAACAACAACTAAATGAGAAGACATGTAAACAAGCCTCAAAACCAGACTTCCAGATCACTGACAGCAACCCCCAAGGGAAACCAAATGGAACACTCTAATACTCAACCACCTGGACTCCCTGAACTGGCAACAAAAGAGGATCTGGAAGAAATGAAATCAGAAATAATTTCTCAGATAACAGCAGAGATTGTGCCCATAGTCCAAGGCATGATTAATAAATCTAGAGAGGACACATAAAAAATAGAAGAGCTGAGGAACATGATGGGATGCCAACATAGGAAACAAATGGAATCCATAAAACAGATGCAAACAGATTTCCGGGAAATTAAAAACTCCATTGAAAGTGTACATAGCAGAATGAGCCAATGTGAGGATAGAATTTCAGATGCAGAAGATTAGATTGCAATTAGTGACCAGGAAAAGAAAAATCACTTTAAAATTGTAAGCAACCATGAGAAATCAATCCAGCAGCTGCTAGACGATGCAAAGAAGAATAATATAAGACTGATGGGCGTCAATGAAGAAACAGGAGAGAATGCAGATGACATAAAAAAAAAAACCTGTTCACAGAAGTGATGGCAGAAAACTTCCCAAGAAGGGGAAAAGAACTTGGCATACAGATAAGGGAGGCATTTAGGACTCTAAACAGGCTTGATCAAAAAAAAAAAAATCTACACAAAGGCATATAACAGTTAGGATTCCAGAAACCCAACAGAAGAACAAAATTCTACAAGCAGAGAAAAGAAACAAATCACATACAAAGGAAAGCCCATCAGAATCACAGCAGACTTCTCAATGCAAACCCTCAAAGCAAGAAGAGCTTGGAGTGATGTATTACAAGCCCTAAAGGAAAACAGCTTCCAACCCAGATTGATGTACCCTACAAAAATATCTTTTAAAATTGATAGAGAAATAAGATACTTTCATGACAGAGCAACTTATGAACTTCATGAATACCAAACCAGCACTCCAAAACATTTTAGACAGTATCCTAGGAAAACAAAATGAGGATCACAACCCTAGGAAGCCCAGCAGAATGAATCCATTGGGAGTGACAAGAAATTAAATGCAAAGTGCAAGAATACAACAAAAAGAAAAAGTCATGACAATGATAAGTCAGTATGTATCAGTTATAACCATCAATGGTCTCAATGGTCTCAATTCACCATTCAAAAGAAATAGACTGGCAGAATGGGTCAAGAAGCAAGATCCAACAATATGTTGCATATAAGAAACACACTTAATTCAAAAACAAACTCATAGACTGAAAATTAAAGGGTGGAAAACAATACTCTATGTGACAGGAACCTGAAAAAAAAGCAAGAGTACCTATCCTCTTTGCAGATCGAGTGGATTTCAGACCAAAACCTGAAACACTTCTGGTCCCAAGAATTTCGAATAAGGGATAGTCAACTTGTATGTACAAATCAATTGTGAACATGTGTTATCATTCTTCTTAAGTAAAAACTTAAGAATAGAACTGTTGGTTCTTAACAGTAATACAAGTAATTTCTATACTGTTTTCCAAAATGGTTTTATCATTTTACATTCACATTAGCATTATTAGAAAGTTCTAAGTAGTTCACACCTAAGATGACATCTATTCTTTTAAAACTTTTAACTTAATCTCCCAAATGAGTGTATAATCTTCTTATTGTACTGATTAGTATTTTCTGATTCTAGGGTTGCACACCTTTCCTTGTGCTGTACTGGCTATTTATCATCTTCTTGTGTCTACTTTTTAACTGGATTGTCTATTAATGAGCTGTAAGAGTTCTTTATATATTCTGGCCATAGGTTATATGTGTCATAAATATGGTCTGTTGAAGGACTACTTTTCATTTTCTTAACAATGTCATTTAAACTTCTAAATTTTGATGGAATCTCATTTATCAATTTTTTCTTTTATACATCATGTTTTTTGTATCCTAGGAAATTCTTGCCTACCCTAAATTCATAAACATTTTCCCTTATAATTTCTTCTTATAGTTTTATAGTTTTGGTCTTTCATATTTAGGTTCATAGACCCTTTCAAGTTATCTTTATGTATGGAAATAAAGGGTTGAGGTTAATTTTTTACATACAGATAGCAGGTGTTCTAGTACAATTTGCTGAAAACACTATCTTTCCTGTGCTCTTGAGTTGAGTTTATGTTCTATAAAATGTGTTAAATAATCTTTCAAAACTCAGTGGACCATATATATGTGGTTCTATTTCCAGATTTTCCCTTTTATTCCAATGATCTATATGTCTTTCCTTACACCAACACTGCCTTGATTACTGTAGCTTTAGAGGAAGTCTTAAAATTATGTAATAAGAGCCGTTGATTTAGCTCAGTGGTTCACCCACCTGCCTCACAAGCACAAGGACCCAAGTTCGATCCCTGGTACCAAAAAAAAAAAATTTAGGAACCAGGGACTTAGCTTAGTGGTTCTGGCACCTGCCTCACAAGTGCAAGGTCCCAAGTTCAATCCCCAGTACCAAAAAAAAAAAATTAGGTAATAAATGTCTTCCAACACTTTTTTTTTTAGCTTTTCTAGGTCCTTTGTACTCTTACATAACTTTTAAATTTCAATTTACAATTCTTCATTTATAGCAAGTATACATAGACCTGAATTTTTACACATACCTTTTGTTTTCTAATCCTGCTAAATTCAAATATAAGTTCTAGGGGCTCCTAGAGATTTATTAGTATTTTTTGTGTAGATGATCATTTCATCCACATATAAATAGTTTACTTATACCTTTCCAATCTTATGCTAATTGATTCTTTTTATTGCCAGACTATTTTTGTTTTGGGCCTATGTTTCAAAGTTTAATGGACAGATGTTGAGTACGCATATCTGCCCTTGTTCCCCACCTTAGGGAAAAAGCATTGTATCTTCTCCATTCATATAAGGCATTTTTGCTGGAAGTATGGAGTACATGGCTTATCTGTTCAGAAGGCTCTGTTCTACTTCTAGTCTCCTGATAGCTTTTACCATGAACAGCTGTAGAAATTAGTCCAATACTTTTTCTCCAACTACTGACAGGATCATGTGGCTTTTTCCTTTCTTCTGTTAAAATGATGACTTATGGGGGTGGATCTTCCAATGCTGAACCAACATTGCCATTCCTATAATAAAACCACTTTCTACATCCTGCCAGATCTGACTTCTAATTGTTTTGTTAAACAAATTTCTATCTATGTTCATATTTTTTCTTCTATTATCTTCATCCAGTTTTAGGATTAGCACAATGTTGAGTTCCTAAAATGAGGGGAGAAGTGTTCCTTCTTTTTTCTGCTTTAAATGTTTGATATAATTCACCAGTTAAAATGTATATGAGCCTGTTTTTCTCATATCAGTAGGTTTTCAAGCTAGGACTATACTTTCTTTAATAGATGCTATTCAAATTTTATATTTCCTCCACAGTCAGTTTCATTAATTTATCTTCCAAGGTACTCCTTAGAAGTTGTCAAATTTATTTCAAAAAGGACTTTGGTAATATGCCTTCTATATCCTTTTAAATTCTGTAAAATCTGTGGTAATGTCCTCTACATTTTGATATTGTGATTTTAAAAATGTATAATTGATATTGTGTAATAGGAAGAAAAGATCTAAAGGAGTACAGGAAGTGGGAGGAGTAGGGGAAAGGAAAGAAGGGAAATGGAAACAAAGTCTTTGCAAATAGAGATGGGTGGACTGGGTGAAGGGAGGGCAGGGGAAGGAGAAAAAATTTTTAAAAAAAGAATAAGGAAAAGGAATAAAGGTAACAAAAATTAATTCATGAATATATGGAACTGATTACATTTCATATTATCAAAGAAAGAAACTGTTCAATTAATGATACTGTGTGATAATATGCTACCTGATTCGATAAATTAATATGATCTATTAATAAAACAGACATATTAGTAAAATTAAATCTCTGCCTTACACTATTTATAAAATTTTATTCTTTGTTGATTAGAGAGCTAAGTCCAATTTTCATAGTATTTCTTTTGTCATGTAAAATGTACACATTGTTGAACATCTTGCATTTTTCATTTTATGCTTATTAGAAATGGTTTGATATAACATATAAAATAATGAAGACAATTCTTCACTTCTAAAACTTTGTATAGTACTCCATTACATAAGCATATCAAAATGTATTTAACCATTCTCCTATTGTTGGGATATAGACCATTTCTAATTATTTTTATGTATGTGTATATAGACAATACAGAGAGATAAACATATAGATTAGATTGTGGTACTAATTTTCTGTTTTTAAATTAATACTATTGGTACATTATAGAGATACATAATGATAACATTCATCATATCAAATTTGGATGTGTGCATGATATATTTTGATTCTTTTTTACCCTTTCCTTCCCCTCCTGTAACCCCATCCTCCCATCCTTATTTACGAAAGCTTTGTTTCCATTTTCATTCCATTCTCAATTTGTCTTTTTCTTTCCTTTCTTTCCCTCTCCCCCCCTCCCTAGTTCCCCTTCCCATTTGAACAGTTTCTTACTAATTAATATTATCTATTACACACTGTGGTCATTATTTACACTTTCAGTTTCTAATACTAGAGAAACCATATGATATTTAATATGTATGTCTGATTTATTTCACTTATGTGTATGATCTGAAGGTGCATCCATTTAACTAGAAATCTCTCAACTTTATCCTTCTTTATGGTAGAGTAGTACTCTATTATACACACACAAAAAACCCCACACATCTTCTTTGTCCATTCATCAGTTGATGGTCATTTGGGGTGTTTCCAAGATTTAGCTATTACAAACTGTGCCACTATAAACAAGAGTGTGCATATATCACTGTGGTATGATGCTTTTAATATTTTGTGGGAAGATACTAAGAAGAAAAAGAGCTGAATCTATTGGAACTTCTAGTTTTAGTTTTTTGAGGAATCTCCACACTGATTTCCACAGTTGTTGCACCACTCTCTACACTCCGACCAACAGTGAACATGGGTTATTTTTTCCCCACAACCTCACCAGCGTTTTTTATTGGTTGATTTCTTGATAATAGCCATTCTTTCTGGAGTGAGATAGAATCTCAGCATTGGTTTTTTTTGTTTTGCTTTGTTTTGTTTGGTACAGGGGATCAAACTTGGGTCCTTGCGCTAGTGCAGCAGGCGGCCAAACCACTGAGCTAAATCCCCAGCCCCATTGTTTTAATTTCCATCTCTTGAGTGACTGGTGATGTTGAACATTTTTGTTTTGTTTTGTTTTGTTTTCTTATTTTTTATTAGTGCATATTAATTATACAGAATAGTGGGTTTCATTATGGCATATTTATTCTTATATATATACATATATATGCTCTGATCTCATCCACCCCATCATCTCTGTTATCTTCTATTCCTCCAACCACCTTCTTCTTCTATAATAATTTTTCTTCTGTTTTCATATCATCTTTCAACCCCTAGATTCTGCCTACGAGAGAAAATGTGATCATAGACTCTCTGAGTCTGGTTTATTTCACTTAATTTGATGATCTTCAGTTCCATCCATTTTCCTGAAAATGACATATTTTTGTTCTTCTTTATGGTTGACTATTACTCCACTAGTGTGTGTATGTGTATATATAGTATATATATATGCATATGCATATCATATTTTCTTTATCCATTCATCCATTGATGAGCATCTAGCTTCCATAACTTAGCTACTGTGAATTGTGTCACTATAAACATAGGTGTGCAGGAATCCCTATAGTATGCTAACTTTGATTCTTCTGGGTGTATACCAGGAAATGGAATACTTGGGTTGTATGGTAGTTCTACAATATTTTTAGTTTTTAAAGGAAATTCCATACTGATTTCAACAGTAATTGTGCTAGTTTCATTCCTGCCAACAGTGTAGCAGGGTTCCTTTTACCCCTGCATCCTCAGGGCTGGGCAAGGGTGAAAAATAAGAACCAAGAGAGATTATGTAAAGGTGCAAATTTCCAATGATGAATGTCATTATATTTTATACCTAAAACGTACCAGTGATTAGAATGAATAATTGATAATGCAAAATAGGAAGAAAATGTCCAAAGGGGTAGGGGTAGTGGGAGGGGCAGGGGAAAGGAAAGAAAGGAAAGGAAAAATGATGAGAAATGGAAATAAAGTCTTTGTAAATAGGGAAGGGTGGAGGGGGTGAAGGGAGGGCTAGGAATGGGGAAAAAAATAAGAACCAAGATGCATCATGCAAAGGTACAAGTTCCCAATGAGAAATGTAATTGTGTTGTATACCTAAAATGTACCAATAAAAGAATTTAACAAAAAAGAATACAAAAACAATAAATGTTGAACATTTTTCATATATTTATTTGCTGTTTTTACTTCTTCATCTGAGAAGTGTCTATTCATTTTAGATGGCCATTTTTGAATTGGGTCTTTAAATTTTGGCATTTGATTCTTTTGAGTTCTTTAAATATTCCATACATCAGGCCTTTGTCTAAGGAATAGATGGCAAAAATATTTTCCCAAGTTGTGAGTTGTCTCTTTGTTGATAATTTCTTTTGCTGTGCAGAAAGATTTTTGATAAAATAAAATCCCAGTTGTAGTTGCTGTGTGATATTTCCAATGCAATTGGAGTTTTTTATTCATAAAGTCTTTGCCCACACTTATGTCTTCAAGAGTTCTACCTATTGTATCTTCCAGAAGATTTAGTACTTTTGTTTTAATATTAGATCTTTGATCCATTTTGATTTTAGTTTAGTGCATGGTGAAAGATATGGGTCTAGATTTAATCTTTGGCATGTGGAAAGCTAGTTTTTCCAGGACCACTTATTAGAGAGGCTATCTTTCTTCCAGGGAAGGTGTTAGGCTCCTTTGTCAAAGATGAGGTGGCTGAGAGTATTTGGAGTTGATTCTGCACCCTCTAGTCTGTTCCATTGATCCTTGGGTCCGATTTCCTTTTTGTATGTGTGCCTGTACCATACTTTTTTATTACAGTAGCTTTGTAGTATAATTTCACATCAGGGATTGTGATGCCCCAGCCTTGCCTTTGTTGTCCAGAATTGTTTTTGCTATTCTAGGTCTCTTCTGGTTCTAGATAAATTTTATGATTATTTTCTCTAATTCCCAAAAGTGTGCTACTTGTATTTCAATTGAGATTGCATTAAATCTGTATAAAAATTTGGGGAGTGTGGCCTTTTTCACTATATTTGTTATTCCTACCTGAAAACAAGGATATCTTTCTATTTTCTAATGTCCTTATTGACATCCTTTCTCAGAGTACTGTAGTTTTTCATGTAAAGTTCTTTTACTTCCTTTGTTAGATTTATTCCTAAGTATTGCAAATTTTGGATGCTATTGTGAAAGGTGTGATTTCCCTAATTTCTCTCACAATGAGTTTGTTATCTGTGTACAAGAATGCTATTGATTTTTGAGTACTGACTTTATATCTACTGAATTTGTTTATTAAATCTAGTGCAGTTTATAATTATCTGCTTATTAAATCTAGCTTATTAAATCTGGCACAGTTTTGGGGGTCTCCTATGTAGAGTAACACGTCATCCTGAAATAATGATAATTTAAGTTCTTTTCTTATCCTTATTACATTTATTTCTTTCTCTTCTCTGGCTAATATTTCCAGAACTATATCAAATAAGAGAGGCAATAATGGACATCCTTGTCTTTTTCCTGATTTTAGAGTGAAAGCTTTCAATTTTTGACCATTTCATATAAGGTTGGCTGTTGGTTTGTCATAGATGGCTTTTACCACATTGAGATACAGATTAACTATTCCAATTTTCCACAGAATTTTAATCATGAATAGGTGATTGGCTTTGTCAAATACTTTTTCTGTGTCTACTGAGATGATCATGTGGTTTTTGTCTTTGGCTCTGTTAATATAATGTATTGCATTTATTTATTTGCATATGTTGAACCATCCCTGTATCCCTGAGATGAATCCTACTTGATTATGCTATATAATCCTCTTGATGATTTGCTGCATTCTGTTTGTCAGTATCTAATTGAAGATTTTTGCATCTATGTTCATTAGGGAGATTGGCCTGTAGTTCTCTTTTTTTGGTTGGATCCTTCTCTAATTTTGGTATCAGGGTAGGCTTGCTTCCAGGAATGAATTTGGGAGTATTCCTTCCCTTTAAATTTCATTAAAGATTTTGAGGAGTAATGGCATTAGATCTTCCCTAAATTTCTTCTAGAAATCAGAAATGAATCCATCAGGCCCTGGGCTTTTTTTTTGGTAGGTTTTTGGTTGAATCTTTAATTTTGTTGACTGATATTGAGTTAGTTAGAATTTTTATATCTTCTTGATCCAGCTTTGGTAACTCATATGTATCTAGGAATCTGTCCATTTCTTCTGTGTTTTCCATTTTATTAGAGTACAGGTTCTCAAAGAATGTATTAATGATCTAGATTTCTGCAGGATTAATTGTGATTTCACCATTTTCATTCATAATTCCATAGATTTGAGTCTTTTCTTTCCTTTTTTTGATAAGGTTGGCTAAGCATTTATCAATTTTATGTAATCTTTCAAAGGACCAACTCTTTGATTCATTGATTCTTTGTATTATTTTCTTAGTCTCACTTGCATTAATTTTTGCTCTGATTTTTTATAATTTCCTCCCTTGTACAATCTTTGAGCTTGACTTACTCATCTTTTTCTAGAATCTTCAGGTTCAATATTAGGTTATTTATTTTAGCTCATTTTGTTTTTCTGATGTGGTAATTTACTGCTATAAATTTCCCTCCTGGGACTGTTTACATTGCATCTCATAAGTTCTGGTATGTTGTACTCACATTATCATTTAAATGTAAAAACTGTCTAACTTCTTTAATTTCATCAGTGACCTCTTTGTTATTCAGGAGGGTGTTATTTAATTTGCATGCGTTAATGAAGTTTTTGTGGTTTCTTTTGCCATTGATTTTTGATTTCATTACACTATGATCTAACAATATACATGAGATAATTTCAATTCCTTTGGATTTACTTAAGCATGTTCTATGAGCTAGTATGGGTCTATTTTGGAGAATATCCTGTGCACAGCTGAGAAGAAAGTAATTTCTGATGTGGGGTGGATCACTTTGTAGACATCTACTAAACCCATTTGTTCAAAAGTTTGATTCAGTTCTGATATTTCTTTGTTAATTTCTTCTCTAGTTGATCTCTCTTTTTGTGATGGTATGGCATTGAGATCCCCCATGACAATTGCATTAGTGCTTATTTGATTTTTTATGTCTGTTAATATTTGTTTTATATAGTTTTTTGTGCTGGTATTTGGTCCATATATATTTATGTTTGTTATTTTTTCCTCTTAGATTGTTCCCTTAACAAGAATGTAGTGACTTTCTTTGTCTCTCTTGATTAGATTAGTCTTGGCTTGAAATTCACTTTATTTGCCAATGGAATAGCTACTCCTGCTTTTTTCCAGGCTCCTGTCACAGGAGTATTGTTTTCTATCCTGTGACTTTCAATCTATGAATTTCTTTTAAAGTTAAATGTGTTTCTTTTATGCAGCATATTGTTAGATCTTGTTTCTTGACCATTGTACTAGTCTGTTTCTTTTGATTGGTGAATTGAGACTATTTATGTTGTTGATTATAACTGATATGTATTGACTTATCCTTGTCATGTTATTTTCCTGTTGTTCCCTTTTTTTCTCCGTTTAATTATTTTTCCTGCCTGGTAGATTCATTCTGTTGTAGTTCATGGAGTTGTAGTTTTCATTAACTCTTTCTAGAATGTTCTTCAGAATATTTTGGAGTGCTGGTTTGGTGATCATGAATTTCTTCAGGTGTTCTTTGTTAAGGAAGTATCTTATTTCTCTGTTAATTTTGAAAATTTTACTATATTCTTCAATGTGGGTTGGAGGTTGTTTTCTTTTAGGTCATGAAACACTTCACTCCAAGTGCTCCTTGACTTAAGGGTTTGTGTTGAGAAGTTTGCTGTAATTTTATAAGTGATTTGTTTTATTTCTCAACAGCTTTTAATATTCTGTTCTTGTGTTGAATTTCCAGTTTCCTGACTATTATATGCCTTGGGGAAGATTTTTTTTGTCATGGCTAATTGGAGCTGTATATGCCTCACTTATCTGTGTGTCAAATTCTTTTTTACATGCTTGGGAAGTTTTTTGCCATTACTTCTGTGAACAGGTTTTTTATGTCATTTGTGGTATCTCTTTTTTTTTTGGTAACTCTAATTAATCTTATATTATTCTTCTTTGGATTATCTAGCAGCTGTTGGACTGATTTTTCTTGGTCCTTTGCTATTTTAAAGGAATATTTATTTTCATGATCAATAACCTCAATTTTGTGTTGCAGATCTGATATTCTGTCCTCACATTGGTTCATTCTGCTAATTATACTTTCAACAGAATTTTTAGTCGCCTGGATATCTAATTAATTTTTTTTCATAGATTCTATTTCTTTCCTATGTTGGGCATTTATGGTTTCCACCATTATCCTAAGCTTCTCTATTATTTATTTGTATCTTCTCTAATTCACTAATCATGCCCTTCATTTATGGCCATCATCTTTAAAGTTATCTGAGAAATTATCTCTGATTTGATTTTTTTCTAGATCTTTCATTTCCTTTTTTACTTCCACTGTGAATCAATTTCAGATAGTCCAGGTGGGTGGTTTTCAAATTATTCTACCTTGTTGCACTCTGAGTTTGTCTTTGGCAAGCTGGAAGTCTAGGGTTGTCTCTTGCTTCTATGTCTTCTAATTTTCTTATTTTTTTAAGTTTAATTCTTACATTGATACTTGTAAATTGGTTATGGTAGATATTTTTATTTCTAGTATTGAGAACCTTTAAGAAATGATTATTTCTCAGAGATGTCTTCCAGGTATAGATGGCTTTTGGGTTTTGAATCTGTTGCAAGATACCACTTTAATTTATTTTGGATGACAAATTTCTGCCTATATGGCCTAGGCCCTTGTTCTTTGTCACTGATCTATAATATTTTTTTCTTTTTTAATTAATTTTATTGGTACATTTTAGGTATACAATATAATTAAATTGATCATGGGAAATACATACCTTTACATAACAGATCTTGGTTCTTATTTTTTCCACATTCCCCTGCCCTCCCTTCAACCCCTTGACCCCTTCCTATTTACAAAGACTTTGTTTCCACTTTTTCATTTTCTCATATTAATTCTGTTCACTTCTTTCCTTTCTCCAACTCCTCTCATTTCCCCTTCCCCTTTGAAACTTTTCTTCCTATTTCACATTATCAATTATGCCTTTTGATCCTTATTCACACTTTGAGTTTCTTACACCATAGAAACTATTTGGTATTTATACTTGTCTGTACTATGTGTTTCACTTAAGAGTACCGCCTCAATGTGCATCCATTTAGCTATAAATGCCTCTAATTTCTCATTCTTTATGGCTGAGTAGTACTTCATTTTATAAAAAACAAAACAAAACACTATTTCTTTATCCAGTCTCCAGTTGATGGGAAAATGGGCTGTTTCCAAGTTTTAGCTATTACAAACTGTGCTGCTATGAACATGGGTATGGATATATTGCTGTGGTATGATTCTCTTAATTCTTTTGGGAAGATACACAGTGGAGGAATAGCTGAGTCAAATAGGACCTTTAATCCTAGTTCTTTGAGGTATCTCCATACTGATTTCCACAGCTACTTCACCAGTCTACATTCCCACCAACAGTAGAGCAGGGTTCCTTTTTCCCCACAACCCTGCTAGCCTTTGTTATTAGTTGATTTCATGGTAGCAGCCATTCTTTCTGGAGCAAGGTGGAATCTCAGCATTGTTTTCATTTGCATCTCTCGAATGACCAATGATGTTGAACATTTTCTCATGTTTATTTGCTATTTCTACTTCTTTTTCTGGGAAATGTCTGTTCATTTCAGTGCTCATTTTTGGATTGGGTCTTTAAATTTAGGAAGCCTGATTTTTAAAAATTCATTATATATTCAAGATAGTAGACCATTGTCTGAGGGATAGCTGGTGAAATTTTTTCCTACATTATGTGTTGTCTCTTCATGCTGGTGGTGGTTTCTCTTGTTTTGCAGAAGCTTTTTAGTAAGAAGAGATCCCACTTGTTGATTCTTTGTACTACTTTACATGCAACTGAGATTTCATTTATGAAATCTTTTTCTACACCAATGTCTTCAAGAATTCTACCTAACCTCTTTTTCAGCTGGTTTAGTGATTCTGTTTTAATATTTAGATCTTTAATCCATTTTAATTTTAGTTTAGAGCATGGTGAGAAATAATGAACACAGATGCAAAAATCCTCAATAAGATACTGACAAACAGAATTCAGAAGATCATTAGGGAGATCATACACCCTGACCAAGTGGGATTCATCCCAGGGATGCAGGGATGGTTCAACATATGCAAGTCAATAAATGTAATACACTATGTTAATAGAGTCAAAGACAAAAACCATATGATCATCTCAATACATGCAGAAAAAGCATTCAACAAAATCCAACACACACTCATGACAAAAACCCTACAGAAAATTGGAATAGATGGTCTCTATCTCAACCTGATAAAAGCCATCTATGAAAAACCAACAGCCAACATCATATTAAATGGTCAAAAACTAAAACACTTTTCACTAAAATCAGGAACAAGATAAGGATGTCCACTACCACCATTCCTGTTCGATAGTTTTGGACATATTAGCCATAGCAATTAGACAACAGAACAAAATAAAAGAAATAAAGATAGGAAATGAAGAAGTTAAATTGTCATTATTTGCAGATAACACGATACTCTATATAGAAGATCCCAAGAACTCCACCAAAAGTCTTCTAGACTTAATAGTCAAATTCAGTAGAGTAGCTGGATACAAGGTCAACTCACAAAAATCAATAGCTTTCCTGTACATGAAAAACAGACTCACTGAAAGAGGAACTGGATAAATAACTGCCATCACAATATCATCCAAAAAAAATGAAATACCTAGGAATTAACCTAAAGAAAGAAATCAAAGGCCTCTACTCTGAAAACTGTAGCGTTATGAAAAAAGAAATAGAAGAGGATACCAGAAAATGGAAAGACATTCTTAGCTCTTGGGTAGAAAGAACCAATATAATGAAAATGGCCATACTTCCAAAACTGTTCTATAGATTCAATCCAGTCCCAATTGAAATTCCAACAGCATACTTCACAAAACTTCAGAAAACTATCCAAAAATTCATTTGGAACAAGAAGATACCTAGAATACTAAAAGCAATTCTAGGCAACAAAGACAAGGTAGGTTGTATCATAATCCCCAACTTGAAACTATACTACAAAGCTACTGTGATAAAAACAGCATGGTACTGGCAAAGAAATAGACCTGAGAATCAGTGGAACAGATTAGAAGATGCAGAAACAACTCCAAACACACTCAGCTACCTCATCTTTGACAAAGGAGCCAAACACCCTCACTGGAGGAAAGATAGCCTCTTTAACAAATTGTGCTAGAAATATTGGTTTTCAACTTGCCAAAGATTAAAAGTAGACCTATATCTCTCACCATGTTCTATAATATTATTTATGACTCTCAGGCAATCTCAGTCTTGGCATAAAAGGAAGAACAACTGATTAGAAGAATTATGTCACCTTGGCTAAAGTAGTACAATCAGTAATACAAATACCATTTAAGCACACCCAAGAAAATGACCAACTGTGGTAAGTATTAATTTGCCACCTTTAACCATATGAATTGATTGTAGTTATAAAAATATCTGAAACAAACTAGAAAAATGTGAACAGTAAATATCCCCTTAATATGGCCATTTTGCCCTCAAGAGAGAAAATTTAAAGAGTGTTAAGGAAAAACAAATATAAAAAGAGAAAGGGATTAGAAGCAAGGCTGAAGGACAAAGGAAGATTATGCAAACTTTAGGAATTGGTGAATACAGGAGGGAAAGAAAGAAGGAAGAAACAGAAACAAGAACAAAACAACAACAAAACACTAGAAACAATGCTCTCATTTATATAAAAATGAGGACAAACAATCAACAAAAAGAGAAAAAATAATGAATAAAAAAATCAAAGAAAGGAAGAAAAACAGAAAAAAAATTATTCCCTTCATGGGGTGTCTCTATTGTCTTTGGTTAACAGACAGAACCCACATCTATGATCCATCCCAGCAAGCCAGCAGTACAATTATGGTGCTTGTAGATAATCTCAGAAAACCTGGGCCTTTAATTCCACTGAAGTTCAGGATGCTTCTAATTTCTGGCTGTGAGTCTGGAACCTGAGTTTTGCATTCCCCATACTCTGAGTGCCTCCTACCAGCTGAAATGCAGCTCCTTGACCTCCTGCCAGCTAGAACTCGGCTTCACCTCACCTTGACACTTGTAGCTGCTAGATGAAACTAACCTGAAGCTGCTCTGAGTTCTGGTTTCTGAGGACCTTTTTCAAAATGGCTGCCACCCAATCACCATCTCCTGGAGGGCATCTGAACCCAAATAACTTACCAGCAACTGCAGTCCACAGCATTCACTGTTGCGTTCTACTGGTGCATTTCTCCGTGGAGGTTTCTGGGATCACCAGTAGTCAATGGACCTCTACTAGTTTGAGCTACAGCTTCCCGCACCACAGGCCAGAGCTTAGAGAGAAAGCTCCACTTGCCATATTCCTCTTCTACATTGTGATCCCTCTCTCTGCTTTCCCTATGGGCTCTAATTCTCATTTCAGATCCTTACTGTTTCCCAGGGACCAAATTTTCTCTTTCTTCTCTTTTTCACGTTGCTATATTCCAATGTCTGGGTTCCAAATACCAGACAGCTATAGTATTAATTTTCATACATATTGCAAACTGACATTTATATCAAATCTATACCGGTTTACAGTTCCATGGGCAATATATTAGAGTCTTTTCCCTGTGAGTTACCACTCCTTGCTATATCAATAATTGCTCTTATCATGAATGAATTTGAGCATCTTTTTCATTTACTGCAGAACAATTTGTATTCTTTCTATAAATTGACTGTTCCTTTGCTCATTTTTACTTGTTATTCTCTTTTTAAATTATTAATTGTTTTAGTACATATTTGCAGTACATAATGATTACATTAATTTTAGGGAATTGGTGGTACATGTACATAACATAGCTCAATTCTTTTTCCCCTTCCCTCCAACTCCTTTTATTAAATTTGTAAATTTATAAGATAAATGAATCTTATGCTATTTTATAATCAGTAGAGACTCTTTAGAATATTAACACATCATTTATGTTATTGTTTCAATAGTAAATATTCCTCTGTTTATTCTTTGGCTTTAATTTATACCAAATATTTTTATTAAATGCAGTACACTTTGTCATTCTACATGCTTTCTGGTTCTATTATGCACTTGGAAAGACTTTTTACCTCATAAAAATCTCCGTCTGGTCATTTTTAATGTTTTTTGTTTTTTTTTTTGCCACTGATCTTTAATTGGTAGTGATTTTTTTTATTTATTTGGTAGTGATTTAAATTTTTATGAGATATGAGTTCAATTTTCACTTTTTTCAAATGACCATCTAGTAGTCCCAAAATTTCTTGTTCCACTCTCTATCCTTGCTAGTTTAAAATGTCACTTTGATTACAAAATGTATAACTATACTTACTTAATTCTGTTTATTTTTTGTTTTATTCTAATTAATTTTTTCATTCATGTGTCAGCACTTTATATTAACAAAGTATAGTTAGTTCCCTCTTATTATTCTTCTTTTAAAACATTTTTGTAGTTTTTCATGTTTTTTTAATATATAGACATTAAAGTCAGGTAACCTCATTGCAATTTTGTTCATTATTTTCTTGCTTTTAACTTATATTCTTAAATTGCATAAAATTTATAAATTACCTACTGATATATTTACATTCTTATATGCTCTTATTTTGACTTTTCATCAATTCAGTCTTTTTGGCTCCAGTAAAATTTAGGTTTATTCATACAGATCATGCACATTTCCTTCTCAGTACATTTACCATAACTAACATATTTTAAATATTTCTAAATATTTTATTTTTCCTATTGTTGAATTTTTGTAAGTTTGTATTTTCTTCAAAGTTATCTTCTAATTAATTGGTGTTTGTATATCTTAAAATTTATAACTTTGGTGTATAAATTATGTAATTGTTATTGATTGAATTTTCTAATTGTTGAAAAAGACTCTTATACCCTTGAATTCTGAGTATAAAATTGCGTTATTTGTAAATTATCATATGATAATTTCAAATTATATGCTTTTAATTTATTTCTCTTTCCTCATTGGGTTATCTGACCTATATCATAGAATGATGGTATGAGTAGAAAACATGCTATTTTCTGAATGCATAGAATGCCTCTAGTGTGTGTGTATGTATACACACATACACATGTAGATATCTGTCATATACATATATGTTATATGTATTATATATATATATCTGTATTCATCTTCTTCTTATAT
Organism: Heterocephalus glaber; assembly: GCF_000247695.1. The sequence goes on along the minus strand of NW_004624730.1, from coordinate 39,808,007 downwards.
GTAGGTAGGGTTTTAAGGATCTACTTAATTTTTTCTCTGATCTTTTTCTTACCTTTTAGCTAGATTTACCTTTTATCTCAATTCATCAAAAAGGACATATGACAACAATATTTATCATCATCCTATATGTTCAAAAGTATTTGTTACTGTTATCCTTGACCAGAGTTCACAGGAATTTAATTTATACAGGCTATATTTTTTGAGTATTTTGTACAAATTGCTCCACCATCATTTTGAACTGAAAATTGCTATGAAAATATCTGAAAACAGCCTTATTTCTCCTTTATCTTAATAACTTGCTTTACTGTCCAACAAAACTTCAAAGTTCAATAGTTTCAGGGATGGGGATTTAGCTCAGTGATGCCATGATTGTCTTGCAAGCACAAGGTCCTGAGTTTGATCCCCAGTACCAAAAAAAGAAAGAAAGAAAGAGAAAGAAAGAAAGAAAGAAAGAAAGAAAGAAAGAAAGAAAGAAAGTTAGTTCAGTAGTTCCATTTGGCCATGTCAGTATTTTTCTGAAATACAGCATTTCAACATAACATCTTCCTCTATTTATAAAAAGCTTTATTAATTAGTTCTTGTATCCTAGTTCTTGTTTTCTTCCTTGAAGAATTATTTCTTTCTTCATTTCTCTTTTCTTGTTAAAGTTTATTATTTTCTCTTCAATTTATTATATTTCCATCATACTTTCCTTTTTTCCTTTTATTCCCTAACCTCATTTTTTTCTTCTAATTGTTTTATTTCCAATTTACCTATTTCCGTAATTACATATCTTTCTAACTTTGTTAACTCAGATTTTATCTTTTTTATTGTCTCATCATTTTCTTTATAAATACTTAAACCTCTTCCTAAACTTGATTATTACACACACACACACTTCATGAGAAACTCTACAATTTCAAACTACTCCATAACAACTAAATTTTCCTGTGAAGTAATATTTACTTTTCATTCATTGTGTTATTGTAGATTCTTTTCTCATTTTGATTTGTATATTTGAATCTATCTTATGTCAATTCAGTTTTTAATACTTGAATTTTTCCATGGCTATATCTGCATATTATTTATAAAGTAGAATGTCTCACTTTCCTTTTACTTGAAATATCCACTGTAACCTAGAGTTTGTTTGTTCTTTCAACCATTACTTCTTTCTAGACTAGAATATGTCTTCTTTTCCTTTTCCATGCTAAAGAATATCTGCTAAAATTATAGCTAATATTTGTTATTGTTTCTTTAGTCACAGCAACTAAGTCCTGGAAAACTCAGCTCAGTCTCTCTGTACCCAAATCCCATCATCACAAAGAAAGTTTGAAATTGTATATTTTGTTATGGGTTCTTTACTTTGAAATATTTTACTTACATCTTCTTTTTGCAACCACAGATATTTTCTCTCTGCTTTGTGTCACATCACTTACTTGATAATCACTGTTCCTTGAGAACAATAGGACTTTTATTTTGGTTTATGTTTCAGTTTTGACCATATTTTACTGAATGAAGCAAAGAAAGCATTTCTGTTTCTCATTATTCTGTATGTATTTCAATAGAAAAAATAAAAGTTGACTTTATGCCTCTATTGTGAAACTGGAAAGATGCCCTAGAAATAAATTTCTTAAGCAAAGTGTTCAGTAGAAATTTAAATTAAACAGCACTTTTTAAAATAGCAAAAAGACATGCAATAGGCTGTGAGAAGAGTGCTGTAAATCATACAAGCAGATACAAGATTACAATACAGAATGCAGATGGACCTCAATTTACTATGGGTTGAATTATAATTATTTCAACTTCAGAATATGAAAGTAATATGTGTCCATTATAAACTTTACTTGAAATTTTGAATTTTGATCTTTTGAAGGGATAAACATATATAGTACAAAATATCTGGTGATGCTAAGCAGTGGCAGTGACCTCCAGTTCCAGTCCCCATATGATTACAAAGATTAACAATTCATGTTCTATACCATCAAATCATAATAAAAACTCAAACTTTATTGTGAGCTGTTTGATATATGTAGGTACACATATACAGTATGAAAATAGTTGAGAGAACTAAAAGCTGCAACAAGGATATTCCATTCCATAAAGCAGATGATGCAAGACAGTCCACTTGGGCTGAGTGGCCATGACCAGGGTTCTTTGTAACAAGTTTTTATTAAATGATTGATGACAGAATTGTTCTTTTTCTTATAAAATTGAAGCCAGACTACATTTTTTAAGAATGAAAAAAAATACTGTTTTGTGTCTTTCGTGTATTTTTCCTCTAAATGTCTCTATTTCCTTTTACTTTCTCAATTTTAATAGAAGATATCAAAATGAGGATCTCAGCATGAAAACTACTTAGAAAAGCCCCATAATTCTAGTGAATCATTTACAATTAAAATTGTTATTTGTTGTAATATAATAAAAATTAGATTATGGATGGGTTTGTTTGTCTATAGAGGAAATTTATTAAACTCATTTCATTGTAAAATATCAAGCTTTGCAAAGTTTCAGATCAATCAAAAGCAATTGATTGAAATCATGCATATAAGACCTTTTTGGACAGTGATTGTTTAATCAGGCTAACAATGACAATAAAAGACTGGGCTCCTCTCCCCCTTGTTCTTCACACTCCAGGGTCGTTTACTAGGATTTATCAAGGACAGACATCAAACATCTTGGTCCTTGGGCCACAGGCATTTTGAGCTGCACCATTATGAGAACCAATTCATCCGCTGGTGTAATCGAGGGTATAAGCCTTGTGGATACAGCATTATTCAGGCCCCCAGACCTGCCTTACTACTTCAGCACTCTACCAAGGATGATTACCTCAAGCAATGAGCTGTAGCCAGTTTCCATGGGGCAATGTTTAGTTCCTAAATCATTCTGCTGGGAAAGAAGTAAATTCTCCTGCAGACTAGCCTGTAGGAAATCAGTCTTAGACAATTAATCGTTACCTCTCACTACCAAAGTTAGAAGTCAGAATTCATTTCCCCAATATTTTTATTGATAGAGCAGTAGCATTTGATATAGGTTAGGCCAGTCAAGTATACACACACACACACACACAAACACACACACACACACACAAAAACACACATACACAGAGGGAGAGAGAGAGAGATTTCAATTTAGAAATGAGGACCCAATCATGATAAGTAATCTTTTACTGAGAATGGTGAGAGAAAAAAAATCAAGCCTTAGGAAGCAGTGTGAACAGTTTCTATTATCTAATATCAAATGTGTACAGTGCACTCTGCAGCATTGTCTCCCAGTGGCACTAGTAGTGGTGTATTTGCTGAATACTCATAGTGCCATGAGTATATTTTTTCTCTGACTCCACAGCTTCACAAATCTACATCTTTTATTTTCTTAAAAGTTATATAATCTAATAATATGCTTTACCAAATCTCTTTTCTGTTTAAAGAGGATAAGTAACTTTTTAAAATTCTAATGAGAATTCTGACAGATCCTGGGTTAGTTGCAAACATGACTGAAAATATTATACCCCCAACTAAACAGAAATCTGAAATTGATTATTAGGACAGGTTGATTTGGAGATAATAAAGAGCTAGCCTCTAGCAATCCATGAAACAGTTAACTGAAATGATGGATTAATCGAAGACTGGTATCAGTGGATCACTACCATAGAACAGCATGAATGACATAAACTCTGTGAGGTAAACAGACTTCTAATTATACTAAAGAATCACAACAAAGGATCTTGTAGGCTCAAAAATATGAGTTCTCAGCTCAAAGTACACTGAAGAATTTTTATAGCTAAAGCATTTTTTTGTTTCATGTAGTTGCAGGGCTAATTAATAAAAAAATCTGAATTGTGTTAAATGACATCATATGTATATACATCTTTGCCAGGTCCATTAGGTAAAATTCAAGTCACCAATTATGCAAGATTAGAATCCTAAGAATTGAAATGTGTTCACACAAAAGGATTTAAATGACACAATTCAGTACTCTGAATTCCCAAACATCATGAGTGGGGACAGCTTCTCCTACCTTCTACTGGGTGGTGCTTCCTTCTGAGGACACCTTTCAGTGTCCAAGACAAGGGCTTTGGTCCTGCTAGAGAAAACCATTTCACATGTACAAGCACCACTCACTCTTTACAGGTCTAACACCTTGGTCAGATCTTGCTTACTCTTTTGGAGTAGAGGTGAGATCCAGAGCAATCACACATTCAACCTCACATGAGAAAACGTACCCACAAGAAAATTATAAAGTTTTCCTGATTAATATTAGTAAAAATCAGAGAATATGTGTGAGGATGGATTCTGATATTTTACTAAGAAATAAAGGCAATTATTTTAAAACAAACTAAATTTTTCACGTTGGGTACAAAGCAGATTATTTATTCGTTCTGTTTAATCAGCTGCAAAGGTATAAAAATATTTACAAAGTTGGCTGATTAAAATCTTGATTCCTAATAGTGAATAAATTTAAAGAATATGGATTTCTTATTCACAAATCCAAAGTCTTAAGGAGCTGGAAAAATTGAAGTGCATTTATCCTGATACTCATGTGCTTAGTATATCCAAAACACCTAAACCTAAACCTAAACCATGTTACTTCTGAGGAACCAAACCCTATGGAGAGGAAGTATAAGTAACATTTCCCTGGAGAGCAGCAATTACTGTAAATAAAAGGTATCAAGATGAGTTTTTCATTTGGCTGGAAATAGGTATAGATATGGTGGTTTTGAAATGGGTTCTTTATTGTAAAGCTGATGCTGAGTCCCTTGGGTAGAAAAGACAAAGTAGTGGCAGAAAAAAGAAAGAGAAAGAGAAACGAGTGCACAGTAGTGTTAATAAAGAGAAGTCAGCAAGGTTTTTAGAATGGTCTAACCAACAGCAATATTTTGTGGTGAGTGTCTGATCACTAGGTCCTTAAAATCTGAATCTGTGAACAGTGGACTTGAGTCAGTTCACAAACCTAATGTACCTTTCATAAGATGAGGCCATGTATAATTGAGGAATATCCTATAATAATATCAAAATTTTTCCTGTAGTCTTTACTTTATACCTCTCCCAAAGAGATTTGGAGCAAACAACCAGGCTAAATGTGCAGAGAGAAAAGGAACATAGTTAGATATTTCATAAATTATTAGATACTAGGTTTAAACCCAGTCCTGAGAGACACAGAATATTGTCATCTATTTAGGTTTGTTATTAAATAAAGCTATGCTCACAGAATAATATCTCAAGTGAATCTTATGGAACTCTTCTCCCTTTTGTTCTAGTAACTATCCCAAAATATAGTGGCATGTTGCAATTATATTTGTTGTGTTGATAAATTTCCCACTAGCTCAGGACATGGTAGTCCTATCTCTCTTCTATACAGCACTCAAATCCTGGGACTGGAATCATATGTAGGCTCATTCAGTCATATGTCTGGCAACTGATACTCACTGTTGGCAAGAAGCTTAGCTGGAGTTGTTAGCCAGAGCTCCCACCTGTGATTGATGGATATAGTGTGGAATTCCGCACAACATGGTGGTTGTGTTCCAACAATCACAATCATCTCAAGAAAGACATAGAGCCAGAAAGAATCTTCATCTCCTTTTCTAACACAGCACTATTTTTGGAATAGTACTTGGAAACAAACAGTATTATTTTTCTTTTTCTTTTTCTTTTTTGGCCTCTTTCTACTTCTCGAAGCAGTTACCAAGTTCCAACTGAATCCAAGGGGTGGGAATACAGACTTTATGTCTTGATAGGTGACAACAAAGTATGAATAGCATGTGCAACCAGAAATATTATTGTACCCATTTTGGGAAAATATAGGCTTTCACTCTATTCTGTGGCTATTAATCCAGTTCCAAAATATATAGTTCAAATAGATATATTTGGTAATTGGTAATCATCTCATTTTCTTCTATATGAATGAATCTTTTAAAATGACAAAGACTGTCATATACTTAATCAAGAAATTTCTCCCATTACAGCAGTTATCTAAAATTCATTCTTTTTTTCATTAAGTTTATTAGTACATTTTAGGAATACAATATGATGACGTTCATCATTGGGATCTTGTACCTTTACATGATATATCTTGCTTCTTGCTTTTCCCCCATTCCCCTTCCCTCCCTTCAACCCCTCCACCCTTCCCTATTTACAAAAACTTTGTTTCCGTTTTTTCCTTTGCTCATATTTTTTCCTATCCCTTCTATCCTTTTCCCTATTCCTCCCACTTTCTCTTCCCCTTTAGACCTTTTCTTCCTGTTTCACATTATTTATTTAAAATTCACTTTTATTTGAAGAGAAAACTGCCTCTGTTTGTGGGCTGGTCCATAAATATTAATCTGGTGAACACTTTACTTTTACTGTCTCAAAATGTAAAGACTATGAGAAACAGTTTGTAAGTCTAACATTTGTCAACAATATACCTTCACTGTTGTATCTCTGGGCCAAATCAACTATCTGGTTCTGTCATGACATAATGTAAAAGCCTTTATTACTGTCCATCTCAGAGTCCCATGGAGTCCACTTGAATGATAACATTATCTACCTACATACCGACAAACAAAAAGAAGTTAGTGTTTTAAATGCTATGGGAACACATAGGTGCTGTGGGCTTGCTACCACCATGAATTTGGGGGACTACAGTTGAAACCACAATTCTAGTGTTAAAAAAGAATTATCCTCTTTTTGGTTAGAAGTTAGTGTTTATTAGCTTTATACTAGTCTCCATTAAAGACTAAACAACTGACCTTTACACACCAGGACACACGGCAGCCTGTGGCACCAGTTATGGCCAAACATTGAAGTCATTAGGTTGGACTGCTCCAATGACATTCCACCAGGAACCACAGTTCCTGAGGATGCATAGTTCACATGAGCAGGTGGGTTGATTGTTCAGTGTGCTTATTCCTGCTGCAATGTCAGCACTCTTCAACCCATTCTTGGACAGACTCTACACATGGCAAGACTCTTATACCTAGTTGATGACAGAGGAAACTTTTAAAACCTAGTTCACAGAAGCTTTCCCCAATATGCTGGCACTAGCTGAAAATGGACTGCAGTAACCTTATAGCCTCAATGGAATGTTGCTAAGATAAAGTAGAAAGATCATTCTCCCAACAGACACAAAAGCAGGGTACATATTGTGGTTCACTTTTCCTGGAAGGACAGATTGCATGAGAAACAATCGAAGGGCAATGACTAATAGTTTGACCAGATGGTCTGAGACAAAAAGGTTTGGATAAACCTCTCAGAATTAACTCAAAATGTGGAAGTATTTTTGTCCTATGCAAATGTTCAGCAGAAATTTCCCACAGAAGAGGAGATTCTCCATAATGAAGGGGACAAGTTGTTCTAACATGTAGATGCCAGCCAATCCCTCCTCCATTTCCCAGTACTGTTTATTTAACACTGTCATGTAGACACTCTAAATAGCAGACACGTTGGCATAAAAGGATTTAACATAGGCTCAGCAAATGGACTTCTCCTCACCAAAGCTAACTTGGCTATCATTACTCCTCAGCGCCCAATTTCATAGCAATAACATCCATCCATGAGCCTCAGACAAGCTCGCATATCCTGAGGAGATCAGATAGCCAGTTGGCAGCAAGTTGATTATTTTGGACCCCTGCCCCATAGAGGTTTTTTCCTTATTGGAATAAATACTTATTTTGGATTTGGATTTGCCTTCTCTGCTTGACACACTTTGCCAGCAACACCATCTGTTGACATGCTGAATGCCTAGTCATCATCAAGTTAACCCTAACAATATTACTTCTGACTAAGAAATCATAGTTTATGAAAGAAATGAGGCAATAGTTTGATGTTCATGGAATTCATCGGCATTGTTCCACAGAAATATCTGGCCCTAGAGAATACTGAAATAGTTTTTAAAGGCTCAGTAACAGTGTCAATTGGAAGATAATACTCAGTGAATTTTAAATAGTCTCCAATAAGATATGGCTTAGTTTTTGGTGTCCTCTTAGCCAGAATACAAAATCTGTGTTTCCAGGGATAAAAATGAAAATAGTTAATCTAAGACTCTGATATAATGTCTACTTTCAGTGAAGAGTTAGACTACTAAACTTTAAAATGTATTTTTAGAGATCATTTCATTCAAACTCGTAATTTTGGATTATAAAAAATTGTTCTTTCAAAATCATATGAATATGGTATTTATTTAAATTATTTGAACACATAGTCTACCTTGCTAAACTCAGAAATGTGAGGATTTAAGCATACAACACTAAGACTAGTATTATTCTATGCAGTCATAAGGAGCCTGCCACATAGTACATTCTTAATAGATATTGATGGAATGAATGACTTTTAAATAACAACTTCATGCAGAGACTTTCCAATATTTTTTTCTAAATATTCAGTTTTCATGTAACTTATTAAGAATATGTCTAGCATGCTGTAATATATATTATTCAGCAGTTCCTATTCCCTGTGTTAAAGTGATTTTTAAAATCATTTATATAGCTGTCTCTAATATTAGCAAACAATCCATTGCTTGTTAGACTACTTCAGCTCATAGTTATTCTACAGAGATAAACTGTATCTGAAAATATTTATTATTCTTAATCATGACATAATATTTTACCTAAATCAAAACAAGTTAACACCCAAAAGGAAAAATATAATGACATCACTTCTTTGAATTAGAAAGAAAAACTATTCTAAAGAAGCAAATGTGTTTTATTGCTATTTTCATAGACAGTAACTTAAATATGCTTGCCTTCCTTACCATTATGAGCAGTCTGTATCTTGCTCCTGTGTTACATTTTTGAAAATTTGAACCTATAAGATAAATGAGGCTGTCTTTTTCTTTTTGCCACAGACATTCTAACCCAATTCCCATAATAGTGAAAGTGTGCAAATCTCAGAACATAAACAGACTTACATTTTTTAATGGGTGTTGATCTCATGAGACAAGATTTTTAATTTTCCACCTGGCTACCAGGGAGGTAAAGAAAGACAGAAAAAAAAAGTAAAACTAAAATCTGTATGTAAATTTGTATCAACTCTTTAGAGATCTACCAATTTCATGCAACAAAAGTAACAGCCTGTGAATGAAACCAGTTCTCACCTGAAATAAAAATACATATTAAAATATTTGTCCTAAGGCTCAAACACCCATTTTTGAAATGGTTACAAAACTTCCAAGTCACTGGAGGTCTGCTACAAAAGTAACAAAAGCAAAAGCCATGTAAAAATTGTTTACTTAAGACTCAAATATTTTCTGATTTTATATATTACATTAAAAAAGAAAAATGCATGATGCATTATCTAAAACTGTCATCACAAAGTTATGAATGAAATAGTTTTAACAAATTGTAGCTTTCTTTTTTCTGATGCTGGAGATGAAATTCAGGGTTAAACTATAGCTTTTTGAAATAGTACATCAGTCATAACTCAACCAAAAATTCTATTTTCATTATATTACATGAAAAACAATAAAAATAGAAAAGAAAACAAATTGAAAAAGGAAATAATCAGTCATAAAATTGCACTATTTTACTTCAAATTACTGTATGATCCAAACATTCTGACATCGTCAGAATTAAAACTATTCTAATGTAGCAAATTAAACATACGTGTGATACAACTCTATTAGTCACAGATTGTTTTCTCTGTTTTTAAACAAGGATTACATTTATTTCATTCACTGGTTCCATACATTAAATCAAACCATTAGGAGGCACTATTAGAAATATAAATACCTATTTCAAGAAGACTAGGACAGAAGATTTGTATGTAAAACACTAAGGATAAAATAAGAAAGAATGAAACTTCTCTGTAACAAAGTGATGCCATGCTATGGGAATTAATAAATATATTCCGATTTGAGTATTAAAGAATGTTTCAAAAAAGTGCTAAGTGTAAGACTGTTGTATCTTATTATATGTCCCAAAGTGTCCAAAATAGTTCCTTCTCCTTGACAGTTACTCAACAAAAAGATTACTGAATACATTTTTAGGGAAAAATACTTTTTATCTAAGAAATATTATTCACAGCATATAAATCATAAATTTTCACAAAATCAGTGTATCTGATATAGCTGGCAGCTACATGGTTGAATTTTCTAAGATTAACTTGCATATTCTCTTCTTTTGTAAAGCTGAACAGGCTTTGCCAACCTATAGGTGAGTAACACTTTAACAGTATGTAGCTTTCAGACCTTTATGTGTGGTATATATTTTATATTTATTTTTAAAGCAAGTATATGAGGGAACAAAGCCACTGTTTTGATCCCATGGCAATCCAAGTGGATCAGGAATGCCATATTACACCAGGGATCAAACCCAGCAAGCAGCAGCAAGTCCTAAAATAATAAACATAATTCTCAAAATTTAATGGTTCCCCAGTGTGTTATTCAGCTTTCTGTTGATAGGACAAAGACCTGACATAACTGGTTTATGAAGGGAAAGAATTTATTTGAGCTCATAGGATTGGAGCTTCCAGTGCATGATTGCTTAGCCCTATTGCTTTTGGGCGAGCACATCATGTTGAGAGTACCTGGCAGAGTAAAATTTTCTCACCTCATGGCTAGGAAACAAAGGAAGAATGACAAAGAGACTTAGGTCTCAAAATCCCATTCAGGGACACACTTCCAATGACCTAAAGACATCTCATTCAGCTTCAGCTCCTAAAATTTTCACCAATTGCTAATTGCACCACCCTGGAGAACAATCTTTTATCACATAGACCATTGGGTGACATGTAGAACTAAATTATAAAACCTGCCTAGATCCTTCAGAAATCTTTATAAAATGTGTTAATATCTGATTACCACACCTGAAAAAGATTTTCTTGTGTTAAAAAAACCCAAGCCAAATAAAAGGAATCCTCCATAGCTATCATCATAGAATTGCAGCAACTAGTGTATGATACCAGACCACTTTCATTACAGAGACTTTCCATCTTTAAAGAAATATTTTTGTAAATACGACTTAAGAAATATGATGCAGGCAGAGACTAATGAACAGGGTAGATAAAGAATCTTTGCTTTCAAAGGCTAAATATTCTTCACTAAGTATATATTTTGTCACCCCTGGTTGTCAAAATCTCCTCATTTGACCTTTCAAATTGTCAGAAATGTGAAAGGACAAAGCTATCCCTAATAATCTACCAATCTCATTGCATCTGCCGAAACATTCTGGTATCCACCATTAGAGAGATGGATGATGGAAGGTAGAAATCAGTAACTCATCTGAGAAGGCTTGTGTTCACTCCTGTGGTGATGGATGAAAGCTATTTCTTTGTTAGCAGCAATGCTCCTTTATTGTCATGCAAGTCCTGCAGTGGTGACTAACCATATTTTTTTTCCAGTTTGCCAGAGTAAAGTGTCCCATCCATTCTACCCAGGATAGATTGCTGCAGGAACTACTCTGCATCTCTAAAAATTGTATTTCTATGTGTGTTGTGGAATCTCCCTCTTGCCACCTCTGGCTGAGTTTAAAGATTGACTATCCTTAAAAATCTAGAGAGCATTTTAAATTCTTAAAGTAAGAACTAGAGGGACTAGATTCTAACTGTGTGAGCCTCTAGACAATTTGATGATTTTATAAAAATAACTTGGTCACTGTGTGGCTGTTTCCTCGGGTATTTGCTCTAAGGGTGTAAAAAATAAATAGAAAATTTAGTCCACATATAAAAGTCTGAAAACTGCAATAAAAGTAAAAAGCTATTCAACTATAGGTTGACATAAATCCTCTTTCAGCTTAAAAAAGAAGAGAATGTCCAAACCAATTTCAGAAATAGTCATCTGTGTCTGGCCTAAAACTACCAAAATCAATAGCTCTGAAGACAGGAGTGGACACTGCTAAAGAGACAGTGGTTTGTCAACAGAGCATTTGGATTTGCACTCTGCATTGTCCCATCTATTTTTGCTATTATCTCACTTGAAAATATTTAAATAAGCATTTTATTATACCAATTCAATTTATCATCATTTTGGATAGAAAGAAAAAGACAAGATAGTCTAAAATCTGACTTCTAGCTACCCAATTTTGTTTTATACCTTCTCATTATCACAAGACTGGACAAAAATCTTTATTCAAGAAGCTCATTCCTATCCAAACTTGAGAAGAAAAAAACCCTTCTCCTCGCTTACAGATAATGTCCAGATAAAGATTGATGATGTAAGAGATCACCCTAAGTCCTACAGCCCTCTTCCTGCTCTGTAATGCATTTCTTGTCACTGGTCAGGCCACTAAAGAAAGGGAAACAAGAAAATGTAGCCATGGTAAGAACAAAGATCATACAGGTAGCATGAAACTTTGCCCAGGGAGAAAAGAGTTAGAAGGTCACCTAATGAGGAATCCCTAGGACCAGACATGGACACCAAGAAGACCACAGTGGGGAAGAAATATATAGGAAGATACCAAACAAGAGATCAGTTTGAGATGAATAGCATTTTTTCCTTTTGTGGTTCTTCATTATTTACTCTTTCCCCCATATTTTGCTCAACTTTTGCATATCTGCAAAATAGAAAAATTTTATAAAAATATGAAAGTCTGCTGTGTGGCTTAAACTATGTCGTGTGTCTGTCCAGGGAGTATTATAAAATATTATCTGTACCTGAAAGTAATTTATAAATTATGTTAAAGCCATTTCATAAAACCACAGCAACCAAGCGTCTCAAGTTGAAAAATAAAATCAAAATGATATAGTATAGACTTCACACATTATTGTTTTCCCCAAGGGCCAGGACACTGACTACACTGAAGACATTAGTAGTGACATTATAGAGAAGGTAGAGACTGACAGGTGGTGACAAAGAGACAGGGTAGATAACAAGAAGAAAGGTAAAAGGACATTTTGGTTTCAGAAATAGTCTGAACAAAAGTTAATTCTGAACATACATGGCACTGAGTAGGGATTATAGAGAGCATATTAGTAGCTATAGACCAAATGGAGATATGACTCCCATTTTATTTCATATCACATCTAGAGGGAAGATAAAATAGATAACAAGAGTTAGATAAAGAACAGGAGTTTATCTTCAACTGAGCAAATTGCCTTCTTATTTAAATGCCCTCATCTACAATCAGAAGATGAAAAACTAATATTTAGTTTTAAGATGATATAAGATAGAAATGATGTGTTTAAAGCACCAAGCCCAGGGCCTAGTCATAATAGGTGGTTATTAGCTTTAGATATTTTTCATATCAATACAAGAAAGAATTTGAAAATTAAGAGTTGTCAATTGATAGAATAGATCAATTCACGGAAGATTCTATTCCTTATCAGTGGACATATTCATATTTAGCTTGGACCAATAGCTTTCCTAACAGTTTTGTATACAAATAATCCATTGAGTAAGGGAGAAAACATTTTTGTATTAATTTTTCCTTTCTATTTTAAAATTTAATTTATAATCTACATACTACATTAATTCACATGTGCATATTCAATACATACATAAAATGGCTAACAACTAAAAGGTTGTTAATTGAAAGAAGAAAGTGATTAAAGATTTTATTGTTTCTTATAGTGTCAGCACACTATAGAAGAAAAATGACCAATGATTAAAAACTGGATAGAAATAAAACTAGCTACCTTCAAAGGCCCAGATTATGGAACACTTTGGAAGTCAAGCCAGCAGTCACCCATGTATGAATTTGCATGTCTATACATCAAATATTCATGTGCATTTTACTATTATTTTACATAAATTGATTACAGAACATGTTTAAACAGTATCAGACAAATAAGATAATTAATTGGGAAAAATTTTAAGTCTGTGTGGTCAAACACAAAAATAAAGATACATAAAATGGACCCTACCAAGGTCCCCAGTCGCACGGAACACACGCCGAATAAGCCCGCTGCAGACAGGTCCTAAGTCGCACAAAACATGATGAATCAGCCCGCTGCAGACAGGCAGGTCTGTGCATGCCCTACTGAGGTCCTGAGTCGTGCAGAAGACACTGAATCACCCCGCTGCAGACAGGCAGCCACCTGATTCCACACTACAAAGACGCAGAGGACACCAGACCACCAGACCAAGGTACTAAGTCCCACTCTTCCTGGACCAGAGGTAGGGGCTTCTGAGCCATTGTCCCACTGCTCCTGGTCCAGAGGAAGGGGCTTCCTGGTCACCTTCCTTCCCACTGCTCCCAGCCCAGAGGAAAGGGCTTTTGGGCCACCTTCTGTCCCACTGCTCCTGGCCCAGAGAAAGGGGCTTCCAGGCCACCATCCCTCCCACAGCTCCCGTCCCAGAGGGACAGGCTTCTGAGCCACCATCCCACTGCTCCTGGTCCAGAGGAAGGGGTTCCCTGGCTACCAACCCTCCAGCTGCTCCCAGCCCACAGGAAAGGGCTTTTGGGTCACCATCCCTACCGCTGCTCCTGGCCCCTGCCCCACCTCACCCAGCTCAGAGGAGGTAATCCAGCAGGCACTAACAGCCCCCCGCCCCAGTC
>NW_004624730.1:39762089-39790079 GCF_000247695.1 Heterocephalus glaber | reverse complement strand
TTCATTTGGAATAAGAAGATACCCAGAATAGCAAAAGCAATTCTAGGTAACAGAGACATGGCAGGGGGTATCACAATCCCCAATCTGCAACTATACTACAAAGCTACTGTGATAAAAAAAATACATAAAATACCAGATTTGGAGAAAAAAAATTTTGGTTAATGATGATGGTTACAGCTAGTATTTAGTGAATATTTCAGATACTGTTCTAAGCACTGTATGAGTTTCCTCAAAAATTTATTAATTAATATTGATTCTACCAATGAGATTGTAAACTGCACAGCATCACAGAGCTCATAGATAGCAGACCTCGATTAAAACCCTTAATCTCTACATAATTCTGCCTCTCATAGTGACTATATGGTCATAGTTTTGTTAATGTAAGGATACTCAATCTTTGTAGTCCTGAACCTCTCTCAAATATATAATTGTAAACCCAAACAACAGCATAAAAAATGATGATGATCTGTATATCTAAAGATGAAGGGCAAGTGAGGCACCCTCCTTCTCTATCCTCTCAATATCTTTCATATTCATCTGCCCTCCTGCATCTTTATCTCTTCCTTTCTAGCCAAAACTCAAACTGGGGGATGAAGGAAGTCACAAGAAGAAGAAAATAAAAATAAAACTTGAAGCAAGGAAACAGGAAATTTCAGAGAGAGAAATAAAAGTGAATAGAAATATATATTTCTTCTAGGTATTCTTCCTTAGTTCTCCTACCATTAGCCCCTCTTTTGTGCTTCTGCACCTTGTATCAGACACTTCTATAAATTCAGTACTTTATAATTACTGACTTTTGATATTTTTATATTGATTGGATTCTGGATTACTTTGAGAGATCTTCTATTTATTTCATCTATTACTAGTGTCTGGCACAGTACTTAGCACATTACAGACACAGTAAATATTGCTGAATTGATCCTCTGCTACCTACTGATCACAGAATACATAGATAGATAGATAGATAGATAGATAGATAGATAGATAGATAGATAGATAGACAGGTATAGAGATGGTTTCCAATCAGAAAATCAGACTCAACTGAAAAATGGTGTTATAATAAAGATAATTATTGATATTGAATAGAATTCCAGGAAAGAACCAGGAATGGTATCTTAAAAGGTCAGAAGATAGTTAAGAGACACGGGGAATGTGCAAAAGAAGGAACCATGTAGAGGAAATCATGAAATAACAAAACCTGAGAAAATAGTAGTTCAAAATAGATACAGTAGTTGAGCCATATATTGCAATAGTGTTGGAGATAATTTTGGAAAATTGAGCTGAAATCATAAAGGCTCACCATCAAAGAGAATTTCTATGAATAATCCATCCCTTCCTTAAAGCAAGATGGTATCATTTCACACATCACAATTAGATTTATCTCATCAACATATCAGTTAAGAAAGAAGAATGGATATTTTACTGAAGATTTGTGCAGGACAGAGATGATTGATTATATCACAAACAACTTTGTAAAGATTCTTTTAAAAAATCCTTTAGGAAGTAATCATATAATTGATCATATAAACCAGAGCACTTCAATAATTTCTGTACTTTAATACACATGCATTAGAACTATCCAGGTGAAGATGTATAGCCACCCTTCACCTATAAGCATTCTTAGCCCCTAAATTTCTCCTTGTTCACTGATTGCTTTTCTCCTTGGTCCTCTTCCCATGATCCCTTTCCCCAAGTCATGCTTTCTATCAAACCCTCCTTCATATTACCTTCTGTATCAGCCTGGGTTCTCTCAAAACCTAGAACCAACAAAATATAGAGTTCACCAAAGAAAATGTATGCACACTTCAGGAAGAGAAAAATAGTGTGATGTTTTTCCACAGATGGTGTCACCCTCATATGGGGGACCCTAGAAGATGTCAGACAGTTCAGAAAATCCACTACACTGCCAGCCCTTAGAGAAGAAATAAAAAATGCATGTGCAGCAATCTCAATGACCAAAGTTACCCAAGCAGCAGTTTATTGTACTAATAAATGTCTGGAAGCTAATGGGCACCACTTTGAGCACCTCTTGTAATTGTAGAGGCCAAAGGTAACTTTTATTGATCTCATGATGACTCAATAAATTTAGTATTAAAATATTTATACAAATTTTTATTTTCCTGAAGAGCATATACATTTTTGGTGGACTCTGTATATGTAAGATATTTATTAGAGGATTGGCTCACATGACCACAGAAGCTTTCTACCAGCTGAAGAACAAGAGGAATCAGTGGCCTAGCTTAATCCTAGAAGCCTCAGAGCCAGGAAAACCATCAACAGTGAAGCTGCTGGTCTGAACAAAAGACCCTAAAGCTCCTAAAAAATTCCTGATGCAAATTTCAAAATCCAAAGACAAAGAACTTAGAGTCTGATATCCAGGGGAAGTGGCAAGAGAAGTACCCCACCACAGAAGAAAGAGTGTTTTCATGTTCTATCCAAGCACCAAATTAATTGTATTGTGCCCACACATATTGAGAGTAGAACTTCCCTACTCAATTCTCTGACCCATGAATCAATTTTCTCTGGAAAATACACTCACAGGCAGGCCCAGAAGTAATGCTCTATCAGCATTACTAAGCATCACTCATTCCAGTCAAGTTGATGTGTTAAAATTAATAAGCACCTCTTCCATTTGCCCTGCCTTGTCCTCTTTGTTCACCACCTATTTCATTATGTCTCTTTTCTTACAAGCGAAAAATTACCCTCCTATTAATTTCTCTAATTTATCTCATTATACTCAGCAAATTCTTAGCAAAGAAAGAACTCCATTTAGGATATGTTCTCCTTAGAAGACAATAAGTATTGGAAAAATTATTCTTTATCACAATTTTTTCTGGATGTATGCAAAGGGAATGAAAACCGAGCTCACACTAGGACATATGCAAATTGATAAAAACCATTCTCAAAAAATATTCAAGTTGAGTAATAAATTTAAAATGATACAAAAACAACCAAAATAGAAAATATTTTTCTAATTATAATATTTGGCATAGGGAAGGGCGTGGAAAACTCAGCACACAAGATAATGATGGCAGAAGTACAAATTGGTTCATACTATCTGAAAGATGGTTTGGTAACACTCATTTTATAATTTCAAAAGGGAATATATAATTTAACCCAGGAATTATACTCCCAGGAATAAGTAAACTTCCATGAATAAAAGAATAAGTAATAAATCATAAGTACTTAGGGATGAGTCTAAACAGTTAAATACAATATTGTTTATCATAACAATGTTAATAATACAGAAAAGCAAAAAACTAATTATTCACAATAGAGAATTGTTTTATTCACAATAGAGAATTGTTTTAGTGATTTATATTACATCCATATGCAGGATGAAACAATTTAAAATGATGCTGTAGATCAATATTTTTCTAAATCTATTAGCAGTAAAATTCTTTTGTCAAAAGCTTCATATACATAGATGCAATATACAAAATGGATAAAAGAAGAACTTGTCTATTTGAAATGAGGCAAGAAATCTGAGAAACTAGACCCCTGCTACTATGACATACATGGCTTTTGAGTCATTAATAAATCTTTTTTTCCTCATTATCATGGCTAAATTTCAACAATAGAATCTAAGAAACAAATGATAGCTATAAAATATATAAGTATACTGTCCTAGTTACTTTTCTTTTTCCTGAAAATAGCTGAAACCCAAAGTTAAAGAGAGGAAAGTTTTATTTAACTTACAGTTCCTAGAGGTTGCAGTCCATAGTTGGCTGGCTCCAAGGCAGGGTGGCACATGGCAGAGGAGAAACAGTTCATGGCATAAGAATACTAGCAAAGCAACAAGGGACCTTAACAGTATCTTCCTGCCCCTTTTATCTTACCCAGACTACTTAGGGTGGGTAGAACTCAGATCCTTAATGTTAGTACCTTTGAGCCTAGCACTGCACCATGAATTAATTATAGCATCCCACACTCTAGATCTAGCCACCTCTGGAAAAGCCCCACCTATGACCATATGAGGGTTTGGGAGGACATCTAAACACAAACCATAACTTACATTAAACTTATTTGAAAAAGTCAGCAAATGAAGACAATAGCCAGAATCTATTATCAGAAAAAAATTCTTTTAGTAGAGAAAAAGGATCTCACTTATAAATCTGAGGATGGTATAACCTAGTTCTCCTGCAGATTTTCCTCTACTTGGGTAGTGTTCCAACATACAGAAAACCTTCATCCCTGGTTCTATCTTCAGGGCAAGTAGTACTCCTTATAGTCCTGCTTATGAAGCTTTTAGAATGGGAGAATCTCACTATTAGTGATGTCTTTTAAAATATAACTTAAGTAACTAAAAGAAAGTCCTTTCCCCACCAACCTATGCACATCAGGGGTTAGTGTGAAAAATAATAAATAAAAAGGATATAGACTCAGATTAAGGTTCCATATTAACCATTTCATGCCATTTTCCCTGATTCTTAATATCTCTGGGTTACCTTTTGTAAAACTCATTGTCTGAGTCATCCCTCTATAGAGTCTCCTCCCACACTAAATCACGAGTGACAGATGTGACCAATAAAGTGCAGCAAAGCATTGGTATGTGATTTCTAGCCTAAGCAAAGAAGGAATCTCACCTTGTACCTTTCTCTCTTGATTTTTCGCTCTTTGGGAAGGCAGTTACTTTCCTCTGAGAACAATAAAACATGGAGATGGCCATGTGAAGAGAAAGGGAGGGCTGTACACAAAAGGAGGCCCTAAACCTGCCAGCCTGCACAAGTGGATTTTCCAACTTCAATCAACACTTCAAATGACTGCACTCCCAGCTGACATCTAACTGTAACTGCTTGACAGATCATAAGTAAGAATTGAAAACCAGAGTCTTCCCAGACCCCCTACTCACAAAAACTATATCCCTTAAAATAACTATAACTACCATGTGTATGGAACTCAAACGGAGATTTCTCAGTATCTAACCTCTCCATATATCACAAGAATGTAGGAGACTAAGGTCTATATAAAAAATGTTTAATTCCTTATCATAGGCCAAGACACATTTCTTCTATTCTTTTTACTGTCATTTCATTTGGTTAATATTAAAATCTATCATCCCCCTTACTCTCACCCTAAACAGGTTTTAAGAATTTCTTGATCTAAAATGACTACTACAAATGTGTTCCAACAATTGCTATTGCATTTGTACTGTTAGAGGTACACCTAAGCTACACTGACGAGATGTTGTTAAGTGAATTAGTACACATGAAACAATATTTTTCCTTCCACACAAAACCTTCATAGAGCAACATAATGGCCATTTATTTGCTAAGGAACTTGTGAGATTTTTCTTTCTTTCTTGAGAGATTTTTCTCTTTCTCTAAAACCCTTCTTAAGCAGTCATGTTATTTTTAAACTATAAATAATAATTGTAAATAACAATTAAGTGATCTGATTACAAGTAGTACGTCGCTCATCTTTATTCTTGGATCTGTATCTGTTATGATAAATATATTTCATAAATCAATCTATATACATGGATGTTATAAAAACAGAAATTCAATGCAACAAATACGAGTGATACTCACTTTGTGAGAGGCACTATGTTTGGTGGTTAGAGAAGAAACCCCCATGAGGCAATTACACTGAAATTTGAATAAAATAAGCCTCAAACCACAAAAGTATAGGTAGACAGTGTTTCATTCATTGTAGATAGCATTTCATCAAAGGTCTAGAAGGAAGAAACTGGCACATCAAGTGTACAGGTCATGGAAAAGGAGAGGTTCACAAGCCAGGAGGCTGGAGCCAGTCTTCAGTGTACCACGCAGGGGCTGTGGGGAGCCATCCCAAGGTCAGCTGGAAGCCACTGAAAAATAGCAGGGGAGGAAAATAAGTAAAGATTTTTGCAAAAGAAATCATTCTCTCCTGAAAATATATGATACTAAAAAATTGAGAGTAGAGGCAAAGCAAGAATGCTGGTGGAGAAAGTAATTCAGGAAGGAAGCAATCACTACAATAATCCAAACAAGATTAAAGATTAATAATGGGTTCAACTGAGAGTGTGGAGGAGACACAGAAAATACAGGTGGATATGAAACTGCTTAACAGGCATCACCTGCATAGGAAAAACATTGACTAGAAAAAATAGATACTCAGTTACTGTAAGTCGGAATACTCCAGGTGAATTTTATTCTGACACTTATTTTTTCATATTCACAAAATGTCCATAGTAAGAAATATTAGTCAAGAAAATTGTCCTAATCAGAATATGCAATTTTTTGTGTTGCATGATTGCAATAATACAAACACCAACAAAATAATCCAGGGTGTCCACCAAAATGTTACTGATGGTGTGATAGTACTACCGATTTCTAAGTATTTTTCTTTTTTCCTCTCCAGAGGAAATTTGGCACCTCTTCTTCCTCTTTGGCAAATTTTCCATCATTTATTTTTCATTTATTCAACCATCCATTCAGCAAATATTTACTGAACACTCTGCTACTCACTCTGCCTAGGGCCTGAGGATACAGCAGCAATCACAACTGACAACTTCTTCTGGCTTCCTGTTCATATTGTGGTGTGAGGGAAGAGGTATTGGTGAATAAACAAGATAAATCAGGGAAATATGTAGTATGACAAACAGTTATGAAAGTAATAGATGTGAAAAACTTTTTAGTTACTAAAATAAACTTTTTCAAATACAAAAAGAAGCAGAGTCAGAATAGAGGTTCAAACAAAGATAGACTCAAATGTCATCCTTTCATCTCCTCTTTATCCCCACCACCTAAAATTAAGATGTTCATGCTTGCTCTTTGATGTCGAAACACTTTGCTCATACAGCTGCATAGCATATACCTGTTATATTACAGTTGTTGAATATATTTGTGTCCCTCTAATCAAGTCTGAGGTTATAAATAAAGCATGGAAATAATGGAAAGGAGACAACCATTAGCCTTATATATTAATGGTAAATTATAACAAATGAATCTTTTTTTCCTCTAACACTCTTGAAGTATGAGCAATATCTATTTATAATTAATTAGGAAATGTACATTGTCAACTTTATTTCTCAAAGAAGACCACGTTTTTAAGCAGAAATTTCTATTTTGAAAATGTATTTTTATAAACACCATCTTTTGAACTTCACAAACCTAACGATGCTTGCATCTGACCAACTGCAAATTTTAGTTCAGAGACATTTCCAGTATGTACAGATTTTTTTTGCATATGTGAAATAATAAGTCACTTTGCCACCTATTGGCAACCAGCCACCTCACACTCTTTGAAGTTAAGAGGTATATTAAGAATTGGTCATTGGAGCTGGGAGTGGTGCACATGCCTTTAATCCCAGCATTTGGGAGGCTGAGGCAGGGGGATCAACAATGAGTTCAAGGCCAGCCTGAGCTATATAGCACAATGCTGTCTCAAAAAAACAAAATAAAACAACAGCAACAAAGAATTGCTTATTGGGGCTGTGAGGAGTAACAGATGTCAGAGAAGAAACCATAGACATGCTAAAATTCTTGAATTATCCAAGATTTTCCAATGAAAATGATTTAGGTGACAGGTATCATGTGTATTTTGCCAGTCTTGTTTTAAAATGTGAAGCTGAAGCTTCTACCAAAACTACAAATTAATGTTGTAGTTTTTAAAAGGGAGAGAACAAATAAGTTCACTTAATATTGATGACCCATTTGGTAATGTATCTTAAAAATTAATATCATTGTGTTTTTAATGAAAGGATTTGAACATTCCTTATAATGTGCAATGACTAAATTTATTTTATATAAGAAAGTAATTCACCAAGTACAGTATGATTAGCTGTTAGCTGCAAGGGGTACTCACAAATCCCAATAGTAGAGGAATGATGATTTGGGGGTAAGCTATTTCAAACCTCAATAACTTTGTTCCCTTTGGGTTATGGTAGGAATATGGTTTATTGATTTTTCTCAAAACCTCTAGTGCTTTTTGATGAAATAAAAGTTTCAAGTATCCTCATGCAGTAATTTCATAACTCTCCTCAAACCATAAACAAAGTTTTGTTAATCTATATATAATTTAGTGAATAAGAAGCAGTACATATTATAGTGAGGATCAGACTCTCCATGTCAGCAGAAAAGAAATGTAATTATAGATAAAAATCATCATCCAAAGTAATACCCTTCTGTGAGAGTCAGGATCACACTGCTATAGGACATGGTTTACAACCCTTTCTTTTGAAAGATATACACAAAAAAAATATGTTTATAAAATATTAAAGTAATTAAAACAGATAAGGTGTCTTTTATGTGATTATAAAGTGTTTATATAACTCTCTATTAATGACCTTACTAATTAAAGTAAAAAGTAAAATCCCAAATAGAAAACATCAAATATTTGTTAATAGAATGAAGTAAATCATTTTTAAACTGCAAAAATAAACTATTATAGGATTTTAGTATACATTTTAAAGCACTTTTAAATTAATAGATAAGAGATTATATGGTTAATAATTAATCATATATGAATTTGGTTATCCTAAAATATATCCTATAAATATGGACTGACAAGATTATGTGTGATTTTTTTATTTTTATACTTTTAAAATAATTTTTGCTATACAGATGAGTCATTTTTTTAAAAGTGGACAATCTTTAATATACCACTAATATACCATTATTACATCACTTTTTGGAAATCAAAATGTTTATTTATAGATGACACACATTTCTCTTATTTCCAACCAAGATAGCATAAATTTCAAATTGTTAGTTTCCATTTTAATTTCACTATATAATTGTATAATTCACTTTCTTTATATAAAAATTCATCATGCATAAATATAAAAATAATATTAATAAGTTACTTTTTACTGTATATTTATCTACTTCATACTAGGCAACATGCTAATTATTTTTAATGATGCTAGAAATATTTTGAGGTAGTATGATTTTCATTTCACAAATGAGAAAATTGAAATCCAGTTAAATATTTTCCCTACAGCTGTATATCTCAGAAGTTAGGACTTTAACTCTTTCCAAGAGGACTCTGTCCAATTCTGTGCTTTTTTAACCACCTCACAGCAAGGTAGAAAGATAGATGTGACAGAGATTTAAAATAAGTAGGAAATATGTTCTACCCTGAAAAGTTTCACCGCCTAGTTTTAAAAAAAGGTATAAGAACTTTATATGACTATTAAAATAACTTATAATAACACAATTGCTATTATTTTTTTGTCAAGGACTATGCTAAAGACATTACTTGTACTACCCACTTTATTCACACAACTGTCATCTGACCAGTTTCAGCATAAATCTCTCTTTCACAGAGAAGTGTTCTTTAGCCCTCTAATCTACACCAGAATTCTGTATCATAGGCTCATCATAGCTTATTCTGTTCCTTCTTGGTTCTTCTAGATTTAGGTTCGATATTTACTAAGTAAAAGGCTTCCTGAAAGAAAAAAACTGGCTCTTCTTGTTCCCACTCCCCACAAGGTGTTGGTAAAGTTTTTTAAAAAAATACTTAGAGAAAAAAATTAATGTTTATCTTTCCTGAGTTTTTCAAAATAACCAAAGAAAATTTCTACTCATAATTTAGTTAAAATATTTTAAACTCTTTTAACTCACTTGTCTCTTTCTGTGTGTGCGTTTTTCTCTCAGTCTCTTTCTGTGTGTGCTTTTTTCTCTCAATCTCTTTCTGTGTCTCTCTCACATATACACACACAGAGCTGTCATCAAAATCTATTTCCTCTTCCTTTCTTAACATTCTTTTTTCTTTTAATTTTTTTAATTTTTTGGTACGGGGATCAAACTTGGGACCTTGCGCTTGCAAGGCAAGCGCCAGAACCACTGAGCTAAATCCCCAGCCCCCTTTCTTAACATTCTAAAACCCTATCAGATTTGGTTTTTGTTGCATCTTTCCTCATCCTTCGGCATCTTTCACCTTCTGGATCTCTCAGATTCCTAACCTGGGTGCTAGGTAAATGGTGTTAACCTAGGAAGGGAACACAGCCAGCCTGAATTGGGGGTTCCCACCAGAGCTCCTGGAGTAACTCCAAAGGAAAGCCTATCCAGAGTTTATTGATTGAGTTTTCATGGAGAGTTATAGGTGTTAGTGGTACAGCCTTGGATGGAGTGAGTAGAGGGGAAGTGAGAGACTATGGTAGCAAGAATAGCTGAGCAAAAATCCCTACCCAGCAACATGGCAGCAGCTGTCACAACAACACCTAATGTTTTGTGTGCCTAAGAAAGCAAGAGAAGTGGCAACAGGATGTTGGATCCAAGATGTGATTATTTCCCGGGGTCAGGCAGCTGGGAACAACTACTCCGGGAATCGGGCTGCTGGGGGCAGGCAGGGGTCAGACATCATTGGGCTTCTTTCAAATCATTGGCTCTCTCAATTTATTCAAATTCTCAACAAAAGTTGAGTCAAAAGAGAAAATACAGAATGAATAGAAGAGATAGATGTGTATATCTTGTGCATAAGTCTAAATAGTGTTAAGGTTGTGTTTTTTTGTTTTGTTTTGTTTTTGTACAGTGGGAAGGCCTTAAAAATTTATGAGCAACATCATGATAAAAGCAATATTGGGGCTAGGAATTTACCTCAGTGGTGCCGCATATGCCTCTCAAGTGCAAGGTCCTGAGTTTGATCACCTCATAATGAAAAAAAAAAAGCAATGTTGTATGAACACTAACTGAGCAACATTTTGCAGAATGAACTGGAGGACAATTAGGGAAATTTAGGCTAGATGATTACAAAAAGCTACTATCAAGACCTACGAGTGAAGTGGTAGATAATCATTGCAGAGGCAGGAAGAATGGAAACAAATTTATAGATTAAAAATGATGATAAAGAAATTTAAAAGAATTGCTGGCCAATTGACTATAAGCAGTGAAGGGAAGAAAAGAATCAAAGATGATTTCAGTTTCAAGGTTGGCTGAATATAAAAATGGCATAGATGCATAGGGTGTCCATTATGACTTCCATTACCTTTGACATTAGAACATTATTTATTATAATGCTTAACTAAAATTCAATATATTTTTAATGTTGTTATAAATGTACTCCTGTATTACTGCATTTTCATCAGTGCTAGATTATTCACTCACAAAGTACATAGTAACAAAGTAGCAGAAAAAAATATATTTTCCCAAAGAAAGTGAAGAAACAAACAAAAGAACTATAAAGAAATTAGTCTTTCGCTTGAACTCCATTCAGTAAAGAGAAAATAAATGGAATTGCATTTTTATTTATTAATCTTACCAAGTATCCAATCTAGTTATTATCCTTAGCCCAATAAAATGGCATTATTTGGTACAGTGTAATGACTGTCTTTATTCCTAAAAGGAAGTCTTATTTGCTCCAGGGAAGTGTTGTATTTTGAAAGAAATGCTTAAAATGGCAGCTAACCTAAGCCTGTAGGTAGGACAAGCTCTACTGGGATTTGTTTCATCATAATTTATAAAGTGATATGTGTAAATGAAAAAAATATGTATCGGGTTTTGATATACACCACTTAGTACTGATGAGAACTTTTAGGAAACTGGGGTGGGGGCTGGGGCAGAAGGACCATGCAGATGTTGTGGCAAGATTTTCTTGGCAACTGACAGAGATGCATGTGTACTTGTGTCTGGGTGTGCAGGCAAGCGTACATTAGGACATTAGGAAGCTGCTTTGGTAAAAAAAAAAAAAAACTGTCAAAATCTGATAGCATTAAATATCCTGATTAGATATTCTTGGTCATAAATTTATGATCACTGAGAAAATTCTTAAAAATCTGACATCTTAAGAGAGAGAAAGTATAGGAGTAATTTTATAATGTGTGCACTTGTCTAGGCTGAACTACACTTCCTGGAATGCCCTTCTCTGTGTTTCCTGTTAGAGCAGATTGATCAGAAGAGAATCCAACAGGGAATTAGAGGGATAAATTAAAGCAGCAGTGATTTTTAATTGTGTTGCTCATGCACAATACTTGTCTCCTGGCACTGCTGTTGGCATATGATAGCAAGGAGGCCTATGACTGCTCTCTCTGCTTCCCTCAGTTTGGCTTCATTATCAGCAAGTGCTGGCCCAGCTATGTGTATAGATAGCTCCATAATGCTGAGGCCCTTGACTGTTTCAGGAAACCTACACCATTAAAGTCAGAAGCAACAAGACCTGACACTCCAGTCAGTCCTTGGAGTCATTTCAGTTTGGTTTTACTCTCTTCCAATTTATATCCACCTTCCCTTCCTACTGCTTGTCTTGTGGACTTTATGCTCCAGCACCAGATCAGACATGAAGGCAATGAACAATAACACAGAGACTACCTAACTACATTCCACAATTGTATAAGGCATAATCCATATGCAGCTGTGACATACCGTGGTGGTTTTGCTTTTGACATATGCACTATCAAATCTAGTAACATGAGTAGCCAATCTACTAGTTCACGTCTAAGTTATGTAGCCCCCACTATGTGTCAGATGCCATTCAAAGCAGCGGACACACTGGAGATTCAGCAAGTAACAAGATAGATGTCCCTTCCCTTGAGGAACTTAAGTAATAATGGGAAAAATGAAAGTAAATTAGTATATAAATAAACCAGAATAAAATATTTTAGAGAGTCTATTAGTTTCCTATTGCTACTGTAACAAACTTAGTGGCTTAAAGTAATACAAATTTATTATCTTATACTTCTGAAGGTTAGAAATTTGAAAAGAATTCTGGCTAATATCTAAGGATTGGCAGCGCTATGTTCCTCACAGAGGCCCCAGGAGAGACTCAGTTTCTTTGCCTTTTCTGGTTTCTAGAGACAGCCTGCATTCCTTGATTCATTCTCCTTGCTTCTTCTTCAGAATTCATCATTCCAACCTCCTTTTTCGTCATCACATTTCTGTCTTGACATGAACTCTTTTGTCTTATAAGGGCTCTTGTGATTATATAGATCCAATTAGGAAAATACAAATTAATCTTTCCATGTTAAGATCCTTAAGTTAATCACATCAGTAAAATCCCCTTTGCTGTGTAAGGTAACATATGCACAGGTTTCAGCAATTAGGACACAGATATCATGGAGGAGGGTTTAGTGTAGTTCATCATAGCTAACAAGTTGTGTTTTGAAGAAATAATGGGGCATATCTATTGTTTCAGTTTTTTGCTTTAGTTTGGTTTTTGTTGTTATAGTGTGGTCAGAGATACATGGTATCTTTTAAACAGAAACTAGTATTCTGTTCAAAAGAGGACAGTATTCTAACCTAGATAGAAAGAAGTGTTAAGACCCTGAGGGGGAAACAGTTGAATATGTTTAAGGAACAGAAAGACCACTTTAGACAGATTATAGTAAGTAGGATGAATTGTGTGGCAGAAGCAGACATAAAGAGATATCCTGAGGCCAGAGGTCAAAAGGCCTCGTAGTAAGCAACAAGGTTTTATTCGCAGTATAGTGGGAACTCATAGAGAAGGAGGGGAATCAAATAGCAATTATTCTTTTTCTCTGTTTTCGGCTTCTCATAGTCCAATCATTATCTGAAATTATTTATACTTGATTATTCATTTTGCTAGTGAAGTCTGTGGACCAGTCACATTCACATAGTCTGGGACCTTAGAAATGCAGAATCTCAGGCCACATTCATAACTATGTCAGAACCTGCATTAAAATTATTAGATGATTTGTAGGCACTAGTCTGTGAAGTAGAGTTTTAAGAAACATTGCAATAGTCCTACAAAGAAAGACAGTGACATAGCCCAGGACTGAGGCTGTAGGAATCACGAGAAGGAATCATATGTTGATGTATTTGAAGATAGAAGCAGATTAAAATTGCTGTTGGGCTGTTGGTAAATGAGAATAGGAGGGAAAGAAATCTATGAGAATAACATAAATTTGGCTCTGATTAATTAAAACTGACATTCCTGCTATTAACTGAGATGAAGAAGATTGAGAGAAGAGTGGGCTGATTGTTCATTCATTTTATCTGTTATGTTTGAGTTGCTTACTAGATATCCATGTGGCTAATTAAATTATTCAGTTAGCCATATTCCAGTCAGAGCCACAGATAGGGTATGTGGAGTCCCAGGAAAATATTTGAAATAACTTGTGACAATTATCAATGAGCAATGTCTCTATGAGAATTAGAGAAGATAAACGTCAAGCAAGCAAAATATTTTCCTGGGCTGTCATCTTATAAAAACCTATACAGTCTAATTCAGGACAAATGGCTGACTTAATCTATGGGTATTGAGATGTTCCATAGCCCATGTTACATATGCCATATAACAGTGGTGTTTTTCTTTTAAGACAAAAGATGTTAAGTGTAAGTTGCTTTTTCTAAACCAAACCCTCAGTATTCATGTTTATTTGCAGTGTTGGCACTTTGTGATAAGCAGGTTTTGAGTTATAGTTTGAGCACTTGTCTCTGAAAGGGTTGTCATCACTGCCATATAAGAAAGGTCACTATATCAGTCAGTCAGTATTTACTAGAGAAACAGATTTAATGCAAGATATACAAATATATAAGAATTTACAAGATTGGCTTGTAGTGGCTGCCCACAGAGTCAGGTATGGAAGAATGCAGAAGGCCTGTCTTCTGGAGATCCAAAGGATCCAGTCAAAGGCCTGAAGCTCACTGTAGTGTCCTGTGCAAGTCTGTATCAGGAGGCTGAAGGGTCTGTGATCAAAGGCTGAAGAGTCTGAGCTGGAAGCCAGGAGACAATGTTCAATGTGAAGGTGAAACCTGGAGCTCATCTGAAGAAATAGAAGAGAGCCTTCCTTCTTCATTTCCCTTTTATAGCATTCTTTGGACAATTCTCCCTAAGGTGGGTCTTCCACACCCAGAACTATGCTAATCCAACTTACCTTGGTGTTTCTTACTCAAATTGACACAATCAGTTAACCATCACAGTAACATTGGCTTGGTTGTCCAGATTATTCATACTTCTTTTGTGTTCTGAATATTTTGGGCCTAAGAGAGGTACTGATTACCATGAAACTCACAGATGAGCTTCAGAGTGGGAATGTAAATGTTTAGGATATGAAAGAACAGTTGATACTTAAAATCATGAGACAGAGAGGAAGCTACCACTTTGTGAGACAAAGATGAGAAGAGGGATGATTCCAGGAGCATATCCCCACATAGAGACAGAGTAGAGGAAGCAGACCCAAGAAAGGGGTCTGAGAAAAAGCAACCGGTGAGGTCATTTGAAAGCCTAGGAAACAAGAAAACAATGTTCAAAGAGGAAGAAGTCTTCAAAATGATGTCAAATGCTGTTGATTGGTTAAGATGAGGACAGATAATTTACCACCAAATATGACAAAGTTCCTGGTTACATTGACTAAAGTGAATCTCGAACAGGAAGTGACTGACTCCACACATTGCTAATAACCTCTAAGCCCAGGCTTTATTACTGCAGAACTTCTTAGGAGACTCCTGTCTAATGCAAAGATGGAGCAGACTCAGACATGAGCCAGTTGGACCAATGTTCCACAAATACTTGTGAAATTTATGTCATATCACTGAATCTTGGAAAAAATTTGCATGCATCATGTATAAATTACTGGAATAATACAAATATCTGCACACTATTTTAGTAACTGGTTAGGAAACAAAAGGAGCTTAGGAAAGGAATCTTTTCTGAACTTTTCTGCAGTTCAGCCTATTTATTTAAAAGGTAAGGACATTTTTTTCTTCAAGTGCAAAACAAAAATAATTACTTCTTATAAATATATGTTCTTTTGAAAAGACATACCATTCACATTAATAAATCTTTTTATTTCTTTTCACATTTTTCTAATCTAGCTGGTTTTAATGGAGTGATGAAGACCCTTTCTGAGTTGAAGAGAGAATGGGAGGTGCAGGAATGGAGGTAGCAATTAGGTATGTCTTTGCAAAATTTTGTTGGGAAAGAAAGCATAGAAATATGGTAGAGGGAAATATAAGAGCAAAGGAGGGCTCTTCTTACAGTGAAATACATTATAGCATACTTGATGAAAATTAAACAATAAAGAAAAATTTGGTTTCTTAGAGGAAAGAATAGGAAAATGTCTGGATTCAGTGAAAAAGAATAGTATATAGGGTACCAGTAAAGGTTTTGGCCTTAGATAAAACCAAAGAGTTCAAATTGAAAGTCATTTTTCTCATTAACTAAAGAATTGACATTCTGTTTTTGTACCTTGGTGTCTTGTGAATTTTGTTAGCAGAAAACAGCAAGCCAGGTTTGAATACTTTGAAACAGTGACAAGACTTAGTTTGTAAGGCCAACAGTATTGTACTGAACTGTGACATACTTGCTGAGGAAAGAGTATAGGAGAGGGGACTAAACTAAGCCAGCCAGCTTTTCCTATTGACACATCTTTCCTTGTCGTGAGCTTGCTTTCAAAGCTTTTTAAATACTGGCTTGTAAATTCATTACTCCTTACTTCTCAACTCACACATGTATATTTTTAAAAATAAATATACTTTCAGGGAATAATGACTATATACAATGTTTAATTGATCAGCTGAAATAAGCAGCCTAAAAGCAGATGATTTCCTTCACTCATTCTTGTTGGATGAAAATTCTATAAGGATTAGCAAATTAAAACCAAATGATAGGGCAGGGATTTAGCTCAGCGATGCCACCACCGGCCTCGTAAGCACAAGGTCCTGAGTTCGATCCCCGGACCAAAAAATAAAAATAAAAACAAAAACAAATGATAATAAATATAACAAGATGTCTCTTATGTTTCTATAAAATTGTATTTTGCCACCAAGTACTGTTGGAAATAATCTATAACCTTTTATTTGCTGTTCTCTTTTATTACTTTCTTTTGTATTTAATTGGTATCTGATCCACATCTTTTTCAAAAGGAAATGAATAGGGCTAGGCCAGTTAAGACATTAAAAATTGAAGTCCTGATTGAAGCTGGAAAAATATTGTGGGTGATATTGATGCTCTTGGTTATGCAAAGCAGAAAAGCACAAGAAGCAAAAGTTGTATCATTTCTGTGATGGATAGAAATGGGCTTAGGGTTGACAGGCAATCTAAAAATTACTATTACCTCTCATTATACCCTTCCAAGCATTTCTGTTTGTGCAGAGTGAGATTTTAAACATCTTGATCAAGCAACAGGAATCTGCCTCATTGCCTGACACTGATGATCATCTAGCCGGGCAATATTGTTGCTCTAAACGGTATCCTGATGCTGTTATGAAATGGCATGAGGCATTACTCAAGAAGTGGGTTGTGACTAGAAATAGCCAGCAAAAAATGTAAAGGTAAGCATAATTTTGCCACTCATGAAATGATCAAAGTTTTCACACCGAGATGTGCCTTTGGCAGCTTGTGTAAGATTCATTCTTTATTTCATCTCAAGATGGACATTTAAATATTTTCAGCCATATTAGATCCATAGAGTTGTAAGGCCTTAAATCTGTCCAGTTTCAAAATGTTTAAACAAGGAAATGGAACCCCACACTGAAATGTTACATTCCCACTCTCACGAGCCAAATGCTGGGTAAAAAAGTGACTTGTTATGAGTCACAGACCACTGCTCTTTCTGGCTCACAATTTTAAGATGAAAATATTATAGGTGTTTCTTTGTCCGGAAGATACAAACTTCTGTAAGTTTGAAAATAATGCTAGGATAACTTATTTAAAACACTTCAGGCCTTTAATATATCACACTGATCTCAAAGTTGATTTGGGGTGAATGATGGTGGCAACAATTTTTTAAGACTAAGATTCAGTTTCCTCACCTGTAAAATATGGAAAAACATACTTAGCTTCTAGGACAGTCAGGAGTCATATTTCAAGAGTTTTGAAATATAATTGCTACATGTTTAGTTCAAAGTATGGCGTACAGTGAGGACTCCATAAATGTTGATAAATGTCATTGTCATCTTCATTATTGGTGTTGGACAAAACCCCAAAACAAACAAACAAAAACGGTTTTATCATAAATTAAAAGTCTAGAAGAAGTTTAAAAGATTTCTATTCTTCTCTCTCATTTTGTGTACTGGAGCTAAAATTCCTCTCATCCACCCTGAATCATCCCACTAATGATGCTAAGAAAGAACATAACAACACTTCTTAGTGGATTATTATGACTATGTAAATAATGCTATTTAATTGTTATAGTTATGTATAGTTGATTTTCTTATGAGAAATTTCTGCAGTTCTGAATCAGTGCAACTGACAGTTTCTGAGGACAGTATCTTAATTAAGGTTTATTGTGCAGAAATCTTTCTCTGAGTGGGAAGAGGGAGAGAAGCTGTGAGGAACAGGCAGAAATGTATTAGAAATGGCCAGAGAGCAAAGGGCTTTTGTGAGCTGAAGGGCTCTTCTTTATCCCTAAGGAAGTCCTCTGATTAGACCGAGAACTCACAGGAGCATAAAAGCTACTTTTTGCACCATGTGAGACAGTTTCTTTTTCTTTCTTTCTTTCTTTCTTTTTTTGAGTTAGACCAGTGAGATGAGAACAATATTTCTCTAGTTGTGGCTGCCAATTATTTAAGGAGTAAAAATTCAAGAAAGTCAGGAATAAGTCTCAAGCAGAAAATGACAAAGTTGTACTTTGAAATGGGCATGGCCTCTGGCTGAAATTTCATTTCCTCAGTAAGACTGGGTCTGGCAACAGACAGAAGAAAATAAACTTCAACTTTTCTTAATTGAAAGTAGTTGTTTTAATATGAGTAAGATAGTCCTATTTAAATTAGCTACTGCCAGGGACTAGGAAACAAGTCACTGTTGACTATTCTGTGTTGGGTATGAACAACCTAATCAATGAAAATAATATTGCTTAAAAAATATGAAAACCAAACTCAGAAAAAAGACAAGAGCTCCCCAAACAACCAAAGATTAAAAAATACCCTCATACTTCTGGAACTCTCTCTGCTCATTTATAATAGAGGATTATCTCAGCCGTCCTATTGGATTTGGTTGATGTTTATACCTGACATTGATTTAAATAGGCAATAAGATGCCTTATTAATATGATCAATGGTTATTGATGTGTTTTAATCAATTATGATATAATAAGTATCTATGACAGGTCTCACGCAAACCAGGCACTGTGATAGGTACCAGGGTTATGGGCGGTGGATAGGGAGAATTATACATAATTCCTGACATTAGGATATTTAAAACCCAGTGAGGGAAATGGGCACTAAACAAGGCACATAGATTGTGTCAAAAGGTGAGTGATGAAAGTATTTAAGATGGGACCTGATTTAGACTAGAAAAGCAATAGATTTTAAGCTCTAACCTTGAAGATGAGTAAGAATTAGCTAATGACAAATAGGAAAATAAATATTTTGAGGCAAAGGCTCTGAGGCAAAGTGGGAGTAGCTGAAAAACTGACAGTGAAGTGAGTGTGGACTGGGGTGAGGGAAGAGGACAAAGACATACATCTTGTGATATAAGCAGAGACACATGACAAGATCATACACATCATGTAAAGAACTTCTCTAAGTGCAATGAGAACATCATTGAATGGATTTAAGTAGAGAGTGAAAAAATATGCATTTCAGAAAGAATAACTTGGGACTATTCTATACAGAGCATAATAGCGAATATAAGAGTATATGTATCCATGAGTTAGTAGGAAGTTGCCATGGTCTCCTGTGGTGTGATAGTGGCTTAGACAAGATAAGACATATAGAAAGAAGTTAATGCCTTCAAGATTTACCTAGAAGTGTCTGTTTACCTGGTAACAGAGTCAATGTATAATATGCCTGGAAGTTCAGACTCAGAATGTCTGTATGATTTATATTTTAAAATACAAAGTAATAGTGATGCCATTTACTGAGAAGAAAAACACAGCTAAGGCGGGGGATTTAGCTCAGTGGTGCCGCCACCTGCCTCGCAAATGGAAGGTCCCAAGTTCTATCCCTGGTAGAAAAAAAAAAGAAAAGAAAAAAAGAACAAAGTCACAGGGTTGGAGGAGGATGAGAAGGAAAGAGTGAAAAAAATTCAGTTACAGGAATGCTTCATTTTAGACTATGAAAGGAAAACAGAGATCAATACCAGGGAAATAGTAGAATATTTAAAGAAAGAGAATGACTTTTAACTGTCCATTTTATGTTGTTCGTATTTACTGCTTAGGACACATACACACATACATGTTTATGCTACATTATTTCTCACATCCTGAAATAAAGCCCATTTAGATCAATTTCCTCTTGTCATCCAGGATGAATGGCCTGCCATAATGATTTTAAATATTTTTCTTTTGCCGTCCAGCCTTATGGTCATTTCTCTGATCTTTAATCATTTCAGTGTTTGGGGATCCAACTTTAAACCTTTATTCTTATCTTTCAACACTAATTTTCTAGATTTCTCTTTCAACAATATTTTCTGAGGTGCCCTTTTGTTCTTGTGGTAAGAATTACCTTGTGATTATGATTTTAAAGAATCACCTGGTATGTTCATAATTTCAAAACTTCTATCTCAAGACAGATATCTCTCCTGGCAAATATAATGTGATCAACATGTATTTGTTAGAGGAGTTGTGGGATTCACAAAATAAATGGTACATTTTATTATAAAAATATTAATATGGTCAAAATTTTATCAAATTTTAGAAGCCTGGAGACTTTACCATCTAAAATAAAACAGACTGTCCTGAAAAAAAAAAATGGTCAAGAGGAGCAAAGACATGAAAAATCAGTTAGGTTGACTTAACATCAACTGGTGAATATCAGATACCACAAAAAGTAAATATCTCCACTCTCACCATACAATAAAGGTAAAATATAGAATCAGATTACAAACTAACTTGGGCACAGCAAGTATCACTATGGAATGACTTAGTGAGTAGAAGAAAAGAAGGCAATGGGATACAAAAAGGGATCAAAAAGGAGAAAGTGCTAAGTTTGTAAAATATGTGAATTCAAAGTAGTTGAAGATCTGGACTTGTCCTAGTGTCCATGTCTTCGAGGCTTCATTTGTTCACTTTCTACTCTCTGTGTCACTGGAAGGACAGGCTATGGGAACATGCCCTTAGCTTTGCTGCCCCCCACAAAAGGTAAGCCCTCTTAGAAAAGAAGTAAAAAGAACTGGAAGTTATTAACAGAAAAAAAAGTGACTGAATGAAACAACAGATGTGAAGAGAGAAAGAGACTCTACCTTCTCCCTCTCAGGGCCCTCGAGAATAGAAAGCTCCTCCACAGAGAATATCACTGGGTCTAGGCAAAACGTTTTGAGGATACTCCATAGGGTGCATTAAACACAAGTCCTAGGAGTAGTCAAATATTTTCCTGAATGAGAAGGTGTTATTCATGTGGCCTAAAGGACAAGCAAATTGGAGGGGCTTCAGGGGGATGCAGAAGGCCTCGGTCTTGTCTGTGTGACTAAAGGCTGAGTGAGAAAGTTGGTAGGAGGCTTAGTCAGATCTTGTTCATCTCAGTGCAATCCAGCATTCATTAAGTCAGTTATTAATTTTGAAAACTTCATAAACCAGTTGAATTCTAAAGCAGCAGCCTATCAGTATGAGGTCTGTGTCAGACGCATTCCTTCAGTGTGACTTTGTATTATTTGTCAAATTAATTTTTCTCCTGCACTTTCAAAATGAACCGGCAGATTAGCCCACATATTTCCCCAGTTTACTTAGTCATGGAGTATGCAATGTTTCTTGCTTTTCGTTGTAGAGAAAAGGGACAGTTCTGAATACATTTCAGAGTGAAATACCTCTTCCTGTTTCCTCAATATTCTCTAAAAATTAGCATCACCTCTGGTTATATTTCAAAATCAATCTATTGAGTGCTTTGCAGCTGTGCTCTTATCCAAGTTCTCAAAAGATGTCTTTTTCATAGAGAAAGCAGAGCAGGTGCAAACAATATTGGTTATCCTTAATGGATGTTACTTGAACTAATACTTAAAGTGTAAAAGGTCATGTTTTATGTTTACCCATCGATCCAATTTCCCAAAGTTTGTGCACATTGAAATCACCTGGAGATCTTTTAAGATTCTTGGTCTGTCTCACTCCCATTCCCAGACATTCTGATTTTATCAGAATAGAGTGAGGGCTGAGTACTGAGAGTTTTTAATTCTTCCCAGGTGACTCTAATATGCACTAAATACTAGAAACCACTAAGCCTCTCTGTTACCTTAGGTAGGGCCAGTTATGAATAACTGAATATAAAAAACCAGATGTCTCTTAACCCTACTAAAGAATGCATTATTTTCTATAAAATTAGACTAGCTCCTTAAGAGCAGCTGAAATCTGGTTGATTGATCTACACAATGATTGCTTTCTCCATGCACTTACTTGAGACTGGAGCATTGTAAACAGTATGGGTAGCTCCACAGAAATGAAGCACCTTCAAGGATTTACAACTTCTCCTCAAAAAAGGAACCAAACTCTTCCTGGTTTAGAGTCTCCTTGAAGTTCTCAAAATAAGATTAATCTTTAGTCATATACCATAAGGCAAGAGGTGGGTCTTTTGAAGTACTTTTCTGGAATGAAAATGACCTTGCTTTACAACATTTCCACACTGCCAGCAGCTTTCAGGAGAGCAAAGTCTCTTCAGAGCCCTGTGTATTTGAGACATTATTTGGAAATTAAATGCTGTATTACAAACATAGTGAAACCTTTGGGATAATATTCATCCACATTTTCTTGCTTGAGTTTGTCATCATTTTACATATCCTCTTAATTTTTGTTTCTGGAGGCTATAAATAAAAAACAAGGAACTGTTATTGCTTTGATGAGGCTGGGTTTGACTGTTCAGAAGAGCATGGAGTTCTGTTCAGTTGATTTACTGGGCCAGTTTTTTCATTGTAATTTCAGTTTTGACTGGATGAGAATTCAAATTACAATTGATGTCTTTAGAAAGTTATCGAGTCAAACATGGAAAATTCTACTGAGATGTAATGCAGCTCTTCTCTGAACCAAATGTGCCTGAAAAATGTACCTGATTCTTTTTCAGCACTTTACAAAAGCAGTCATTATTGGGAGGAACAAAGACAAAAGGTGTGTGAATAAGAGAAAAGGATTTTTTTCTTCTACCACTAATTAATTCACACAGTCACTTGAACTAGAGTGCAACCCTTTTGCAGTCTGAATTAACTTTCTCTTGGGGGGGAAAACCTGCTCCTGTTTTATTTTAAGACTAGAAAAATGATCCCTCCATTTGACCAAGAAAGTTCAAAACAATTAGAGTGACTGTCTAAATGAGTAAGAAGTTAATTCTTTGTCTTTCTTGGGGAAAAAACCTGCTGAATTAGAAATAGGAGACTAATGTTATTTAGAAAAGGCAGATACAAGTGCTTCTCAGGAAGAATTCTTCCAGAATGCCTAATTTAAAATAAGGATAGTAAGAAGTGAGACACCTCTGGACTATCTGGAACCTCACTGTACCTCATTCAGTTATTTTCCATACTTATATTTAGAAAATGTTTCTTTGTCAGCAAGAAATTCTGGAATAAAAGTGAAGAAATTATTTTAACAGAGGTGGTCTTTGAAATTAGTAATTACATTATTAAAGTATTAGTAATTACATTATTTAAACATCAGATCAGTTCTTTTCATGTAGATTCCCAGAGTGACTTTTAGTTATTTTCTACTTCATAAATTCTAAAAATTGTTTTAAATTTTAGCTTATTAGCATTTGTTATTACTGAAGAGTCAAAATGGAATAGAACCTTGAATATCATCAAATTTAATATCTTCCACCATAGTAGTTATCTTGAAAGTGAATTTAAAACTTTAATTGACATAAAAAGTGAAAAGTATGATAGGAAATGGCAAATTTCTCCCATAATTTTAGATATTTTTCCTCTGCAATTATTTGAAAATATTGAACTAAGTATTACTTTGAGTGAATGAAAATAAAATAGCAACATCCCTATTCTACTTTTAAAAAAGAAACAATAAAGATTGAAAGCAGTTTATTTTTCATTTAATATACAGAATGCATACACATGATACATATATGTACATATATACATATATACACATATGTAAATATATTTACAAGCATAATATATAATATATAATCTAATAATATATATATATCAAATACATATATATCAAACTAATATGTCCTGGAATGGAAAATTTATTTCATACAAATATATATATAAATGACAATAAATTTGTAAAGCATCACCAACTGAGTTACGTAATAGAAATTTATTTCAGAGCTCTGGAGCTAAAGGTCCAAGATCAAGGTGAGAGCAATCTTGATTCCTTCTGAGGCTATGAGGAAGAATCTGTCCCTTCCCTCTGGCTTCTGGTGGGCTGATAGAATATTTGACCCTCCTTTGCTTGTAGAAACATCATCCCATCTGATTCATCTTCACATTCTCCCATGTTCAAGTGACACTTTAGATCTGAATTTTCCCTTTTTTTTAAACTGCACCAGCTTTGGATTTGGACTACTCTCATGATTTCATTCTAACTTTAGTACTTCTGTAATGACCTCATCTGGACAGAAGACAAGCTCAGAAACCTGGCTAGAGATCTTGGTTAGGGGAAGGAGGGTAATCTCAAGGTAGAAAAGTTTGCACCACAAAAATTTCAGCTGGACCTGATCAAAAACTGTAGGAGGAGAAGAGTTTAGCTGTGACCAAGATTGAAATGTTGACTATTACATCGAATTTAATACATATAAGTATAGGTAAAAGAGTATTTTGTGACTAAATATGATCAGAGAACTTAAAAGTGATCAAATACTTAGTGAGTAATTTGAGGATATGGCCAAGATCTTTTCAAGGACAATAAATATAAGCCCAAATATTGAATTTAAATGTATAATGAAGGAAAATTATAAAATTGTTTTTATTGAGTCCTATAAGTTCTACCTCTTCAAATTTATACATATATATAGACTTTTTTACATTAAAACTCACTATACTAAATATTTACTAATAAATATATATTGTGCTAGAATCAATGCTAAACATTTAAGTGTCATTATCTTTAATTCTCATTAAAAACCTACAA
Source organism: Heterocephalus glaber (assembly GCF_000247695.1). Next base: position 39,765,256 of record NW_004624730.1, on the reverse strand, counting down.
GTATTATTTGGTATTAGTACTTTAATTATATTTAGATAACTGTATCATGGAAAGGTTAAGTAATTTGATCAAATTACTTTAATTCTGTGTGACTTCAGACTATTTCTCTAAGCTGGATGCCATGTACATTTATTTTGCATACTCTCAACTCCAAAAGTAAAAATAAAGAAGGAAGAAAAAAAATACCTTAGTACTTCTTCTAAGGTAAGTAATCAACAAATATTAAAGTATAAATAAATGAAATCAGGTTTAGAAGCTGAAGGTAGAAACGAGAAATTTATAGTTGTTGCTTTCTGTTAGGAGATGAACCTGTTACCTGTTAGGACATAAATTACTTATATGGAGATAAAGCAGCTGTTCAAATATCATTTTAGAAGCTGATCCAGGCTTTGTCTCAGTTTTCAGGTTGCAAATTCATATCAAGTATATTTAATGTATGAAATGTCCTTGAATAAAAAAATAAATTACACAGAATAATATTTTTAGAAGAATCATATATGTTTGTTTGCCTGACAAAATAAATTCTATTTCTGAGAGAAATAATAGAGATAAAACAGGTGAAAACTTGCTCTACTTTCAAATTCTAAAAATATAGTTACCTTTATGTTACCTTTGTTCAGAGCTGGAGGTATATTGTAGAGTCTGGTACCTGGAGCTGCTGAGAGTCACTATCAATTGAAAGAGTATTAGTATTTATAACATAGACTGGAATTCACTACTAGTCTTCTGCTGTGATTCCCGTGACTCTGGGAGACCCAATTTGTATATATAACCAAAAGTGGAAGAGACATTTATCTTTTGCTACCTTATAAAAGGACTGCAAGGCATAAATAACCTACACTAGCATCTGTAAATGATAAAGCAATACAAATGTTGGAGGTTTGATTGTGGTTTTTATATACAAGTAGGTGTCCATGTGAACATATAGGCCTTATATGTGTCCAGTTTAATTTTGTCAAATACCCTGGACTATGCTTAGTATAAAGAATGTATTTAAGTGTGTGATCTTATTGGAGAAGCAAGATTTATTTTCAAAGTCTTGGGGTAGTAGGAAAGAATAAACTTTTGTAATACATAGAAGCAATTCAGATATACATGGCAGTTTCTCCTGCTGTGAAGGTGTCTCATTACTGGTGCTCTGAAAAGCACAAATTCAGGATTAAGGAACATGTGCAGTCTTCCCTAGGGTTTCCTTTTGCCTGGGAGCTGGGGCTAGTGCTAACAGCCTATGTCATTTATGTATGAATTTTCCTCCTAGTGCCTCCTCTGCTCTTTACCATTCTCTTAACTCCTCCAATTATGACCAGATGTTATTGGCCACCTGCCTGGCTTTCCTTACTAAAAATTACCTGCTTTAGTTTCTGTGCTATTTTTTCCATCAGGTGACCCACATGTTCTGAGATTGTGTCTCTGACATCTTTTTTGATTCTCTCCACCCTCAGCCCTCTGGTTATGTTGAATTAATATGTAGATATCTTAGATTTCATCCTTCCAGAAATAGACCCCAAGAGAAGGACTTGAGTATAAGTAGTTTATTGGAAGATTATCTCAGGAAACCATTGATAAGGAAATATGAGAATAAGAAAATGAGTAATAAAAGTGAATTAAAACTGAATTATCTATGTGGGGAAATGGAGCTCATTTCTTTGGGGAACTCTTAGAAACTGTAGAAGATTACCTCCATGAGATAGCTGTGTTTCGTATCCAAATCCTCCCTATTTGGCATTAGCTGTGGCTTGTTCGCAGGGCATGGTAACTCCTAAGCACGTCTAGTCTCTCCAGTACATGAGCAGAGTACACATGAGTAACCAGAGAAATTCCACAGGTAAAGTGCTCACTGCTGGAAGGAAGGAAGATGTACTAAAATATGAGTACCAAGAGGATACAAATAGGGGATCCACAGCATTTCTTATGGCAGGTAGATATTTTTTGTTATTGGAACTTAGCAAAATATATTTTCCCCCATCTTAATTATTAATAACCTGAAATTTCTGTCATGCAAAGACTTTGGAGAGAAGGTAGTGGTTGGAATAGAATTGGGTTCATTGTCAACAAATCAAATGTTGAAACTCTAACCTTCAGTGTGATGTATTTGACAATGGGCATTAGGGAAGTAACTGGATTTAGACAAGGTCCTGAGGGTGGGTGGGGTTCTTGTAATGGGATGAGTTCCCCTATCAGAAGAGAAAGAGATACCAGAGATATTCCCCACCATCTGAGGAAATAGCAAGAAAGAACCTTCCTGCAAGTAAGAAAAAGAGCTCCCATCAGGACCTGAATCTGCAGGCACCTTGATCACAGGCTTTCTAGCCTCCAAAATCATGAGCAATAAATGTCTGCATTTAAGCTGCTCAGTCTATAATATTTTGTTATGGAGTCCCTGGTGATCTTTGAATCACCTTTGGGATTATTTGTCTGGACCATTATGCTGTCTTCAAAGAAAGAAATCAGTACTGTACCCCCAAACTCCATTTCCCAAGATATAAAGCTAAGAAGACCTCTTAAGGCTGAATTAGAGTTATTCTGAAAAGTCTCTGGTGCAAAGAAGGACTGTATATCTTCTGAAATAAAATTGTCTTGAGTAAAGTTATCTTGAAACAAATCCTAGGCTGATGCATCTAGGCTCCCAACAAAATTTTACACTGAATGAAAGTATTAGCTTTTGGGAAGAAACATGGCTAATACTGAAAGCCCTCCTCAATTTCTATCAGGGTGACATAGGCGGGAGCTTTGGGGAGCAATGCCTGAGTACAGCAATGTCAACTCCAAAGAGACCCCAGATTGACCATTTCTTAAAACCATGTGTTTACACAATGAGCAGGGCTGAGAAAACACAGTTGGAAATCGCAATGGATGTCAGCAAGAAATAATGCAAACATAGATTCATGGGACCTGATCTCTCCTGGATACCAAACCACCTACTGCTCCTAGATTAAATGAAAAACTTCAAATAAAAGATATTAGATGCAAAGTTATTTCATATATGAGGGATTTAGTAAAGATTGGAAGAGGGTAAAGAAATATAGCTATAATTGAACTTAGAATTTGTGAAGCAAGCTGCACTAGTTAAATTAAGAAAATAATTTAGGAGCACCTGGAAGGAAGCTCCCCGCCTCCATCCCAGGCTCCTAGGGCAGTGAAGCTCAGCTGGTCCCAGCACCCAGAAG
>NW_004624730.1:39735510-39758959 GCF_000247695.1 Heterocephalus glaber | reverse complement strand
GGGCAAGGGAAGGGGAAAAAAAATAAGAACCAAGAGACTCATGTAATGGTGCAAGATCCCAATGATGAATGTAACTGTATTATATACCTAAAATGTACCAATAAAGTTAATGAGGGGAAAAAGAAAATGATTTAGTTTTAATCCATGAATTTATTTTGTCAAGCTCATGATAAACTGTAAGGAACGTGATAGAATGTTGTAATCCTGTGAGTGTTTTATATGAGACATTAAAGGCTTCTCTATGACCCTTTTACATGTGCCAACACACTGTAGGCATAATTAATTATAATGTGAACTCTAAAATTCTGATGTGGGATGGAAGATTTTTATGAAGTACAAGAAAAATACTGAGCAAGTATCCTTTGTGCTGATTTCATTAAGAGTTTTTAGAAGTTTTAACATCTGAATCCATAAAATTTTCAGATTGAACCATCAGTAACTATAATATTCCTGACAGCTCTGCATGCAGTAGCCCATTTCATTTTCTATAAAGAGATAGGCACCTCTAAATTGTCTGGATCTTCACATTTTATTTCCCTTAATGTCAGGTTTATATAAACACAGATTTTTGTTTTGTCTTAGATGACATCCTAGTTCTAGGATGCTTTTTACATTGCTAGTTTTAGTTTAATTTGTTCCAGTAAAAATCATATTTCTGTATTTTAGATAGTTGAATATATTTGAAATTGATCTTTAACTAGAAATCTTTCTTCTAGCTCTTCAGCCCCATCTATTTTTGTGGGGGTCTCTACAGATTTTCCTGTAGCTTTCATTTACTATTTAAGTCACATTCAATGTGGTATAATTTATATATAGTAAGATACATCCAAATGTTCAATTTGATAAGTCTTACTTGACAATTGTATACTGAAAAACTAACAACACAGTAGAGATACAAATCATTTCCATCAACTCCAAAAGTTTCTTGTGGCCCATTTCAGTCCCCCTTCCATTCCTCCAACTCCAGCCCCAGCCTCAGGCAATCACTGACTTGCTTTTTATCATTATAGGTTAGTTTGCATTTTTTTAGAATTTTATATACATGGAACCATACAGTATGCATTAATTTCTACTGGCCTTTTTCTCTTCCCGTGATTTTGAAATGAAATAGAAGATGATATTTTTATTTTAAATGTTAAGACCTATACATAAACAATGACAACATCACAGCACTGGTTACAAATTCATAAATATATGTTCTAACATATGCTACTAATTTGAAGGAAAATCTTTTAAAAGTGAAAGGGAGCGATATCTAGGATACAAATATCCATATGTAAATATATTGAACGTACTTGCATTCTCACCACAAAAATGTAGCACTTGTGGAAAACTTGAAATATCAAATACTTACGGTTATTCAACTTTACTTTTAGATTTAGGTAGAAATTAAATGACTTCTATGAAGTTAAATCAATCCTATTTCTTGCTGAAAGAAATCTAAACTCACAGGAATTTGGGCCAGTGACATTGTTCTCTGTCATACCTATTTGTCATTTTCCACCACTGCCAAATATGTATATAGAATTGTTTTGTTTTAATTATATAACTGGGACAAAAGACGTGAGTATGATATTGGTCAAAAATGTGCACGCTTATTGAAGAATTGACAATCACCTGAGATTTCCCCCAATGAGCCCATAAGAAAGATGATATAAATCACCCTTATTACATGATTATTTTATTGAGATTTAGCTCAGTCGTTCCACTGCCTGCCTCGCAAGCTCAAGGTCCTGAGTTCGATCCCCGGTACCAAAAAAAAAATTATTTTTAAATATAAACATGGCAGCAATTATGTAATATGTCCATGTTTTAGATCTGGTAAATAATTACAGAGATTTAAATAACTTAATTGTTATAAACTTTATAATGTATTTACCATCATTAACCTCGTTTTACAGATGATGAAACTAAGGTTAGGAGGCTGACTACCACATTTAAGAAGCTAAATGCCAAACAACTGGTAAAGGACAGCATCAGAATAAGACCTAGAAGTCTTGTTCCAGAACTACACCCTCCACTAGGTGAAATGCCCCCCATTTGGGCAGCAAGACCTCTCTCTAAAGTTAGCCTGCAGGGTATGGTCCAGCTCCTAATCATTTCTGATATTATCTCTCAGCTCTCCCACCCAACACATATTTTTACTTTTATATAAATTAGATAATAATAAAGAAGTGGAGATGATGACAGTGGTGTGGTGTGTGTTGGTGGTGCTCAGTCTCATTTGGAACCTCAGGCATAAAATTTGGAGTTTGAGTATTTGCAAACAATTATTACACATTTTCAGCTTACATGCTTATTTTTATCAAGGAGTCAGATAGCACATTAAGGCTTCTCTGAGCTCCTGACACCAGGTCATTTTTTCATGTAGCTTTCTTTTATTAATCCTCAGTCTCACATAGGTAGACTTCATGAGAATGTCATCTCATTAGATTTGGCATTGGTCAAGTCCTCACTAATGAGTCTAATTTTTGGCTCCACGACTGTATGGAGACATTCTAGAGAATAATGAAAACGATTGATGAGTTGAAATCCGGGAAGCTATGAAGAAAAGATGCAAGAAATTAATAAATTTAAATAGACTAGAGACAAATGGCTTTAAAATATTTCATAGAGAAGATATCTACTTCCACTGAGATCAAAACAAGACATTCCTAGCAACAAAACATAGATAAAAAGTTAGGAATAGTAGATTATAAGGCTTTAAAACAGTTTTAGGATACAATGGCTTCTTCCTATGCCACTCTTGTAGGTAGTACCCCAGGACTATCTGCTACACCACATGGAGGCAGCATTTTTTTGTAAATACTGCTGCTTGTGTGAATCCCCCTCCTGTCCTGGCACTTGAGTTTAGATTGAAAGAATCAGGTAAAATTTTATTCCAACCACATATCTTTAAAAACAATACTGGAAGAATTTTTTTTAACTTTATGGAAATAAAGGTTTTGTTGAGATTGATGGAACCCATACTCTATAATGAGAAATGTACAAACTTCAGTAGACATATTTTTATACAGCACTTTGTAAAACTCCCAGAACTAGTGATCATCTTTACCTGCAGGAGACCTCACTTGTCCTGTCTTGGCTCTGCAGATCTAATAAGCATTCTTCAGTATATCTCAAATTCAACTTGTTTTATGCTAATCTATTCATAGGTGTTCCATTCATTCATTCATTCATTCTCTCTCTCTCTCTCTCTCTCTCTCTCTCTCTCTCTCTCTCTCTCTCTCTCATCTCACACACATACACACACCACTCAGTCTCTGTTTACACACCTGGTCAAAATGCCAGCTTTAAGAATTGAGTGTTTGTTAATTTATGTCTTCACTACTTCTGCTTTCCTTAATTTAAGATGCCTCTAATTCTTGTTAACCCTCAAAAATATTTATGACTAATTGGTTTGTCCTAAGGTTCCTTTACACTTGAAGTTTCTTACTCATTTGCATGTTGCACTCCTTTTTGACAAACATCAGTCACTGAGGATTTAGATTCACTCCTCCAAGAGAATATGTTATTCCTTTTAGCCAAAAAAAGAGATTTTTCTGAAATTTGTAGCTTGTGTTACAGAAACAAAACCAAAGGAAAAAAATAATATGATGTTGTTTTCAACAGATGGTGTTACCCTCATATGGAGGGACCCTAGAGGATGTTGTATATTGCAGAAAACCTACTACACTGCTGGCCCTTAGAGAAGAAACTGAAAATGCATGTGTAGCAATCACAATAACCAAGCTCACCCAAGCAGCAGTTCACCGTACTAATAAATGTCTGGAAGCCACCAGTTTGAGCACTTCTTGTAACTGTACAGGTCAAAGGCAACTTGTATTAATCTTACGATGTCTCAATAAACTTAGTATTAAATAGTTATACAAATTTTCTTTTCTTGAAGTGTGTATACATTTTTGGCTCTCTCTGTCTCTTTCTGAATCTCTGAATCTCAGAGAGAGAGAGCATTTATAAAAATATATACACACATATGTATATGAAAGAGTGTTGTAGTTTGGATGTAAAATATGTTTACAAGATAATTGTATTACAGGGGCACTACAGATGGCATGTTGTTAGGAGGTAGGGTCTGGTGAGAAGAGGTAAGTCACTGGGAACATAACCTGGAAGAGTGTATCTTCCACCTGAGAGCCTCCTTTCTCTTTCTGCTTCCAGGACCTTCTGTCATGCTGTTTCTGTCTTGGAGCCAGCCAACCAGGGATTGTAACTGTAAGTCAAAATAAGTTCTGGGTCTCAGACATTTTGTCTCAGCAATCAGGAAAGTGACTAAGTCAATGAAAGAAAGAAAGAAGGGAATATACAGGGTGTGATTGAATAATGTGGTTACATTTTTAAAAATTGTATTACAGTAAAAGACACATTGCCATTAATCTCCCTCAAAATGCTCCCCCATACACGTCAGATACACTTATCATATGGTTCTCTCACCAGTATCCTGAAACAATTCTGGAAGTGACTTTTATTGTAATATATTTAAATTTAATAATTTAATGTAATAATTTTAAATATTCTTTATAATAATTTTTAAATTTAAATATTCCTTGTATATATGGATCATACCTCATATAAATAAAGATATGGTACTTTGCTATCTACATGATTAGAAATTATTCCACTGATCTAGCCACATTTCTGAGTGATTTAGAGGCACACTGTACAATGTGACACACACCATGTCGAGTCAGGAACAAAAAGCTCTAATCTTGCCTTTACCACTAAATTATTGAATGACATTGGGCAGGTCACTGAATTGTCCTCTTATTTCATCTCCATATCTATGAATGGACCTGTAAAATTATTTACCATTCCTTCTTCATACAATAATTGTGAGGATCCAAAGATGAAACTAATGTGAAAGCTTCTATAAAAATATGTGCAAATCTAGAATGTCATAATAAGACTATGGCTAGCTTCAAAATCATTAAATCTAAAGATAAAATAATATAAAACATTAAAGTTTATAATTTCCTCCTTGAGTACCCACAAATCCTTCAAATAATACCAATGTAAAGTGGAGAAAATTTTCTAACACTGAATTTTCATGCCCATGGGTTAAATACATTTGTCATATTATAAGTTTTTGACAAATTTTTAATGGCAAAAATACTGGAAATATGAGAAAATTTGAGAAAAACAAGATAAAAATGAAAATTTGCAATAAAAAGCAAGGCATATTTGATATAGCAGTTTTTGGTTAAATAAAAACAGTGATGAAGAAGAAAGATTTGTATTATTTCTTCAACTAATATAAAGCTAAATATTGGATTTTTAATTTATGGATAATTTCTGTGTTTACATGGTTTTTTATTTTATTATAAAAATCTTTCAAGTGTTTGCATAAGATACCCCATAAATTATGCTATGTAACTTCATACAGCATAGCCATTAATCATAAACTTTAAAGTTTTCTTTTCTTTTCTTTTGGCACTGAACAAAGAAGTCCTGGAAACAAAGAAACAGGTCAGGATAAGCTGCCATCACTGTTTATTGTACTTTAAAGAATTACCTCAGAATAGGAAAAATATGTCAGATTTATTGTTCTTAGAATCACTAACTGTCCTTGGTTTGGGCAAGAGTTTTCTAAAACATTCACACAGTGCACACACATGCATGCACACACACACACACACACACACACACACGCCTTACTGTTACCTAAGATTTTTATCTTGTAACATACAATAATTTTTTTTAAAAGTATTTTAAATAAAGCTTTTCAATCATCACTTTGTGCTCATGAAATCCAGGGACACTGAAAATTGAAATTCATGTGAAAATAAATGACACAATGTTAATTTTTCATAGACCAAATTTTTCATTGGATACCCAAGTAGCCAAGTTTCTAAGTGCATAACATATCATTGATGATCTTTTATGCCCTACTCCTATGTGGCATAGCACTGTGTTTCCAATGATGCATTAATTTTCTAATACTTGGAATGTTTCAAATAGATCCCTTTGCATGGAACAGTTTTGCAACCTCTTAGCAAAATTTTATATACTTTAAAATTCATTTAATAATACATGAAACAGAAAATAACAAATACTGGCTAGAATGGGAAGAAGTTAGAATCCTTGTGAACTACTGATAGGAATGTAAAATAGTGCAATCACTATGGGAAACACTATGATGGTTTCTCAAAAAATTTAAAATAGCCAGGCATGTTGGTGCATGCCTGTAATCCCATTAGTGGAGCCTGAGGCAGGAGACTTACTGTGAGTTCAAGGCCAGCCTGGGTTACATAGTGAATTCGAGGCCGCCTGCACTACATAGCGAGATCCTGTCTGAAAAAGAAATTTTTAAAAATACAGCTGTCATGCAGTCTAGCAATCCAAGTCCTGTGTGTATGTCCAAAGAAATCAAGGACATATTCTTACAAAGTTATTTGCACACATAAGTTCATAAGCGGCATTAGTCATGATACCCAAGAAGCAACCCAAGTATCCATCAATGGTAAAATGAATAAATAAAATGTGCTGTATGTGTATAATGTAATATAAGCAAGCCTTACAAGGTAAGAAATCCTAGTCACATCCTACAACATAGATGGACCTTGAGTATATTATACTAGGTAGACTCATCAGTCACAAAAAGATCAATATTATATGATTTCGCTTGTATAAATTATCTTAGGTGGTCAAATTCATAGAAAAAGTAGAATGTTAGTTACCAAGGGGTGGAAGAGAAATGGCTGTAGAGTTTTAGTTTTACAAGATAAAAATGTTCTGGAGGTATGCTATACAATACTGTGGATATACTTAACACTATTGAATTATATATGCAAAATGATTAAATGGCATTGTGAACTCACTGTTTATTCTTCCTCCAGAATTCTTATGTTGAAAACTTACACCCTTCTCCCCCCCCACCCCCATTCATGTTACAGTACTATGAGCTGGAGCCTTTGAAAGGTAGTTTAGGATTACACAAGGCCATAAGGGTGGAGCTCTCATGAATGGAATTAGTGCCTTTATAAGGCTCATGTGAGAAATTGCTTTCTCTCTCTGTTCTTCATTGTGATAGAATACAGTGAGAAATAGTCTGCAGACAGAAAAAGGCCATCATCATCAGTATTTGACAATGCTAACACTCTAAGCAGAACCTCAGAACACAAATTGTTGTGGTTTTTGCTTTTCGTTTTTTTAATAAACCACTTAGTCTCTACTGTTGCTGTTAGTGTTGTTGCTATTGTACTTTTGGTACTGGGCATTTAACCCAGGAATTCACACAGCTAGGCAAGCACCCTGACATTGAGATATATCTTCAGCCCTTTTTAAAGTTTATTTTGAGACAGGGTCCTGTTACATTGTTCAACCTGAACTTGAATTTTCAATCGTGGAATTACAGGTGTGTGCCATCATGCCTAGCTTTCTGGTATTTGTTATAGCAACCCAGAATGACTGAGACAGATGATAAATTTTATGTCATATATTTTTCACCAGTTTTTTTTTTAAAAAACTGAGTGTGTAAAGATCTATTACAACAGCATCTATGTGTTTTGACACAGATTGCTATTTCACCCCCAAACTTTATCTTGTATGAATCTCTTAAATTCATGATAAACTGAAACAAACAATAGACATAAATGATAGTTTTTAAATTACCCAGAACCTAATATGCTTGATGAGGAAGAAACAGTAACTGTGAAGGAGAAAAAACTATTTTAGTGATGGATAATAACAATAATTTTAATAATCAATGCCTTAAGCTTTACAGGAATAAAAGTAGATATTAATGGCAATGTAAAAGACAGTAATCATGTGATTTTATGCAAAAGTTTAATTATTTAGTGTGAAGTAAACTTTTATTTAGAGTAGGTTAAGGTAATGTAGTTGAAATAATCTTTTAATGAAACAATGTAACTTCTTGGTAGTTGTTTAATTTACATATTTATGTACACAGATAAGTTAACAATTTCATGGTTGTTGTTGTATTAAATGTATATAAAATAATAAATATGTCAGAGAACAACTTTTAATTACTTTGTGATGTTACTTTTTGCTCCTTTATTACTTGGTGTAACATTTAATAAATAAAACATTAGCAAGGAAAGTATAACCTAATTGCCCTAAGAAGCCAGGGCTTGAATATTACCATATTAACCATAACTGCAGATTACCCATAGAGAATGAGAAACATAAAATTAATTTTTTTGGAGAAACACTTTGAAAGAAAGAAGTAAATGGGAGAGAAGTTTATCTTTTCTTATGAGAGAAACCATTGATCTTTCTATTTCTTAAACAAGGGATTAAACCATTGAAAATACTTTACATATGACATAAAAATTTGATATGAAAACAAGTTTTTAAAACTTTAAAACTATTAGGAAACAAAATGAGTGTTTAGGAACAAAGGAAAATAAATCTGGAACATTTTGTAAAGTTCTAAATTTGGAAAGTATAAGAGGGTGACCAGAATGGGAGGTTATAAGAAAGAAAAATACAAAAAGATGCAGAAAAGTCCTTTCAATTACAAAATCACAATAATATGATCTAAACATGAACATTATTTTGTATTATAAATAAATAAATTATATATAAAACAAAAGACGTTAGAGGATGTATGAGAAAAAGGGCATGACAGTATCTGCTCCCTGAGACTATCCAATGGGACACATCTCTGTGATGAAATGTGCTGTTCTCAAGGGTGGGCTAAGAAAGAAGTGTTCTAACTGCTGACACCCACTCTTCCTGCAAAGTTCCCCAAAAGCTACCCCAGAAAACATACCCACCTAAGGTTGGTTCCCTTCAGAACAAAGATGTAAGTCCTTGGTTACTTCACCTGTCAGGCTGGATTCCACACATCCCTGCCATGGGGGTGAGAGACACAGGAAGGCTCCCAGGCATGTGGCTGAGCTGTCAATGCTCCTGTTATTGTTTCTCAATGATAATCTTACTTGAGACATCTTGGTGACATTGCAGGTTACAAAAAAAATTAGTAATTCTTTTTATTTAAGTCTTTGATGAGTTTACCCATAGCAATCATACCAGACTAAATCTTGATTGGATAAAAAGGAAATACCAAGTATAATAAGTACTAACTTTCTAGATTCCTTAGCACCACAAAAAATCACACAGGATGATAAATATGACTTATCCTCTCAGTCTACAACTTCAAATATCTGAAGTAAATATGCATTGATGCCTAAATCTCTCATTCATCTTGCCTCATCTTTGCTACTGCTGATAATATTGCTATATCATAGTACCTTGTCACATCATACTGCTGAAGAAGACCACCCACATTTGACCTGAATATCCTGGGAGATTCTCCTTCAAATTTGGTAAGTTCTAATGACCATGAATCCACTTCCTTACAAGGATCTACTTCAATACAATTTACCAGCCTTTATCTCCATAAATGTTAAATGCATCCTAATATTTTCATATGTTAAAAGGAAAACATGATGTCCAATTCAAATATTCCTCTTAAATATATATTTTATGTAAAACATTTAGGAAAAATTCAATAAACAACAGATGCCAGTGTTCCTTTTATTAAAAAATAAAAAGCTATTATTCATAGTTCTGTCATTGAAGCAAAGATCCTGAAGTATTTTTAAATTACTGAAGAATAGAGAAATTACTTCCAAATTAGCATTAAATGTACTTTAGACACTTTCTCGTTCTTTTTTCCTTTAAAGTTTAGCAATCCTGATAGATCATGTTAGATAATTTGCAGAAAATTGAAATATTTAACAAATGGCTATAAATAAGTGGTTATTCATCCACATAAACTAAAACATTGTTAAAATATCTCCCTCTACTAATTGATGACTAATGATCATTATACTTTATTTAAAAGCACAAATTTCAATTGTTCTAATCATCTTTTTCAAATGTAATTGTCCAGATTTACATTCTCAAATATTAACAATAGAAAAATAGTCTTGCTAGTTTATGGGAGGGAGGATATGGAGGGCAAGAATTGCACAGAGAGATCATGAAATTATTGAATTTCAAAAATGAAAAAAGCCAGAACGATCTTATATTCCTCAGATGGATGTAGAATATATTTCTGTCTAGCCATAGAGTTTTTAATATTTTTACTTTAAAAATTATAACAAAAACCAAGTGATTTGTTTTTAATTCCATGTAATTAATTTGCTACTAAATACCAGTAAAATTTTATGGGTTGAATTTTGACCCTCAAAATTCACACGCTGATGTCCTAACCCCCTATTACCTCAGACTGTGATTATGTCTAGAGATAGGGCCTTTACATAAGAAATTGAGTTAAACTGAGTTTATTAGACTGGGCTCTAAATCTGTAATATTAATCCTTATAAGAAGGTATTAGGACAGAGTTACCCAGTGGGAAGACCACGTGAAGACACAAGGAAAATATGGTCATCTACAAGCCAAGTAGAGAAGTTTCATCTTAATCTCGGACTTCTGGCTTCCAGTATTGTGGGGGGAAATGTCAAAGAAGTTAAAGCCATCCAGTTTGAAGTAGTTTGTCATGCAGCCCTAGGAAACTAATACAAAGGTACAACACACTAGTATCTTAAATAAAATTAAATTAAACCTTTGGACATTTATAGAGTATTAGCTTATATCAAAGGTCAAGACACACATAACAAAAAAATAAGACTCACAATTTTATGGTGTGCAAATAACTCCAAGCATGTGTGAAATGAAAAGACTTACAAGATTAATCCATAGTGGAGAAGGTCAAGTGAAGACAAACAAACTATTAAAGTTAAAACCCAGGGTGATCAAGATCTTTATGAGATAGTATCCCATAACAAAAAGGTTAAATATACAGTTCTAGAGAGCAGTAACTCATTGAGGAAAAATACCTCATGGAAGAGTAAACAATGTTTGAGTGTTAATAAACAAAAAATTTTAAAAATTAACTGGGATTAAAAGGTTGCTTCAGAGCAGAGGACAAAATTATTCATTTTAATTAGTAGGTAATGACATATATTCTGAATACTTAACATATTAATTTGACAGTGAAACACTTACTTAAATTCTAATGCTCACTTGCATATAAATTTTGCCCACTTTTATTTTGATTCAATTTTAGTAATTAATTGTCCTCAATTCTTTCTAATAAACATCACAGTTAACATTATTAGGAGCATCTATAATAAAGTGTGTGTGCATCGATCACAACCTGAGCAACTCATTAGAAGTTATTGTCACACGCTACCAACAGGGGCTCAATTGAGCTCAGCAGTCCTCTTTATAGATGTGCAAAAGTTAAATGAAAAAAAAACTCAATATGAAAAATCTTAATTTTGCCCTCACATAAAGTATCTGTGAGTCGAACATTTTTCTTTTTAGTTTTCTATTGCACCTGTACTTACCAATGTCACAATGGCTTTTTTCACCTATTCATGACACACACTCACAAAAATACATGCTAAAATGTCACCATTAATACAGTCATTCTGTTTTTGCACACATAATTTGGTCTTTATCAACAAGAGTATATAACTGATTCCTAGTCGCAATTTCTGGGCTCTCAACACTAATCATTGGTATAGTGATAATGGTTACTTCTAGATTTTCTCTGATACTTTTTTTAAAACTTCTACCCCCCACTCTGTTGATTTTCTATAGTAATTTTGCTTCAGTTTTCAATCTGCATTGCATTTGTACTTACTATGGTAAGAGCTCTATTCCTAATGATATAGACACAGCATGATGTATAGGCTTCAGGTGTATTTGAGACTAAAAAAGACCCAGAGTGAAATCTAGTTCCTTAATTCTGATTCTAGATGGCAGGAGAAGCACATGCACCCGTTTCCCTTACATCATATGTCCCTAAGCCTAATAAGAATTAAGTCCCTTATAAGAAAAAAATTTAACTAATATGCAATAATAAAGAAGAAAAATTTTCTATTTTTTATCATTGCTGTATATCTGTGATTCATACTTACATTCACCTGGGTAATTGGTACATATACATGTCACATCTTGATCAGTTTACTTCCTGTTCTTCCCCTACTCTAGCCTTCCCCCCTTCCCAAGATCTCCTTCTCATCTCCACAATGTCTACCTTTCTCTTTCCTACTATCTCTCTTTCATTTTTCTCTTTGATTTATATTTTGGATTTCTCATATAAGAGAAACCATTCAATATTTAGCCTCCTCTGTCTGATTTATTTTATTTAGAATGATGTTTTCATGATCCATCAATTTTCCTTCAAGTGCCTCAAATTTATCCTTATTTATGAATGCATAATACTACATTGTGTATATATATATATGTATATTCTTTATTCATTATTCTGTTGAAGGGGATTTAAGGTACTTCCATAATTTAGCTAGTGTGACTTGTGCTACTATAAACATAGAGATGCATGTATCAGTGTAATATGATGACTTTTATTTTTTCAAGAGCTACCCAGAAGAGGTATTGTTAGGTAAAATGGAATTTCAATTTTTAAATTTTTTAATACATCTCCATGCTGATTTCCACAGTGATTGTACTAGTTTACACTTAGAAGAGTTTCTCCCCCCAACACACACACAATCCTGCCAGAATCTGTTGTTCTTTGAGTCCTTGAGGATAGCCATTCTTACTGAAGTAAGATGGAATCTTAGTGTTGCTTTGATTTGTATTTCTCTTAGGTCCAAAGATACGGAACATTTTTTCATGTCCTTATTGCCCATTTCTACTACTTCTTTTAAGAAATTTTTATTTCTTTCAGTTGTCCATCTTTTGATTGGGCCTTTTATTTTGAGCAGATCTATTTTTTTTTTGGTACCAGAAATCGAACTCAGAACTTTGTGCTTGCCAGGCAGGCCCAGGGCCACTGAGCTACATTCCCCAGCCCAGATCTAATTTTGTATATAGTCTACATTTTAGTCGTCTTCCCAAAGAGTGGCTGGCAAAAGTTTTTCCCGTTCTGTATATTCACTCTGTTGGTTGTTTCCTTTTCTATGCAGAAGTTTTATATAATCTAATTTCTTGATTGTTGGTGCTGTTTCTTATGTAATTAGAGTTCTGTTAAAAAAAAAAATCCTTGCCTGTGACTATGCCTTCAAGAGTTTTACCAATTTTATCTTCCAGCACATTCAGAGTTTGTTTTTATATCCATGTCTTTGATCCATTTTGATTTGATTTTAGTACAGGGTGAGAGGTATGAGTCTAGTTTCATTCTTCTGCACATGGATAACCAGTTTCCCCAGCACTCTTTAATAAAGA
This sequence comes from Heterocephalus glaber, assembly GCF_000247695.1. The sequence goes on along the minus strand of NW_004624730.1, from coordinate 39,745,792 downwards.
AGCTACCTTCACTCCAGTGTATGTTTTTGGCCTCTGACAGCTGAAGGTGCATGAAATTGGTTCTGCATCCTCAATTCTATCCCATTGGTCAACATGTCTTTGTTTTTGCCAGTACCACAAATTTACTATTGCTGTAGCTTTGTTGTACAACTTGAAATCCAAGGTGGCAATTCCTCCTGCTTTAATCTTTTTGCTCAGGATTGCTTTGTCTTTTATCTTCTGGTTACATATGAATTTTTCTAGTTCTTTGAAGAATGCTGTTAGTATTTTGATTTGAATTGCATTAAATCCACATACTTTTTTGTAATATTGTTATTTTGACAATATTGTTTGGCTTATCCAGGAAAAGGTAGTGATTTTCCATTTTCTAAAAACTCTTCAAACTCTGGAGAGTTCTACATTTTTCATTATAGAAGTCTTTTGCCTTCTTGGTTAGGTTAATCCTTAGGTAGTTAATTTTTTAAAACTACCAAAAAAGGAATTGTTTTCCTGATTTCTTTCTCAGTGGAATCATTGTTGGTGTACAGATATGCTACAGATTCTTGTACATTGATTTTCTATCCTGCCAGTTTGCTGAATTTATTAGACATAAAAATCTTCAGGAAGAAGATTTTTTTGTGGGAGGGAGTCTTGTCTATAAAGGATCATATCACTTGGAACTGAAAATATCTTTAATTCTTTCTATCCTACTCATAACCCCTTTTGTTTCTTTCTCTTGCCTGATTGTTTTGTCTAAATGCTGAGCACTACACTGAAATGGACAGGTCAGAGTAGACACCCTTGTCTTGTTCCTGATTTAGAGGGAATGCTTTCAGATTTTCGCAGTTAGTATGATTTTGTCAGTGGCTTTGTCATAAAAGCTTTTTGTTAGTTTAAGATAGTTTTTCTAGATCTACTTTCATAAGATTTGCTTTTACCATGAATGGATGTAGGATCTTTTCAAAGGTTTTCAGAATGATCTTTTTAAAGAGGTTGAAAAAGATGAATTAAGCACAGTACTATGAAACAAGAATCCAGAAGCAGAACTTGGAAATATTCTAAGTTAACAATAAGGTAGAAGCCAGGGATAGCACTGCAAACTTGTAACTCTAGCATCTTGGGAGGCTGAGGCATTAGGATCACAAATTCAAGGTCAACTTAGTGAAATCTTGGTAAGACCTCATTTCAAATTTTTAAAAAAGGACAAAGGGCAGCGAGTCTGTATACAATCCCAGTATTGGAAGAAAGAAACATTAAGCTAGAAGAGTGGTGATTCTTGAAGTAGAAAAAGCAAGTTAAAAATACAGATTCTAAGAGATAAGAGTAAGCTTTATCAACTCCACAGAGCTCCACACAAGTACAGGGTAAAATTATAATTTTCTCCAGAAAGTTATAGGTAGTTCAAAAGGAGGACATTTATCAGTGTAATTTATTATTTTCCAAGTTAAAAAAAGAAAAGGTAATTTTGTTAACAGATAGTAAAATGGAATTTAGTCAAATTAATTAATCAAATGTATGACAAACAATAATAGAAATGTTATCTAGAGGAGATTTACCAAAATATAACAGTAAATCAGTCTAAGTGTTAAAGCAGTTTCATTATAATCACAGCATAGAATGTCCTCTATCAACATCATTATTCAGCATTGCCTTTGAAATTATAGCAAGTGCAATAAAAAAGAAAATCAATCAGTATTAATATTAGGAGACAAGGGAATGCTTTGGTGATAACTGTGTATTTAGAAAAATCCCAAAAATTATAATAAGAAAAAATAACCTTCCAAATTTAATGGAACTTTGTGAGGTGGCTGGCTCAAGTTAAAGGCATATAAATAATCACATTTCTGCTACTACCACATTAACATGTAGATGTGTAAATGGAAAAAATATTCTTTACATCATCAAAAATAATAAAATATATAGAAATATACTAATAATTTAAGGATGTTTATGATTGGTTATATACTTATAGAAATTTGTCCATTTCTTCTAGATTTTCCAATCATCTAGAATCATTACTTACATATAATGTTATTCTCTTTAGGCTTGCTTCATTTGTTTCAACCCGCGATACTTTCACTTAGGTGGGAAAGAGTTCTGTGTGAGGAAAAGATACCAACTGAACCAAGAGAATATAAAAAACCAAAACAGATCAATAAACAAGCAATGAGATTGAAACATTAATAAAATGTCTCCCAGAAAAGAAAAGCCAGGACTAATCTGATCTGCTACTGAGTTTTCCCAGACCTTTAAAGAAGAACTGACACCAATGTCCCTCAAACTATTCCACAAAATTGAAATGGAAGGAACATTTTAAAACTCATGCCACAAACCAAATATTAGCCAGCTACCAAAACATAGTAAGGACACAACAACAAAAAGGAAACTATAAAACAATATCTTTAATCAACATAGATGCAAAAATCCTCAAAACACTTGCAAACCAAATTCAACCACATATTAAATGCATCATACACACTTCTTAAGTTGTTTTCATCCCAGGAATGCAAGGATGGTTCAACATACAGAAATGAATAAACATAATATACCAAAGAAATAGAATCAGGAATAAAAATCAAATGATCATTTCAAGAGATGCAGAAAAAAATCTTCAATAAATCTCAGTATCTCTTCTTGTTAAAAATAAATCTGAAAACACTTGGGAAGAAACTTACCCCACAAGATAAAGGATACACAAGTGCAATCAAAATATGTGGTGAAAATTTACATTAAAAAAGTATTGTAGTAAAAGATATATTGAAATTAGTCTCCCCCAGAACACTTCCTCTCAGTTCAAACACTCTTATTCCATTGTATTTGCCATTTTCTGCAGAGGTTCTGTAAATCCTCTTTTGTGAGTATCTTTACAAAATGTGAACAAAAATATAGTAAATGCCGCTATTGAGTGCTAACAATGGAAAGGCAATCACCTAATATCATTATAGAATGTCCACATGGAATTTATTCAATGAATCTAGCACCTGGAGCCATCTGGTTCTTCCCTAAAGTCAAAGTGACCATGAAAGGTAAACATTTTCAATCAGTTCAGACATTGAGTCTGCCTCAACAATACAACAAAATACACAGAAAATGACTTGCACAACTGCTTCACACAAAGTGTAAGAATGAGAAGATAAGTGTGTTTGAAGTGAGAGGGATATTTTAAGGGGAAATAATGACAATGTGTTTTTTAATGTAATAAATTTTTTTAATTAAAAAATTCGCTGTATTTTCCAATCATACCTCATATAGAGAAAAATTCCTAGTCAAAATCATACTGAATGCAAAGAAACTGAAAACATTTCCTCTAAAACCAGAAATGAGACAAGTGTGTCCATTCTAACACTCTTATACAATGTAGCACCTGAAATTTTAGCCAGAAAAATAAGGTAAAAAAGGAAAAAGTGCATGAGCAGGAAAATAAGTCAAATAATCCCTATTTCCCAATGATAAGATCCAATATTTAGAAGATCCTAACATTCCATCAGAAAACTCATAGATCTGATAAATTCAGCAAAATAGCAGGATGTAAAATTAATACAAAATTCATTAGCTTTTCTATATACCAGTAATAAACTTGCTAAGAAAAGAAATTAGTCTAATAAAATATAAGTTGGAGCAATAGCAGCCTCTTTAACAAATCATGCCAGGAAACTTGGATACCCAGATATAGCAGATTGAAATGAGTTCTCTAGCTCTCAGCTTGTACAAAAATCAACTCAAAATAGATCAAAAAGCTTAATGTAAGACTAGGACCTGACCTTTGAAACTAATAAAGAAAAGCATAGGGGAACCTTCAAGAGGTAGGCATTGGCAACAACTTCCTGAGTAGGATTCAAATAGATTAGGAAATAACAGCGAGAATCAACAAATAAGGTTGCATCAAATTTAAAAACTTCTGCAAGCCAAAGGAAATGGTTAACAGAAGACAGTCTACACAATGAGAGAGAACCTTTGTCAGCTACTGTTTTGACAGAGGAGAACTCAAAAAATGTAACACTGAAAGAACAGCCTAATCCATGAAGGAGAAAATAAACAGAAACTTCTCAAATGAAGAAGTACAAATGGCTAGTAGTTATATGAAAAACTGCTCAGCATCTTTAGGTACCAGGAAATGCGAATCAAAACATTGTGAATCCATCTTATACCAATCAGAATGGCTATCATTAAGAATACAAAAAAAAGGGCTGGGGATTTACCTCAGTGGTTTCACCGCCTGCTGCTCAAGTGCAAGGACCCAAGTTTGATCCCTGGTACCAAAAAAAAAAAAAAAAAACACTGGCAAGGATGCAGGGGGAAAGGGCCCTATATGTTGTTGATAGGCATGTAAGTTACTGCAACCATGTGGATATCAGTATGAAGGTACCTCAAAAAAAAAAAAACACTAAAAACTGAACTACTGTATGATTCAGCTATACTATTTCTTGGTAATTGTCCAAAGGAACCAATGGTAACATACTATAGTGATGCCTGAACCCCCATGTTTATCATGGCACTACTAATAGCCATGTTATAGAACTAGCCTGGTTATCTTTATACTGATAGGTGAGTAGATCAAGAAAATGTGGCACATATTGGAGACTATATGTGGCTCAATGGAGTACTTACTATACAATTATAAAGCAGAACAAAACCATGCCATTTACAGGAAAATGGATTGGAACCAAAGATCGTTATGTTAAAAATAAATCAGACTCAATAAAACAAATACTGCATGTTTTCTCCTATATATGTAATATTTTTAAAAGATATAAAAATGGAAGACAGAGACTATTACAGAAAATGAAGACGATCAGAGAAGGTGGGAAAGTGGATAAGGAGTATGAGAGGGGTAATAGGGGATGGACATGATCAAAGTGCATGTATGCATGTATGAAATATGCATGCATGAAAATCATTATTCTGTATAATTAGTATGCACTAAAAATAAAGTTTTAGGGAGCTAATAGTATTGAATGAGACGTTCTAGTGTGAGCATCATTAAAGGATCTCTACTCCATTTTGACCTCCCTAGTCATCCTTAATTTTTCTACATTTCTAAAAGAAATCTATCATAGTCAGCAAACCCTTTCACTGTCCTTCAAATAGATCATACTCAATTTTGCCTCTAAATTTTTACTTCTAATGTTCTTTCTAAAAGGAATTAATTTATCCACAATTTCTATATATTCTACTCAGATGTATCATATTTGGTCACTTTCCTAGCATCAATTTTATAACTGATGTCTTTCATCAACCATTTTCCTAGTCACATAACAGACTGAGCTTTCATCTCTATTTCTGACACCATCACCTACTGACCAATATGGCCTTGGGCTTCTGTTTGCTTATATGCAGTCTGTATCCTTAATTAGACAAAACTGTAGTGAAAACTGACTAGTTTTCACGAAACTCATTTCCTTTTCTTGCTATGTTTATAGTCATCCTATATTTTCTGGGCTTCCTTGTCATCAGATTTGACCATACAACTGAGTTGTATGCAGTTGATCAAATCTGAATGGAAGTGGAGTGTTTTGGGTTAGATCTAAAATGGCTCCAGAAGTCTCATGTGTTTGGAAAAATGGTGATTGGATCCTAAAAGTGCTATTAAGAGTACAGCTGAAGGATAGAGATTTAGCTCAGTGGTTCCACCACCTGCCTTGCAAGCACAAGGTCCTGAGTTCGAGCCCCAGTACCAAAAAAAAAAAAAAAAAGAGTGCAGCTGAATGTGGACCTATGAGGTGGGGCCTGGTCAGAAGGGGCGGCCCGGCCTGACTCAGAAGGATATATCTCCCTTTCCCAGTTACTCCATTCCCTTCTGCTTCCTGGGTGCCAAGGGATGAGGATTTGTCCTTCACATTGTTTCTCCCACATGCCATTTTTGCCTTGGAGCCAGCTGACCATGTAAGTGTGAGTGAAAATGAACCTGTCCTCCTTTTGGTTGTGAGTGTTGGGTACCATGTTTCCGAGACAAGAAAGTGACTAAGACATGGCATGCTCTTAACACTTATATTCATCCTCTATGTTCTGTTTAATCATCCCTCATCTTGATTTAGACAAAGATATCACTCTTGAAAGGCAAGAACTGCAAACGGTAGAAACACAAGATGTATATACCTTAAAAGGAAAGTTACTCCCTACCCAGGAGTACCTGCTTTGGATTGTTATATAAGTGTGTGCTGTTCACCCACTTTTATTTTGTAATTTATTTGTTGGAATTATTCAAACTAATACAGAAATTGGCATCAGAAATAGTATTTGGTAGTCATCAGGCAGTAGATAGAAAAGAAAGTGACATTGGAGGCTCACAGGATAAAAACTTATGCTACACGATGGCAAAGTAGTTAGCAGAACTGTCACCTGAGATAATCTGGAGTGCAAATAAAGTGCCTAACTGAGCTTGTAGTTCCAGGGAAAATGGTTGCAAAAAGTTAAGAGTGCAGATTATTTTTCCATTCTAGTTTTTGCAAACTATAACAAAGAACAGTGTTAAGGAAAGAATTAAGTTGATCAAAGGAAAATTGATGGGGAATATAGATAATCCAGCAATGTAAGGCCTGGAAGATCTAGAAAATTCAACATCTTTTAGACTCCAAGTAAAAAATTAAAAGATGAAAGATAGTTTTTAAGAATAACAGCATTATGACTTCTCAGTTGAGCAGTGTCTCAGCCTTGAGGAAATCAGGTGGAGATTATTTCCTTCCAATGCAAGATTCTGTGGGTTCCAAAGGGCCTAAAGAAAGTCTCAACAAATTAAGAAAGAGGCAAGATGTATTGAAACCTTTTAAATACACCACCAGAAAAACATAATGATCAAGCAATTATTAGTTCATTAGACTTTTAGTATTTCAGAATCTGAAAATTGGGGAATTATAGGAAGGTTTTAGGTCATGGGTTGAATGATTTTAAGGCAGGTATTACAAAGCAAGAATCTGGTTCAGAAAAAGCAAATTGCAGCTTACTGTCTTTGGATGTGTAGATGCAGTGAGATAATGGCCTTGAAGCAGCCTTGACAAGCAAGCCACTGTTATTAATGAGCAAGTTAGTTGCTATAAAGCCTTATATTCCAACTGATGCTTGGTCTTATCATTGGCTAACTCAGAGGAAACAAATTATGTTTACAGGTACAGAAAAGTGGGTCCCAGTAAGGTGTAACATAGACCCCAAACCTTATGTTAGTTTCCGTTTTAATTCTCACTTATAGTCATTCTGCAGCCCATTTTAGAGGATAAATCATTGTCATCTAGGGTCATGATCAATCCAAATGTGCACTGCTGTATGATGAGTCACCATCATGTATTAAATTCCTTGCTAGGCCATTTTGAAAGGAAAGTGGTTGCTTAGCAACATTTAAGCGTCTGAAGGTAACACACATGACCATTATTGGCCAACAATAAGTAAACGATTATGATTGGAGTTTGTAATTTACTTTCAAGCCTAGAATAAAAGGTGCCCAAATTAAAGCCAGAACAGATCCAATTCTAATGTGAAGTACTTATAGTACATAATTCATTTATTTGTTTGCCAGATGTTTAAAAATATAAACTCCAGAAAAGTCACAGGATCAGAGTCAACAATATTATATCTAGGATGCTCTGCTTTGAATCCCCACCAACTGGTTTCATGACTTTCTCAGAAAATGAATTTATGTCCTTACTGGCACTGTCAAGTTCTTTTGTCAAAATGTGAATGATAACATATAGTCCACTACTATGTTATAGGCACATTGTAAAGCAAGAAATGAGAAAACTTGTGAACTAAAGAAGGAAGTCCCAAATTCTCTTAGCAGTTAAATTTTGGGATCTCAAATAGAGGTCTGATTCTTGTTCGGTTTGAACCAGAGTTAGCTAAAGATTTCTTTTTCCTTTTGCTTCATATTTTGAAAGAGGGAAAACATCAAAATGAACCTCAGGTGATATAAGGTACTATCTTAAAGATAAACTGAGATAATAATAAAATTACTGAGATAATAAACCCCTTCATATTTGCAGATAGTAGCCAGAAAACTTTTTGGGCACAAATCCAATACCATTTGTGAGAAGTCAACCAATAATTTTCTTGTAAAAGAAGATACCCTTGGGGGTTATCTAATTATATTTGGAACCCTTTTAGTACCACTGAATAGTAGCAGATTAGAGTCAGATGGTAAAATTTAAATTAGAGAGATCATTAGATAGAGCTTTAGAAAAAAGCATGTGATTAAGCCTAAGAATTAAGCCTTTTTACAAGTTTGTTAAAATGAGGTGGTGTTGTGGTGTCTTAGTTTGGGTTGCTATCACAAAATTCTAGACAGTGGGTGGCTTACACATCAGAAATTTATTTTCTCACAGCTTTGGAGGCTAGAAATCCAACATCACCCTATCAGTAGAGCTAGGTTCCAGTGAGGCCTCTTCTTTTCTTACAGACAGCTCCCTCTTGTGTTCTCACATTGGGAAGAGGAAGACATACTCTCATAAAGGGCCTCAACACTTCATATAAACCTAACTATGTATATTCCAAAGGTCTTATCTCCAAACATCATCATATTAGGAGTTAGGGTTTCCACATGTGAATTAGGAAGCTGGGGCGAAGATTCAGTCCTAGCAGATGGCTTGCACTTCTATATTATATTTTTAAATTCAAACCCCAATCTCTAGTTTGGTGAAGATTTTGTCACAAAGACTAACTATTATGAAAAATACTTGGATGTTGTCTGTAGTCCTCAGATGTTTTTCACAAACTCTAGAACCTCCCATACTAGAAGTTATATATAAATGATTTTTGACTCTCTGGTCTGTTGTATTCTTTGCAATCTAAAGTGTTGCTTAGCAGTTGAACCCAAGCAACCAAGATACTGGTTGAATAACTAGTACTAATATAACTGGAGATTTTTACTTGTCTTTACCCAGATTACAAGGTAATTATAGCAAGATGCTAGATACAATCCAAGGAGCTGCTACTGATGCAAAGAATATTAAGGGTAGGGGCTATATGGATATCATAGGATAAAAAATATATGTTAGCAAATCCTAAACTTTTGACCAATAAAGAATATATAAATAAAACAGCTAGAAAAAAAAAAAAAACAAGAGCATGAAGATTAAAGTTTGGTAACTAGTGGCTCTGGTCAACTAGATCTTGTTCTATAGGATTCAGCCAGAAGCTATTTGAAATAGTTGCCAACTTGATCCAAATATTTAGAAGCTATCACTTCTCAATTGTTTATCTGCTCCTAAAAGATACCTGAGAAACATCAGTTTGGTCTTTGGCCAGATATCTTCCAATGAACTGGGTATGGCTTACACGGTTTAAATCAAGGATTACCCTATAGTAACCCCTCAAAGATTTACTGCAGGACTAGTGATTAAGAGTGGCTGATAATGACTACCCTAAAAAGATTTCCATCTTTAACATCTCTTCCAGAAAACCAAGTCTCCACATTTACGTTTCTACAAAGATTATCTAAGAAAATATTGAAGAAAGGCTGTCTGTACCTGCTGATGATTGACTGAATGTACTACAAGAATATTTAGCCATGTCTGCTTTCTATTGAACAGAGTCTAGGATTAAAGAAGAGTCTAAATTCATAAATTAGCCTATTTCTAATCTATTGCCAAAGAATTGACAAACATGAAAAGGAGTCAATCTTATTATCATTAAGGCTAATAAAAATACTTAGACTATAGAAGTTCTAAGGACCCTGAGAGCTTTGACATTTTTCATTATAGAATACTGTTTGATCATTCTCTCTTGCTTGATGTTTAGTAGACACTGTGAAGTTTCTTAATAAGTAGCAAGACTGAGAATCTCTTAAAGTTCCACTCATCACTAGAGAAGTAGCAACAAAAATCAAGCAAATTTTTTGAAACTATCTTAGTTTTATGACTGGTAATTCTGCAATCAATACTGAGAATAAACAATGACCACATCATATTTAAAACTCACTGTGCATGTTAGTTAAATGAATGCATCTGAAGATTTTCAAAGTTTTGATTGCTAGACACCACAAGGTAAGAGCCTTCACAAGAAAATTTGAAAAGAGCTACATGAATATTTTTAGAATGTTATCTTTCAAGAACAAGAATGTCCTGGAACATGCAGAAGAAATTATATTGGTTTCCTTTCATTTTTTATTTTATATATTTTTTCGTATTGAGGATTGAACCTAAGGTCTTTGCACTGTCTCGAGCCCTTTTTCTTTTCTTTCTTTCTTCCTTCCTTTCTTTCATTCTTTCTTTCTTTCTTTCCTTCTTTCTCTTTTCTTTCTTCCTTCCTTCCTTCCTTTCTTTCTTTCTTTCTTTCTTTCTTCTTTTTCCCCCATTAACTTTATTGGTACATTTTAGGT
>NW_004624730.1:39704146-39725106 GCF_000247695.1 Heterocephalus glaber | reverse complement strand
CCAGTTCAGTGCGTCCAGGTGGTTGAGTATCAGAGTGTTCCATCTCATTTCCCTTTGGGGTTGCTGTAGGTGATCTGGAATTCTGGTTTTGAGACTTATTTACATGTTTTCTCATTTTGACTGGGCTGGGGCCTGTTGTCGCCTGCACATATTACCTCCTCTGAGCTGGGAGAGGTGGGACAGGGACCGGGAGCAGCAGTAGGGATGGTGAGCCAAAAGCCCTTTCCTGTGGGCTGAGAGCAGAGGGAGGGATGGTGGCCCGGAACGCTCTTCCTCTGGGCCAGGAGCAGCGGGACAGAAGGTGGTCGAAAAGCCCTTTCCTCTGGGCTGGGAGCAGTGGGAAGCCCCTTCGTCTGGACCAGGAGCAGTGGGAGGATGGCTCAGAAGCCCCTACCTCTGTGCTAGGATCAGTGGGGCTCAGTACCATGGTCTGGTGGTCTGGTGTCCTCTGTGTCTTTGTAGTGTGGAACCAGGTGGCTGTACAGAAGATTGGGGAGGCAGGGGGTGGTGCTCCAGTGGATTGTTGCCAGGGCACAGGCTAATTTAGCATGTTCTGCATGACTTGGGACCTCAGTAGCATGTGGGGCTTAGGTTATTTCTTTTGAGAGGTGTAAAGGCACAATTTCTTCTTGCCATACTTGAAAGAAAAAAACTTGTTTTTCCTTCCACTTTCACAGTCAGTACAATACTCAACTTAAAGTACTTCATCTCTGCACAACAAAATTGTGAATCTTTCCCTATCACACTAACTAACACTTCTCTGTTGGACACCATCAATATGTTCCATAATTTAATTTACTTCTAGCACTATATACTTGGAGATAGCATCAGATCCCACAACTTAAGGACACAGTCCCCCAAGACTGCTTCTACTTTATCTTCCAATCATAAACCTCATATTTGAGCTCTGATTCTGATCTTATAGGTTATGAATCAGATTTACTACAACTCCTTCCTCAAGTTCAATTAATTGCTGGGGGTGCTCATAGAACTAGGAACAGTTGACATTTTTATCCACTTATTATAAAAGATATTATAAAAAATAAAGGACATAAATGAATAACCAAATGAGGAGATACAAAGGACAAGATCTGAGGGAAGGACATGGAGCTTCCATGCCCTCTCAGGGCACACCAGCTTTCCAGCACCTCTACCTGTTCAGGAAGCTCTAGAAACCCTGTTCTTTGAGGTTTATTCATTAAGAAGGCATAACTGATTGTCTACATACATAACTGTATGTCTACATAACTGATTTTCACTGGTAGGCTAAACTTTCAGGCTCTCTTTCTTCCCCAGAAGTCAAAGTGTGGAGCTCAAAATTCCAACTGCTAATTGCATGATTGGCTCTATTGGCAACCAATGTCCACCTCGAAATGATCCAAATGTTATCAAGAGTCACCTCCTTGGAACACAACATTTTCCAAAACCCAGGAAATTTCTAGGGTTTTGAAAGCTGTTTTAGATATACCTATTAGTCAGGAAATTATAATGGATTTACAAATTCTGTGTCAAGAACCAGAGTTGAAGACAAAATATTAGAATAAAAGACTACCAGCACTCATGTACAAAGGTTTTAGGAATTTTGACTGAGGAAATGGGTCATAGACCAAGTATATATTTCTCATTACATCATATTGTATTATCCAATATCAAGAGCAGGCATAATATTCTGTACCTATGTTGAATAATTTGAAGGGCAACAAAAATTGATTAATTAAAATTAGGTACTTGCACTATAACATACTTGTTACTGAAAGATAAGATTGTGAAACAACTATAAAGAGACATATATATACAGGCACTTATACATATTCACACAGATATAGGCCTAAACTGCAACAACTGCATTTTAGATTACTTTTTGTAGTCTCCCTGGTAAAGCACAATGTGATAACTCTATAATATTCATTAAATTCATTTTAATTTCTCAATGTTTACATCTTGTCCCTATAGCTTCAGGCCTCTCAAATTCTTTCTAGCAAAGACAGTGTCTCACTGAAGTCTTTCTACTTGGAGAAAAGCATGAATTCAGATGAATTTCTAATGGAGAAAAAGAAAACCCTACCAGGAAACAAGACTGTTGAAATAACAGGTCAATACTAAGCTCCCCAAATCTAACAAACAGTTAAGAAAAAAAAAACTTTATGTCTTATATATTCAGTAAATACACGCCAGTTTCAGGGCAGAATATTCTGTTCATTTTGCCCTGAAAGTGAATGTGCATGGAAATTTCTACCATTGTGCCCATGGAAAATCCTACATACAAAATTCTGTACACAATACAGTCATTGAATGTAGTTCAAAAAGCCTAGATTCCTTATTTTTGCATATTTTTTATTATTTCATAAGTAGTTTGTAAAAGATTTGGCACATTTACAAGGAACCAAACAGAATCCAAAATTCATACCAAGTAACTGACCCTGCACTAGTTCTAATGTGGAAATAAATGCCAAGCAAAAATAGGTCGGAGATTAGCTGGCTATTTCTATAAAAGTGTGATGCATCTAGAGTCAGACAGAATGCTTTCCTATTTTTTTCTTTTTGTACTCTACTAACAGCCAAAGATCCAAGAAAACCAGCCTACTGTACTTCTGCCTTGGCTATCCAACAGAGAATCTAAGCTAACCATGCCTTCTGTCAGTATTCTGGGGGAAGACAGCCAGGAAGTATCAGTGACTTTCTGTGCCTTTAATTTTACCACATTTGCCAAGAATAATTAGCAGCAGTCTGAAAGGAATTGATTTTTTTTTTAAAGGCAACAATTCACACTTCAGCATTTATGTAAATTTGGGTAATTTAAATGTATGAGATGATTAAGAAAGAATCTTCTCTTTAATTCCCCAAGAGTGTGCATGTTCTTTTCTCCTTATGTAAATTTCTAGGATAGTCTGTTCTTTGATTCTTTTCTTAGACTACCACACTGCTTAAAAATAAAACATTGTAAATATACACAATAGAATCTTGCCTATGGGTTCATATGAGATTATGTAAACACTTAGCAAAAGCACTATTTCAACTATTTTTTAATTGTGATGTGTTTACATGGAGAATGGTTTTGAGAGGAAATATAAAAGCAGATATTTATGGAAACTATTCAGAATAATTTGTCAAGTTTGATAAATGTAAGACTTGCATCTAAACTCTTAAGTGCCTTACTGCTTTGTGCCCTTGCATCAATTAACATTTAATCTGACTTTTTAACAACCTCACTTATCAATAGTTTTTTCATGCCTATGAAGTTAACAAATGTTAGCTTTTCAAAGATGACAGTTTATGATTACTTATAACCAGCACAATTTCAGGGCAATGCAGTAAGAGATTAATGGACCACAAGGATGATGCAGCCACAGGGTTTGCTATAAAAAGAGGGGTGAAACTACAATCAGAGCGTATGTCTCTTTTGAAGAAATGTACTTGAAAATCAGCTAAACCAATATCAAAATGGAAAACTTAATCTTCATTATATTAACAGTGTTTCTAATTGCACAATTCAGAAGTGATGTAAGGGCCTTGTTTATAAGAACTTCCTCCTTCTCCTCCTCCTCTTCTACCTTTCCTCTTCCTCTTGCTTCCCTTCTTCTTTCTTATTTGTTTTCCTTTTTCTCTTCTTCTTCCTCTTCCTCTTCTCCCTCTTCCCTTTCCCTTTCCTCTTCTCCTCCTTCTCATCCTTCTTTTTCTTCCCTTTGGAGTACTCTGGATTGAACCCAAAGCCCTTGCACTGCACTATGTCTATATCTCATATGAAGTGAAATGAAAAAAAGTGTGTCAAAAAAGTTTGATAACTGGTATGAAGAAAGGAGTAACTTTAGATAAAAATTAATAAAACAGTACTACTATTTTTCTGCTCCAGAGAAAAGCCATAGGTTTAAATTTTTAAATATATACATATATCTATGTCTATATGTACATACACATGTATAAATATATATGTTGCCTTGGGGTTTAGGAAACACATTATTAAGTGTATTAAACTGAAAAACAACTTTAAAGTAGTAAACTAGATAATGGCTGAGGAGATCATTTAACTCTCTTGTCAAGGATGCTCTTGACAAGCATCTTGTTCCTCTTCTTATTTAAACAATTTCTTCCCACTTCCCAATGTCTATTGTACATTTCATATTTCTAAAAGGAATGATCATAGCCTCATCATTTGCAGTTCTTCTTTAATATTGATTTAAATGAATGTTTTAAAAAATGATAAGCACTGCTTGAACCAAGAGAACTATCTAGCACATGTTCTAACATTAACTCAACTATGTCTTCAACAAATTAACCTCTGAGCCGGGGATTTAGCTCAGTGGCTCCACCGCCTGCCTCGCAAGCTAAGGACCTGAGTTCAATCCCCGGTACCAAAAAAAAAAAAAAAAAAAAATCAACCTCTATCTTTCTCAGTGTTATCTTCCCCAAATAAATCCAAGAAACACATTGGCACAGCCAGAGGCACACTGTAACTCTGGAGTAACTCAAATTTCTTCTCACATGTCTTTTTTTTAGCAAAACATTTATTGGTACATTTTAGATATACAAAATGATGACATTCATCATAGGGAATTTGTACCTGTACATGATATATCTTGCTTCTTCTTTTTTTCCTCATCCCCTCTTCTCAATGCCTCTTCCCTTCCTTCTATAAAAAAGCTTTGTTTCCATTTTTCCTTTGATGTCCTCTTTTTTTCATCTCTTCTTTTCTTTTCCCCTACATGCTCCCTCATTTCTCTTCTCATTTGAACATTTAATTCCCATTTCCCAATATCTATTATATATTTTAGTCCTTATTTCCACTTTCAGTAGGTTTCTTACACCAGAGAAACAATTTAAACATGTGTGTTCAGTTTATTTCACTTAAGAATATGGTCTCAAGGCCCATATATTTAGCTTAAAAATGTCTCAAGCTCATCCTTCTTTGTGGCAGAGTAGTACTCCATTGTGTAAAAAAAAAAAATTCTTCTTTATCCATTCATCAATTGATGGGCATTTGACATGTTTCCAAGATTTAGCTATTACAAATTGTGCTGCTAAAAACATGGGTATGCATATATAACTTTGGTATGATACTTTTAATTCTTTTGGGAAGATACCAGGAAGGAGAATAGCTGGGTCAAATGGAACCTCCAGTTTTAGTTCTCTGAGGAATCTCAAAGAATTTCCACAGTGGTTGCACCAGTCTATACTCCCATCAACAGTGGAGAGGGTTCTTTTTCCCCTACAGCCCCACCAGCATTTGTTATTAGTTGATAATAGCCATTAGTTATTATTAGATAATAGCCAATAGTTATTAGTTAATAATAGCCATTCTTCCATGGAATCTTAGCATTGTTTTCATTTGCATCTCTCAAATGACCAGTGATGTTGAAAATTTTTTCATATATTTATTTGTCATTTATATTTCTTCATCTGAAAAGTGTCTATTCATTTCAGACTCCCATTTCTGGATGGGGTCTTTAAATTTGAGGGTCTGACATTTTTAGTTCTTTATATATTCTAGATATTAGTCCTTTGTCTGAGGAATAGCTGGAAAAAAAATTTTTGCCGCACTGTGGGTTGTTACTTCACTCTGTTGGTGGTTACTCTTGCTGTGCAAAAGCTTTTTAATAAGATGAGATCCCAACTGTTGATTCTTTGTGATAGTTCCTGTGCAACTGAGGTTTTGTTCATAAAGTCTTTGCCTACACCAATGTCTTCAAGAGTTCTGCCTATTCTATCTTCCAGCAGATTAAGTGTTTCTGTTTTAATATTTACAACTTTGATCCATTTCAATTTTAGTTTAGTGCATGGTGAAAGATATGTGTCTAGTTTTAATCTTTGGCAAGTGGAAAGCCAGTTTTTCCAGCACCATTTATTACAGAGGCTATCTTTCTTCCAGTGAAGGTGTTTGACTCCTTTGTCAAAGATGAGGTGGCTCAGTATGTCTAGAGTTGTTTCTGCATCTTCTAATCTGTTTCACTGATCCTTGGAACTGTTTTTTTGTTTTGTTTTTGTTTGGTTGGTTTTTTCCATTACCATGCTGTTTTTATATCAGTAGCTTTGTAGTATAATTTCAAGTCAGGAATTGTGATGCCCCTGCCTTGCCTATGTTGCCCAGAATTACCTTTGCTATTCTACATCTCTTCTGGTTCCAAATGGATTTTAGCATTGCTTTCTCTAATTCTGTGAGGCATGCTGTTGGAATTTTGATCAGAATTACATTAAATCTGTATTACAATTTTGAAAGTATGACCATTTTCACTATATTAGTTCTTCCTACCTAAGAACAAGGGCTATCTTTCCATTTTCTGATATCTTCTTTGATCTTTTTCAGAGTATTGTAGTTTTTTGATGTAGAGATCCCTTACTTCCTTCTGTAGATTGATTCCTAGGTATTTTACTTTTTTGGATGCTATTGTAAAAAGTGTTTCCCTAGTTTCTCTCTCAGTGAGGAGTTTGTTATTCATGCATAGGAAGGCTATTGATTTTTAGTGTTGACTTTTTATCCAGCTATGGTATTGAATTTGGTTATTAAATTTAGAAGTCTTTTGGTAGAACTTTTGGGGTCTTCTTTATGTAGAGTATCATGTCATTCACAAATAATGATAATTTTTTATTCCCTTTTTTCTTCTCCTTGTCTAATTGCTCTGGCTAATGTTTCCAGAACTATATTGAATAAGATTGGTGACAGTTCACATCTTTGTCTTGTTCCTCATTTTAGAGTGAAGTTTTCAGCTTTTGTCTGTTTAGTGTGATGTTGACTGTTGGTTTGTCATAGATGGCTTCCATTAGATTGAGATCTCATGTTTTAGTTTGTTTGGTTGCTTTATTGTCTCGTTACTACAGATGGAACCAGGGCCTCCTCACTCAGCTATATATTCTAGTTTCATTTTTTTAATTTTTAAGTTTTGAGGCAAAATCTTGCTAAGTCTTCCAGGACAATTAACTTCAAATTCTCTTGCTTCAGCCTCTCGGATAGCTGGGATTGTAGATGTGCACTACTGCATCAGCTCCTTATAGTTGTTCTTAAGGAGGTCTCTATCTCAGAGTTCACTGTTAAAAATGTGAGATGACATTCAATGATGTTGCTCCTATAGATTGTTCCTCCAAAGAATGTAACCAGTTTAGTCTCACATCTCACACTGCAGTTTTCTAAAGAGATAAATCAAATCATTACTAAAGTCTAAGAGAAACTGTGTTGAACCCTGTTTGTGGAACACTTCTTTTTAGAGCCATTGTTTTAGCAGTATGGGAAATTTAGGAATTTTATTACTGAGAGTATGTGTCCAATTTTACCAATAACGTTTTTAGCCACACTCATATTTCTATCAAAAATTTCTGAGGAAACTTTTGGAAAATTCTAAAACCTAACAAAAGTTTTAGCTTTTCAGGTTTTTGCCTTCTAAAGTATGTGACTACAGGCTGACAATAGACTCTATCAAAACACCAAACTATCATACTGAGAACATCCTTTCCATTATCTTAATTAAAAAAAAAAAACCTCTAAAATCCTAGTGAGTTCTTTAAGAAACTAGAGTTAATTCAAACTGCATATACCTCAAAGATATTTTCTTGACTAGATGACCATACTAAAAAGAGAAAAGATTCATACAGTTACTTGGATATTACATGGATATATACCTGTGTGTGTATGTGTTGTGTATATGTGTGTGCAGTATTATTGCATTACTTTATAGGAAATCAATGAAGTTGCTATCATCATAGATTTAAACTCTTTCTATCCTTCAAGATTCTCCATTTTATACTAGCTTTTTGATGCTTCTCTCCAAAATTTGCAGAACTTTTTATCTGAAGTCTTGACTTAGTTCTAACCACTTCTTTCTATGGCTTTGCAGAGGTCTAAATTTGTTGGATCTTCAAAATTTTCTAGAAAAAAAATTAACATCTCTATTTTCATATGAAATCTGCCATTTTTTACATCAATGTGTAGTTTGTGACATCTGCTCTGAAAGAAATTGTACTGTGCCACAAAAATGTCACTCAGTCAAGTTTACTTTCACTCCCAGAGTAGGATTCTCATCTAAAAAATATACTCCAAGCTTGATATGGTGGTGTATGACTGTAATCGAGGACTCTGGGTGGCTGAGACAGGAGGATCACAAGTTCAAGCCCACCCTGAGCAACTTAGTGAGTTAGAAAAATCCTATCTCAAAATTTAAAAAATAAAATAAAAAGAAACTGGGGATTTAGATTGGAACAAAATCCCTAGCTTCAACCTCAGTATTGCAGAAAAAAAAAAAAAAGAAAAGGGAAGAGAGATTAAAAAGCACACACAAGCTACCCAGCTACATATACTAAGCAAAAATGTCATCTCCATAAACAATCTAAATCACCAAAAATTTGAGGGAAAAAATAAATGTTACCAAATCTGCAAAGAGAAATGGTAATTTCTGAGGTTTTTTTTTTTTGAAAGTAAAACATCAAATAAATATTATTACATATATATTTAAATAGAAAATGAAGAGATGAAGGAAGAAAATGGGGTTCAAGCAAAGAGAAGGAAAACAAGAGGCTGCTTTGAAAAAGAAGTAATAGATTTTCTTGGAAATCATATGTCTTATTTCCAAAGTCCAGAGAAAAATAGATTAAGTGTGTGAGAAAGCTAAGCCAAAGATGAATTACTGGAGATTAAAAAAAAATCAGAGAGATGATCATCAAACAATACCAAAAAAAAATTGAAAAAGTTATGAGAAAATGTAAAAGATACAGAATTATCTCAGAAAAGTCTGCAATTATACTAATAGAGGAAACCACATTGAGAGGATAAAGAGAAAGGAGAGAAAAAAATAGATTGACATAAAAAAGAAAAATTTCCTGACTTAAATATTAAAAATTCAGATGAAAAGATCCTTCTAATAATTAAATGAAAGAAGTTTATTTAGACATATTCTACTAAAATTTCTGACTTTCAAGGATAAAAATATTTTAATATAATCCAGAAAGACAAAGTAAGTTTCTCCAAAACTGGCATCATATTCCTTAAAGGGCACTAAAGAGAAAATAGAGATATGTAATCAAAACTCAAGGCAAAGAAACTTAAAAACCAAGAATTTCATCATATATGAAATATTTTGATAAATTGCTCAATATGGCATTTTCCCAAAGTGGAAAGTGGATAAAATAAAACCAAAGATGTGATTCAAGCATATAAATATACAACATTTAAAATATTAATGATATTTAATATTATTATATTATAATATTAAATATATAATGTATAATATATATTTAATATTATAATATAATATTAATAGATCCAAAGAAATGGGGTTTACATACTCCTTGTGTAAAACTTCAAATCCATTTATGAAATTTTTAATGTAAAGTTCAGGAAGAAAATAAAAGAAAGTAGCAGAGAAGAAGAAAAATAAGCATAAGAAATAGAGAACAAAAATATGTAAGAGCTGGGGATTTAGCTCAGTGGTTCCGGCGCCTGCCTTGCAAGCTCAAGTTCCCGAGTTCGATCCCCGGTACCAAAAAAAAAAAAAGTAAGAATACGTTCAGAATTATTGATAGCTATAAAAATGTAAATAGGTTACATTTTACCACAAAAAAAGAGACTGTGACATTAGATGCTAAACTGCTAATCCAGTTATAGCTTCATAACAAGAGATGGCAGTTAAAACAGGGCAACATAGATTACAAATGAAGAGCTATAAAAATTATGTACACACATATATGTCTACAGATAGATGATAAAGATAGGGGTGGGGATATAGCTCAGTGGCACTGCGCCTGCCTGGCAAGCATGAGGCCCTGAGTTTAATTCCCAGTCCAAAAAAAAAAGGATCTTCAAACAAAGACTTACCCCCCCCCCAAAATGTAGCTATTTACCATAATGTCTAGAAATCATTAATGACAAGAGGAATAATTCACCAAGAAAGTTTTTTTACATAATTTTATATACCAAAAATTCTTTAACAATATAATGTAACTAAAAATTCTAGAACTTTGAGGGAAAAAATTATAAATCAATATTCCTAGAAGGAGATTTAGGGCATGTGTCCCCCAAAATCTTCAGGACTCAAGTAAGGCAACTTACAGGTATGATATCAGATAACAGGAAGATCTTTGTACTATCATCAGACAGAGTATGCACAGGGAAATTTTTACAGAGAAGTGAAACTTTCAAATATTGTTCACAAAATATCTAAAGTTTTAAAAAATATAAATCACAAAACTATAATTTCTTACCCTATTCAATGAAACTAGAAAAAAGCACTCAAAGGTAACCAAAATATCTATGCATTTATAAATTAAAAGCTTAAAAACACACTTCTTGCTTTCAGTTATCTACTATTTATATTTTTTAATTATGGGAAATGCTTAGGATTTGGAAAAGATGAAAACATGTATTTTGACAGTGCCCTTCAATACCTGAGGAATTTAAAAAAATTTAAAGCTCAAGTCCCAGCTCCCATCCCTGGACAGCAAAATCATTAACACCTTCTCCAGATTATCCTACAGTTCTCTGGATTTTGAGAAGTACTATCCCCTAGTAGACAATTTTCTATGTGAGAGTAAAGCTTTGAGGAGAGGTCAACTGGGGATCACAGATTTGGGAGCTAAGCATAACAAATCAGACACTAAGGGCTGAATTCACTTAACAGAGCCTTTCATTTGGCTCAGCATGGAGAGGTTTTGTTGAGCTTATTTTTTCCCTAAGTATTACATTAAATGTCTTTAGTTGTTTCCAATTTTCACAGGACCCATCATTTCCTATTCTTTTCACTGATACAATTCACATATTTAATTTCCTGTCTGCCCCCTGTAATCAAGGATAGTTAAAATAAGAACAGTGGGCCTGATTACCTGGAAGAAAGAGAGAAAATTGGAAAGTCCTGCAAGTATTTTAAACTAATAGGCAATAGGGAAAGAAAACAAGAACAAAAGGTAGAAGAAGTCATAGAAGAAATCAGAAAAGGACTATCAAGTCAGCACATACAGTTAATATAGATCAATGTCTATAAACAACTGAAAACTTAAGTTAGTCCTTATTTTATGTATCTCAGTGCCACCACTAGTTGGAAAGTTTGAAATGAATACAGTTGATAATATTACATTGTATATGTTTATGTATTAACACAACAGAAAAAATTTAAAATTCAGAGATTGAGTCTATGGCTAATCTTTGAATAACTCTATCTGGCAAATAAAATGTGTAAGTTTCTACCTTAAAGTGATTTAGCAAGGTTCAACATGTTTCACTAACTCCATCCCTGCCCTATATTTTAGCAACCACCTGCTGGGGTTACATGATAAAAGAATATTGTTTTTTTCATGTCTAATTAATACTTTCTTGCTCAAAGACTGTTGAAGAGAGTGCCAATTAGTGCCACAAGGCAGCAACTGAATTTTCACACAATTTTATACAGCAAGGAAAAGAAAAGTTCTGGAACGACATTCTTATTTGATCAAAAACTTTTTTCTAGCTTGTACTATTTTTTAAAAAACCGCATATTTCTAAATCCTCATAAATTTTTATATAGTAATTCTAGGAATAAAATAGAAGTTTAAGAATAATAAACTCAAGCATACAACATCAGATACATACATTATCTTTAATATTTGAATGTAAGCCCCTTCAAGTGAAGGACTTTTTTAGTTCATCTTTGTATGTAGACCCAATGTCTGTCTGTACTTGTGGTTATGTGAACAAAATGAAACCCTAAGCAAGCCAATCTTAGTTGACCATGAAATAATTTATTATAGATGAAAGAATCCTACTGAAACTCCTATTTAATAGAGTAAACAGGAGAATTTAGTGAGAAAATACATAATATAGTGTCTCTTACAAAATAAATGCTAGAAAAACTTAGCAGTATTACAGTTTTAATAAGTGTATAAAATCAACCAAGATGTCTTCTCTGTTTCAGGTATTACCAATATCTTTGTTTTAAGAAACCAGTCTCTCTTTTCTCACTTCAGTCATATGATCTGATTGCAAACTACCTTCGTGTAACCAAATCTGAATTGTCAAGTCATGCTATTGGTCCAGGAATGGAAATAGACCTGAAGCTAAACTAGGTGCCATATTCCATCACAGTAGTTGCATTAAAGGCCCAGTGACTGATATATATACATTCTGCTGTTGGAAACTGCAGGCACATATGGTTTCAGACTCCAAGAGTGAAAAACATACAACAGAAAAATGAAAATATCCTTGTCACATTGAAGCCCCTGGTTCCCATTCTCCAGGCTCCTTAACTTCCCTGGCTGCTGCCTTGGTGACACTTAACTGTACCTCTTTCATTCTGGAAACTACCTAATATCCTCTTGGCATTTGAGTGAGTTTCTGTCACTTGATACCAGTAGAATTGTGATTCACACATTGTTCTCTACCTTACAAAATCTCATTCACCCTTTATCAAATGTCAACTGTCAACTGTATTCATATAAAAAATAATGTGTAGTCAGCATCTACACTATGTCAAGAACTGTGAGAAACACTAGAGATACAAATATGACAAAGACATACTCTTTATATTCAAGTTGCTTACAATCTTCAAAGACATGTCTCAAAATGATTACCAAATGATGTATGAAGTGCTTGAAAGAACTGTGGAAGTGGAGTGGGGAATCAGCTAAGAAGGCTATCCACTCTAGCCTAGGACAAGGAACTAGAATCTAAAGAATAATTTGAGATTGGATGATAATTAAAAAGAGTCTGAAAAGACAAATAAGAATTTAGCTATACAGGTTTTAGTTAAAGAACTGACTAGATCAGCTATGGGTAGAATCACCAGTATTTGGTCCACTTGAACAGAGACTAAAATAAATTTTACTTTGAAAACTTGGTTGACTCTTCATTTCATCAGTAACTTAGGGAATGGAGAAAAAAATAGAAGTGATTTTTAGAAGAAAAGAAGATATATTATGGATATGATGAGTTTCAAGAACCTTTGAGACATTCAGGAGAGATAGTAGAATGTTGATATATGGGCTGGAACTTAATTTTGCCAATGCAGCTTGGCCTAGAAATATATACTGTATTAATGACTTTTCAGCATATCTATGGTAATCGGAGCCACAAAAGTAAATGCCATTGTGAGAAGAGAATGTTGAGGGGAAGATCTGAAAATTCAACCCTGGAGGACACAGCCTTGAAAACCAAAAGAGGAGAATTTCAAGAAAAGGGTGATCAATAATTCATACATACAGAGAGACAGACTAAAGTAAAATTAGTTCTAAAATATGTCCTTTAAATTTAGCAATAACCATGACACAGTTTGTAGGATATGATTATATGGACTGAAGGATGAATAAGAGATGTGCATGTGTTGTTGAGACTGTAAATTATGTTGCTTTTGGAGGGATGTAGTTATTATAAGAAGGAGAAAGGTGGTAGCTAAATTCTTTGATTTATGATTTATTTACTGTGAAAGAAACATTTAAGCATGTTTAGATGTTTAGAGAAAGATCTATTAAATAAAATAAAAGATGAATCAATAAAATCAGGAAAAAAAGCCACCAAGGATGAATAAGATGCCAAACAGAGTCAGATCAATCTGGATTTGAACATTTCTCTACCAAAGCATTCTCCACGGCACCATGCTACTTGTCCCCACCTACCTCTCGGTGTCGCATCTCTTTTAGACCCTCTGTTGTTCACTCTGCTTCAGATAGACTGGTCCTTTTATATTCTCAAATGTGCCAACCACACTCCAGCTCTGATCTTACGTACCTTCTTTTCCCTCCTCCTAGAAAGCACTTCTCTTGATATTTGCATAGCTTATTCCCTGTCTTCCTCAAGTCTCTGCCCAAATGACACCTTATTAGTGAGGTCTTCCATACTAATTCAGGACATGAATTAGTAATAATTCTCTATTCCTAGCACTTTCTAGCCCTCTTGTTTTGTATTTTTCCCATAGTGCTTATTTTTTCCTGGCATATTATGTCTGTTTGTTTACTTTTTATCTACCTTCTTCCCCTAAATTGTACTCTCTAAAATGGAAGTTAAATGTATTTATTTTAAATGTCTTATTTCCAGTGTCTACACAGTGACTGATATTCAATAGTTAATTAAATATATGTTGATTAAGCAAATGAATGAATTAATGAAAAGGATGTATCTGGTAATATAAACTAGATTAGAAGGAGGTAAAACCACAGCAAAATGTCAGATAGGGGAAAAAAAAGAGGAGAGAGGTCCAAGAACAGACTTCCAAGGAGCAAGAGACTCAAAGCTATGTAGAGTTAAGGTGTCATGGTTAGAATTTAGAGCACCTGGGTTAAAGATCTCAGAATGCATGCCAACATCCAAATGACTGGGCACCTGCAGCAAGGCGAAAGGGAAGATCTTTAGAGTTTAGGAAAACAGAAAGTTCTTATGCTAAGGTATTGGATGTGTCATGGTTTGGGCAGTAGAATTTTCCTAGTGCAGTGGCAAGAACCAACAAACAGGAGGAGGCAGTGAACAAGTACCATTCCTTAGCAGACTGAGGATGTCCAGGGAACCAGGGAATGATGGTGGTAGTAGAGGTAAGGTGGAAGATAAAGAAAGAGCATGCTGGTGAAGCAATCGTACGGGATACATTTGAAGCAGGCTGAGGATTTTCAACCTTGATTTTCTAGAAAAGCAGTCTGGTGATATCAACTGTTAAAAAGCTGACTGGGCTAGCATTTTTGACCACCATAGGTTATCTAAAATCTTTTCTTCATGTTTCAAATCAAACTGAACAGGTAGGGTTTTTATGCCCATATAAAATGGAATCAGAGGAATCTGGATGTAATGAAGAATATGAGCTCAATTTTTGATGCTTGCCCAATGACAGCTTTCAAACCCTGCCTTTCCCTCTTACCCTTGTGAGCCTTATATTGGCAGGCTGATAAGTAAGCCCCAGTGCTCCCTCCTTTGGTACCCACAGGAGCTTCACACCAAGCAAGCATTGTCAATGCACACATACTCTGGCCTCAGCCCCTACCACAATAAAACCCCAAGTGAATCTCCTTTCCTTGTTCTCAAAAGCATTTTCTGACCTCCTTGGGAACTTTTCTGTGTTCTCAAAACATCTTCATTTGTAAGTAATAATACTTTTCATACTCGTGGATGGAGTCCATCCTGCTTCTGCAGTGTTCCTACAAAACCCAACTACAAAAGAGATTTTTCAGCACAGACTTCACTGATCTCATCAGGCAGAATTAGTCACTCCTTACCTTATGCTCTCATTTATGTTAATTTATACCTTTAGTGTTCATCACAGTCTAGTGTTTATTTAATTCACTATGTATGTATCTATGACTCTCATTAAGATTCCTAAAGATGAAAATTGTGTCTTATTTATCTCTGTATTTATTCACTGGGACTTTATATAAAAACTGCTTAATAATATTTGATTTATTGAATTTTTCAGAAGGCACAGGGACAAACTGGCATTCCCTAGGGATATTAAAAGTTTCACTTTTGATCTGAAGCTTAAAAAACAGCCCCTTGAATATATTCTGTCTCTCATGGCTCTCAAAGCTCAAACCATGGTACACAAACAGCAAAGCATAATATAAAGACCACTTTAAAAATATCAATTCCTTCTGAGCTGCTTGTAGTCCCCTTATGGAATTATTAAACAGAAGGTTTAGCAGAAGATCTCTGAACATTCATTCACTTTTGGTAAGAGCTTTGAGAATGCACATAAACCCAGTTTTGAATAGGGATCCACCCATATGTTTTATGCTGTTTTTCAGGCAGTTAGCCTAATTAAGCCTCCTAGGCAGGTTACAGTCCCCCTGTGGAAACTAAATTGAGTTTAAACAGAATTATCTCAAAATCTATGAGTTCTTGATTGATGCCTCTGTTAATTTTGACAATTGAAGTGGCTTCCTGCTTCTCTTCACTTTAGGAAGATGAATAATTATGGAAATGACCTCATTAACTCTTTGATACAAGTCATTGGAATTTATCTATCATTTTATAAAACGCCTAGGAGAGAGAAAAATAACCTTCCCATTAGACATGTGTATGTTTCAGATTTTTGTATAGTTTCACTTCACTGTCATACACATAGGCAGTGCTGGAAATATTAAATTATGGGTCCCATGGCATCAGGAAATTAAGAAAAAAAATCTCTATCCAAATGAATGTGCCTTCACCAGTATTCTGGTTTTCTATATTTCAAGATTTTTTAAAATCTTCAGTTGACAACAAATGTCCTCCTCCATGCTCTCATATCATCTTGGACTGGATAAGTATTCAACTACCAAATTAGAGTATTTACCCTAAAAAACAAAGAGGTGAATTATGAGCTCTCAGAAGGAGAAAAAGAAGAGGAACAAGAGGAGGGAGAGAAGGAGGAGGAGGAGTAGAAGGAGAAATGAATGCAACTTGGAGAATAAAAATATATACATCTTTTCAGACATTCAGAAAGAGTGGATTGGACTAGGATATAACAAATGTTGCAACTGAGGTTTATCATCAATACATTACAAACATCTTGGTTCATCAAGGCTAAATTGCTAAAACTGCTCCGTATATTTTCATTCACTTTCTAATCCTTCACAAATAAAAATTTCACTCATTTCTTTTTTGCAAAAAGTAGGCATGGATAGTGAAAATGATTGAACAATATCTCTCACACATCATATATTACCCTCAATTTCATCATTTATGAAATATTATCAACACCACCTAAAAGAAGCCCAGGAATAAGCTCAGGTGATATTAGTGCATACAATAATAGTTTGTAAATGCAAAAATTGCTAATTAATATTTGTTATATAGCATAAGCATTAGGAAAATTTGTCCATTAGATGCCAGGATCCTTGAAAGTAAAACTAGGAAAAAAGGAAACAGAATATTAAAGTTTTGAATCCTTTAAGCCTCATTCTATATGTGGATACCCACAAGGAATTAGCTGGACATTTTGGGGGGAATTCTGGAGGCAAATAGCACAACTCAAGCCACTTCTCACTGTCATGGCTCATGGGTTCAGTGCTCAGGAGCAGGGAAGTAGAGTGCCTTTGCACCTGCTCTGAAAAACCATTGCAGGTGTGTTTTCAGGGCAGTCAGTTTGTAACCACCCAAAGAACTATTCTTTTGGATGATCCAATACTTCCATTAAGAAACTGCTTAACGAAAGCAAGGGAAGTTAAAAGATGTGTTTGTTTGTTTTCACAGTAAATTATGGGATCAGATAGAGTACTAACAGAAGCATGTTGAACAACTGTGTTATACTGAAATTGTATTCCATGTAGGATTTTATTCAACTTATTAAATGTCTTGCCTGATGTAAAACAGAATCATTCTAAGAAATACCAGAGAGGATTGTGTCTCCACAAAAATATATAACTTGATTTGGATAATAGTACAAGAATTCATAGAAGTAGTAAAATTATGCCCTAATGAACCATACAAAACATCAGAAATGCTTCACCATATTAGAATTTCACTTAAGCAGAGAATTACTACTCTTAGTATATAGAAAGGGGTTCTGATTTAGAATTTGGATCATTGGCTTTCCTTTTTTAGTTTTAGCTAAAATATACATACAAACTCTTTCCCAGTCTTATCTCTTCTCCCTCACATTATATCTATGTGAGAAAAACTTTTTAACCCAATACTGTTATGGGCCCAATACCTGAAAAATAACAAATCTAGCAAAAGTAGCAATGCCAGTTCTGTAACTTGTCAGAGTTCAAGATTCATTTACATTCATGTCTACATCCACAATTCTGAATTTTTTGTTAAGTTTCAAATCAATATTTTCAATGCTTTGCCTCTGCCACTAAGTAAATATGTTACTAAAGATGAGGATATTTTCCTCTCTGCACTTTAGTTTTCTAAAAGATAGATGAATGTACTAAATGGTAAAATAATCCTTATGGTTCTATACAACTTTAATAGTTTGTGATTCAAGAACAACTTCAATGATCTGAAAGTCATATGCTAAAATTTGCATCTGTATTGTTCCCAAAAGACTCATGTAAAAGGTTGGTCCTCAGCCTGAGGTGCCACAGGAAGGTGGTAGAACCTTGGGAAGGTGAGGCTTAGGGCAAGGAAGTTAGGTTGCTGGACATATCTCATCCAAGGATCACTCAGCATTTGAACTTCAATTGATTTCTTATCTTCCCATTAATTCTAAGGCCACAGTGTCCCTCAAATATAACTTCTCTTTTTCATGTTCTTTAGTGAAGCTTAATCTTCATTACCTTTCAAGAATTGGGGAAAGTCTTCTGAGTTATCTATCTGCTAGCAACTTTGTCAACTTTTGAGCTGTGTGTCACCCTAACATCAGAGTCACTTTTCTCAGTCACAGACTCTATGAAGCCATTCTGAGAACAAATCATTCTTCATGTCCTTCTGCAGAAAGTTCATATTCCTACACTGGCATGACAGGTGTTCCAAAATATAAGCTTTTGCTGATATTTTTATTTCTCTCTACTCCCCATCCCATACCAGTTTATCATTCCCCAATTAGAGGGATGGTGGAACATCAACTTCTCCATGTGTTGTGAAGATCAAATGAGACAATGCGTGTGACACATGCATCTTTGCAGAAGAAGTTCATTAGTGTTAGTGACTATTAAATTACTCTTGTTGTGCCCTGTAGTTTCCCAAATCTGCCTTTTTCTTGTCTCATTGGCTTTTCCTGAATGAACCCTTTTCATAGAATTTCTATCAAATGAAAAATGATGGTTTTTAAATCCAATCCAAATGTCTCCTCCTTTGTAAAGTCTTACTCAAGATGTGTCAAAATTAATCTCACCTTTCAGTGTCCCACAAAATATTTCTTAAAATCTATAATATCAATTTTCACTATACCAAGACTATATATAGTTTATCAAATACTTCATTTAATGAATATACTTCAAAAGCCTATTTTTATGAGCACCATTGGTGAATAACAAAAAAATAAAGCTCATGTGTTTTACTTTCATCAAGCTCACGTTCACATTCCAGTGGAGAGAGGTGAATAACAACAACAACAAAAAGAACAATATGTGTTATGAAATGTCTAGAGCAGAGGCAGGAGGACCTCCTATTCTATACACCAGATCACCTTTTCATAGGTGTTGTATCCTGAGACTGTCTCATTCTTCTCTACTGCTCATCACCTAACTCCATGTTTGGCTTTGTGTACAATGAATTTGTATTAGGTTGAATTTGTGTTCATTAGTAAAACAACATTTTAGGCCAAATGCTTCAACTCTGCATCAGAAGTTGCCTCTTGGGCCAGGGATTTAGCTCAGTGGTGCTGCCACCTGCCTCCCAAGTGCAAGGTCCCAAGTTTGATCACCCATACCAAAAAATAAAAGAAGTTGCCTCTTTTACTGGGGATTTAGCTCAGTGGCACCCATGCCTGCCTCAAAAGTGAAAGGTTGTGATTTCAATCCCCATACCAAAAAAAAAATTACCTCTTCTAGGAAAGAAATTGTCAATATTTCTTTACATGTTATTTGAAGGATGAAATGAGTTGTTTATTAAATAGTGCTATGTAGTAGACAATAAACATGCTCTATTAGATACTGTTGTTTATTTTAAGAAACATTTCAGAAATTTTGAATCCGTTGACTCTTATATGAACATGACCAGATGAAAATACTCATCTTGAGGACTATTTGAAACTTTTAATAGAAAGCCTTAAAATATTGTCATGCTGGGCCACCAGTGGAGATATGCAAATGGTTTTGTATCAAATTAGACATTTTTATGGTATTTATAAAAGCCAGGTTCTACTCAGAAAACATTTAAACTTTTCCAACAGAATTTTAGACAACAAACAATCAAAAAATCGCTTCTTAGAAGAGTAATTTAAAAAACAATAACCAAGTTTAGGAACAGCTAGAGACATTTACATGAATAGTAATAGGAAAAACACCAGCCCACCTCAGGCAGGGGCTATGATGGAAAAGACCTTTAAAAACCTTTCAGTCTAATCCTTTATTTTACAAATGGGACCCATAGAGGAGAAGTAACTTGCCAAATGTATCACAAACAGTTGGCAAAGCAAGCACCAAGCTTCAACTTTTAAAAGTCCCTTTCAAAAATTAGGGAGAAAGCTCTGCTTTTTCTCTCTTCTGACAAGAAAGGGATCCATTGTCTCACAAACAAAACTGATTTCAGTCTGCTACAGTAGGACTTTTCTGAAGTATATACAAATATGCTTCTGTAGCTTCCTGCCTTTGAGTAAATATCTGACATTAAAGAATGATTTTATGTTCTTTACTCCAGTGACATGTTTGGGTATTTAAAGGTTTCCTTGAGCTTCATTCCTACGTGGCAAGCATAGTGAGCCACTTTCCTGACCAACTCTTTTTTGCAGTGATCCAGCACACATTAATCAGCCCTAAATATACCTTATTATGCAGCATGGGTAGTAACTGCTTCCCCAAAGATAAGAAAATCTGCACTAAAGGATATAGCCCTGTTTTTTACACATAATAGAGTCTTAAGGAGGAGCAGAGAATCAAATGGAGTTTAATATAGGCACCAAATCACAAATGAAAGAATCCAATCGAATACTGACAAAAGAAAAACACTGGAACAGGACAGTAAGCAGCAGCTTGCATAAAACACCATAACCACCCTGACAGCAGAGCTTTCACACCAACTCTGGGGAAATTCAACACCCCATTAGAGGGCCAGGAAACAGACATCCTGAGGGAAAACTATAACCAGCCAAGACAAATTGATGAGACATTTCCAGAATCATCACTGTGCACATGATGCTTGAGATGTTTACATTTCTTTCTCTTCTAAGTTGTTTGGGAGTCTTATAATGAGATAATATGAGAAATCACAAAAGTAATAAGCCTCACTCTGGCACAGCTGCAAGGAGAATAAAATAAGGCCAGTTCATGCAATTTCTACTTTATAATATTTCCCTTTCAGAAACACCAAAGAACCTAAAATATTAGTTTGGTAAAGGTCAACTTGAATTTGTATTGCTTTAAGTAAAATGAAATTTATTTTATGTTAAAATTATTAGGAAAAATTATAAGCTAAAAATATAACACAAGTCATAATGATTTTTTTTTTTTTT
>NW_004624730.1:39645826-39691006 GCF_000247695.1 Heterocephalus glaber | reverse complement strand
TGAAATAAATAGGACACACATGTGTAAATACTGAATAGTTTCTCTAGTGTGAGAAACTTAAAGTGTAAATAAGGACTGAAAGGTAAAATAGATAATGTGAAATAGGAAGAAATGGGCCCAAGGGGAAAGGGAAGTGTGAGGGGTAGAGGAAAGGAAAGAAGGGAATGGAATTAATATGAGAAAATGAAAAAATGGAAACAAAGTCTTTGTAAAAAGTGAGGGATGGATAAGTTGAAGTGAGGGCAGGGAAATGGGGAAAAAATAAGAACCAAGATAGATTATGTAAAGGTACAGATTTCCAATGATGATTGTCATTATATTTTATACCTAAAATGTACCAATTAAATTAAATTTTTAAAAAAAAGAGGTGCAATGGTTGATGGACTGTGTCAACTTTAGAAGTTTGATTAAGAGTTTAAGTAACTCAGCTCACGGATTCCACACCCTAGGGTATGGAAGACTCACCCTACAGCAGCTCATGGCCTGAATGGTATAAAGGAGAAATGAAGAAGGATGGATCAGCTTCTGTTTCTTTAGAGGAGCTCCAGTCTTCACCTTCCCCTTGTATGTCATCTCATGGCTTCTAGCATAGACTCTTCGGGCTTTTGGCTCAGATACTTCAGCCTTCCGGCATAGACTCTTTAGCCTTCCATCTCAGATGCCTCAGCCTCCTGATATAGAAAAGTCACTGCAATGAGCTCTAGTCTTTTGACTAAATCCTTTGGTCTCCAGTGTACAGGCAGACTCTCAGGACTTTTCCTCATCAAACTCTGCAGGTGACCACTGTAAGCCAATCTTGTAAATGCATATGTCTTTGTATATCTTGCGTGTTATATCTGTTTCTCTAGTAAATATTGACTGATACAAGAGATGAGACCCAATTGGAGGTGGATCACTGGGGCTATGCCTTTGGAAATTGTATCTCTCACTCATGCTCTTCCCCTGTGTTCTGCTTCTTGGGTGCCATAAAGTGAACAGCTGTGCTGTACCATGCCCTTCTACTGTGGTCCTTCTGCCTGAGAGCCAGCAGTCCATGAACAGAAACCTTGGAGTGAGCCAAATTAAGCCTCTCTTCCTTTAAGTTGTTTGTGCATTATATCCCACCAGTGAGAAAGGTGACCTGTACAAGAGCTGTGCCTCTAATAAAAAATTATTAGCACTTATTCACCATTAAGCAAAAAAGGGAGGAAGAATACCTGAGCAATTGAATTATAAACTCAACATTTTCTCAGAGAGTTAAAATTATAGAAGGAAACTTGGCTTTTCTTGGATGCAACTCTGCATAATGATTAGCAGCTCAAAGAGGCAAATTTATTCAAATCTACCTCCCTAAAACAAATGTTATCTTCCCTGGGGAAGTAAAATAGTGTGGAACTATATATAGGACATACCATTTGAAATTCCTTTTTCAGGAAATTTCCTCTCTACACTCCTTTGCATTAGATTTATTTGTAAACTGGGTAGCAGCTGAACTTCATTGATGGCTAAATAATCCCTTGGGTCTTACTCTGATACCATGTTGTGCAATCTATGCATGAATTGTGCAATCTATTCAAGCAATGTACAATATATCTTGTGCACTCTCTTTGCAGATATCTACTTCCTGGAAAATTTGCTTTGGTATTTTAGTAATCAATATCATTTGTAGTCCAAGACATATCAGCTTTTTTTGAACACTTTTCTTATATCAAGTTTTCAGAAAGAATTTGACTTTCTCACACACACACACACACACACGCGTATATATGCCCTTCTGCAAAAGATTTAAAATAAAAAATGATTAAGTAGAACTGCCACTCTTTATTCCAAGTGGTTAAAAGAGAAACAATTAGAATAGTGGCTCTTGTAACAAAACACCCAGTGGCTCAAAGTTCCCATCACAATATTTATAGGACAGGGTTAAGTTCACAACAACAGGGGAATTATCCTTCCCACATATGAGAGTAGACTAGTTTTCTCTGAAAAAAAATGGATGTTCATTTCAATTTTCAATTGAAAACATATGCTATTTCCTTAGGAAGCTGAGAGGAACAGTGATTGTCATTAAAGTCATACCCTTGCCTTCACCCATAAGACTGAAATCTACTAACACATATCTATCATAAAATTCTGATTATAAAAAATTATCAGATCTTATGTCTTCATGGTCAAGAAAGAGACAGAGATTTTCCCTTCTGTGAGAAGTGAAACTTCCTGAATGGTGCCAGGGCATCTGACTCCGTGGGTCAGCAAGCAAGACCTCTAGGGAAAGGACAAATAAGAAAAGAGGGAAGACAAAACAGAAAGAACATCACAAGGCTCACACTTTTGTTAAAGGTCTGTGTCTCGAGTGCCTCCCTCCTGTTATAGACCTCACTTATTGTGCATTAGAATGGGTTCTGAGGAAAGCTAGTGAGTCAGGGCATCCACTGAGGAGGGCTGAGTCCAGGTCATTTTACAAAGACTTTGAAGGTAAGGACGGGAAGGACTTTTCCCCCTGAGATTAGTAAGGGGCACCTCATCAGTATAGACCTCCAGTGGCAACTAAGACCCCTCCTGGAACATGAGAGGCAAATAGGTAACTGTCCAAACCCAAAAGTTTCTAGAAATCAGAAAATATATTTCTTCTCTATATGCCATTTTTTATCCCAGCCAGGGTAGTGGCTTTCTGAACGAAAGAGAATGGATTTCTTTATCTAAAATGTTGCTACTTCTATTTTGACGTGTTTAAAGTGTGTACGTTTTGTCAGTCTTTGGCAAAGCTTTTTCTAATCCCTGTCTACATACTCTGTGCCTCTTTAGAATACCTATTGTGCTCCATTATCTTGGTAGTAATCATCCATACAAGCTTGAAATAAAAACATCTATTCCTTTTATCCATTTACTTTTCCCCATCCCACTCCATCCTGACTCCATATTCTGTAAGATCCTTGAAGATGATTGTTCTAACCCACGGTTCTTCTGTTACGGTGTACAGCACAGTGTCTCATGTATAGGGGGTTCCAATTATTTTGATTTGATTTGATACTCATGCAAAATGGTCTGCAGGTTATTTTCTCCTGTATCCACTTCTCATATGACAGTTATCATAAACAGCATCACAATATTCACCCACACACACACACACACACACACTTTGCTGTATGATAACTACTGACATTCTTACTAGGTATGCTGTATAGTGGTATCATATTATACATATTTCTATTCCCTGTCACTAACAAAACTCTTCAATTATGAATATTTTTTACTGTTTTTGGAAAGACATTTCTCCCATCCTGAACTAGATGTATGTGCTTGTTTTATTACTCACCTGATGTTGCACATCAGGTCGAACTGGATATACTCAGTGGGGATCCTGAGGATAAAGGCTGTCTCACTGGATGACTCCTTAATCCACATCAGCCAAAATACTTCTGACTTCTCATTTGTAAAATGAGATT
Organism: Heterocephalus glaber; assembly: GCF_000247695.1. The sequence continues at coordinate 39,687,584 of NW_004624730.1, read as the reverse complement.
TTTAAACCTTCATCATTATTTATTAAGCATTCCCTATACCCTAGGAGCCTAATAAAAGAGACTGCATTCAATGAGATTAAAGATAAGACTTCCACTTGCAGTAAGGGGCCATGGTGGGAACTCTCACCCAGGGTTGCTCCATTTCTCATGCTGTACATATTAAAAGTCACCAGTCTTATGGGGACTCAGATGCACAATTTGTAAAAAGGCAAGCAAAGGATTCCTAAGAGACAGGCTATATCCTGATGGCAGAGAAGTATCAGGATTAGAGACCTCACAGCTGGAGCAGTCTAATAAGAGAGAGGAGAAGGAAGACAATATTAGCAGTTAATTCAGAGTATTAAAAGTTTTGCAGGGAGAACAAGGACTTTTCTTTTGCAGAGTTATTAATATGTTGTACACATCAATACAAACACTCCCAATACTTTCTGTATTCCCTATAAGAAGGAATTGTTTAGTTTATAATCATACCAACTACAATGAATATCAACTCTTATTCAACCCACAAAATTTCACCAAAAATAAATCATGAACAGAATTTTAAGCAGGCATATTAAAAAACACAAATCCTAATTTGTCTCCTTTTCATTCCAGACAATGAAGAAGATTCTTTCTACCTTAGCTTCTTTATGTTCAAATAGGGGTAGCTGTATTTATAAAATTAATTCATTGAAAAATCTCTCTTAAAACTGACAATTGATTTTTATCTTTGGCCCTATTCCCTTTGTCCCTTTCCATTCTTATGAGTGTGGTAGTTTTTCTTTCCCTTGCTATGGAATTATTTAATTAATCTCATAGTGGTCATTTTCATGGAATCAACATTAGTGGTGCAAGCAGCAAATAAATCTAATAAGCATCCATAATAAAATCATGCTTTTAAATTTATACTCCTTTTTTCAGTTTCCTTTCCAACATACAGCTTTAAAGAGTGTCAATCTTTTTTTTATTTTCTACCCTCTTGTTGCATAGTCATAGAATTTAGAGCACAGGGGAACATTAGTGATAATATAACTAATTTTGTTCATTTTACAGATAGGAAAAAGAAAGGCATTTAACAGCAGCGCCAGCTCCCATGATCCTACACCTGGTGTTCTTACCCCCTTTATTGCACCTCTGCCCTTCAATGAAGTTGTGCTAAGGGGAAAATTTTAAGCCTTATTTTCAACTACCATTTAGAACACAGTGTCCAAAGACTGCTGTGTCTAGAAACTCCCATATAAATCATGTCTAATGATTTGGAATGTGCTAATGGAGCTTCACATTGACAGTTTACCTCAAAAATTTACACTTTATATTCAATAATTAGTAATTCCTAGGGGAAAATATCTCTTACTAAGAAATTAATTAATCCTAATGATCAAAATCCAATTTTCAATATTTTAAAATTATACTTATCCAAAAAATTTAACTTAGGTAAATGACTTCCTGTTAATTATCCCATAACTACATCGGCATGTTTATAGAAAAAAATTAAATTTCAATTAAAACTCAGAGGAAGTATATGCTGTTTGCAAAACCCAGCTTCAGATAGAACATTATTTTTCCTTTTGTCAAATATAATTTACAGCAATATATAAACAAACTTTCCAAATGTAACAAAAAGTCTAAATTTTTCCTTTCCTTAAATAAAATTCATAGTATATGTAGAAAACAGCTAAAACGAAATAATTTAAAAAATGTGCTTTTCTGTTCTGATCCTATAATGCCTTTCTCAAAATGAACCATCTGTGTCAAACTTAATGATTAGTACCAGATTTCAAAAAAGGCATTGTTTTACTGCTGAGTGGTGAAATTGTGCTCCAGACTAAAATAAAATCATCTGATAAGTATAAGAACAGTAAATTAGGGTTAGCATTAAAACTGTAAAAATTGCTGTAAGAGGTAGAAATGTTTTCTTGCTTACTTTTGTTTCTGCCTTTGCTTTTTAGTCAATAGGAAAATGTTCCAATATTAAATGTTATATATTAACAGGTGCATTTATTTATTTTAACTGTGTCAATTGAAAGTATAAGATTAAGCAGCTTTGATGTTATACATTATTGATATACATTAAATATAAATTCATAAATCTTTACCAAGACAAACCTGGAAACTTTAAGAATGTAAGCCTTTGGAAGTCAAAGTCTATCGTATTCATGGCTATAGTTTCAGACCCAGTCCCAGTATCTGACATGTAGGATGTACTTAAGAAAAATATTTCAATGAATGTGATACTATGAATATTTTCCATGTTAGGATTCTCAATAGTTAGCAACGAAACATAATAAGGGAAGTTTAAATAAAAATAAGATTTATACATCAGCCCAGTATGTTCATGAAAACTAGAAATCAGGTCAAGCTCTAAGGCTCTGCAGCCAGAAATAATTTCCCAAACACAGAGTTAGACTATTCCATGGAAGAGTCCTTTACCTCTGTCCCAGATCATAGACACTGTGGCTTTCACTGTTAACACAGAATTGCAGAAGGACCTGTGCTGGGACCTCAAAACTATAACCTCTTTCTTTCTCTTCTTTGTCTATGCGGTCAACATCAACCAATATGTACAGCTCACTCTCTCAGCTTTCCAACATCTTTGTGTGGTCCTATAATCTTTAAACAGATGATCTTCCTAGGGAAGGGTTTTGCCAAATATTTACTTCCTGAAGATGTCATTTCATTAACCTTCCTTCTCTATTCTCATCACCAGCCAATCAACCATTAAACCAACACTCCATAATTTAGATTTTTTTAATAGTAGCAGCCCAATTTTAGTTATCAATTTCTGTACTAGTCAGGACAGACTGCACTAACCAAAAATAAATAAATAAATAATAAAGTCAGTGATAAATAAAAACAATTCATTTCTTATACTTACTACAGATTCAATTTGGGACAGCCTGGAGGCTATGCCTACTAAAATAACTCAAGGATCTAGGCTGATAGAAACTCAATTATGACATAACTTTTCAAGATCATGAGTCAAACAAATATGAGTATAACAAATCACATGGGCTATTGAAGCTTCTACCTACGTCTCATTGACCAAAGCAAGTCACATAATAATGTTAAATTCAAAAAGCATAAGTACAATTCTACTACTGCTTTAAAAAATCAGATATAGTTCACATACATTTACAACTAAACATCTTTGAAAATTTATTAATCCATTTTTGTTACTATAACAAAATAACTGAAGCAAGCTAAATCTAAAAACAAGAAAAGTTTACTTAGCTGCTCACAATTCTAGAGATTTAAGGACATCCCATCAGTATCAGTTCTGGTGTGGTGAGAACTTCAAAGAAGATAGTATTACATGACAGTTTTGCAAGTGGGAAGAAGAGATAGATCACATTATCAAACAGAAAGCCAGAGAGCAATTCAGAGGTCAGGCTCACGGTTATAATAACTTGAGCTGTTGAGAACTAAGGAGTCCCATGAGATTCATCTTTATTCCTTCCAAGGGAAAGTCACTCAATGACCTAAGGACTTTCTACAGTGACCCTTCTTATAAAGGTCTCGCTACCTACCAACACTGCCACTCTAGGCCCCAAGCTCCTTATACTGAGCTATTAGGGGACACAGTCAAACAATCTCCAATCCATCACAGGAGGCAGGATTCAAACTTTAAAATATTTCTGGAAACATATTTCAAAAATTCTCAGTGCACACCAAAAAAAATGATAATTATTTCCTTTAATATCTAAAATTGTTATTTTTCAAGTACATATCATTAACAGCTCTGAGAAAATTATTTTTCTTTTCTAAACTCAGTCTAAATTGAATACAACTATTTAGAACTTGACGAATTATATCTGTTATAGAAATTTCACCTTATGGTGAACGAACCCCTGGATACTCACTGAATAATATTCATTTTCTGGTGTCCACATCTGTGTGTAATCCTTTCCTGGAGAATGGAGGGACCCATAGCCCACTTCTAAGTATTAGAATATGCTCAAGGTAATGGAACATTGATATCTCGATTATATCACATTATGTAACATGCTGTAGCATAATCTGTCTAAGCAAATTAAAGTGAGGCACTCAGCTGACCTTGAGGAAATACAAAAATACATGTTTGAACTGCCAAAGAGTGTCATATAACAGGGAATGTTGCCACTGGGATCTGAGAACAGTCTTCATCTAACAACTGGTGAGAAACCAAGAACTTCAGTCATACAACCACAAGGAAATAAATTCTAATGACAATCCTAATAATGTTGGAAGAGGATTCCTCCTAAGACATGCCTCCAAAACAAAAATGAAGCCCAGTAGATATCTTCATCAGAACCTTGTAAAACACTGAGACAAGGTAGAGCTAGAGTCTTACTCTTAAAAACTGTGAAATGATAAATATATGTTTAGTTTTAAGCAATTAAATTTGTGGTAATTATTTTTACATAGAAATAGAAATCAATACATGGTTTACTGCAATTCAACCTTACTATCTTTATTTATCTTTTCCATAATCTTTGCATTTTTACTTGAAACTGAAGTTTATGTGTTTTGGACACATTAAACTTTAAGAATTATTCAAGAAAAAGAAAATCTTTCCTTAAAGAAAAGCTTTAAGAATTACTCAAGAAAATCCAATATATCCTTCACCCAGATTTATCAATCTCTCATATTTTACCTATCTGTTTTATTTTCTGCTGTCTTACATATATGCATATTTGTGTATGACTGGAATTTTTTCTGAGATATTTAAAAAAAAATCAGAAAACTCTTTATCCCTAAACATTCAGTGTATATTTCTTTCCCTTCCAGAAATGAGATGTTCTTACACTGTAGTACAATTATCAAAAAGAGAAAAAATTTTAAGCCGCACTTTGTATTTAAATAACCTAAACTGCACCAATAAAGTACTAAAGCTAGATTTTTTTCTCTCCTTAGTCCCAGATTCACATTAAATTCATGTAATTTTACTGTAGCTTCCTTTATTCCGGAATTGTTTCCTAGCCTATCTCTGTCATTCTTGACTTGACATTTTTGAAGCATACAATCAGAATCTATTTGAAGTATCCTTATGATTCAATTCAACATGAACAGTTTGGTCAGAAATTCCATGAAGGTGATTGTGTCCTTCTCATGGATTTATTTAAAAAGCAATTGATGGGGTGTTTCTGGTACCGGATTATAAGGAAGGTTAATGGTATGTCCATTCTTATGTAAGTCTTTTGTCACTTTTTCTCTTGGGAAAATATCAAGGAGTATAATTTCTAGGTCATTGGACATATGTATGTATAACCTGTTAAGAAACTTCTAACATTTTTCCAAAAGGTCCCTTTAGAATATAAAATAAATACATTGGCCTTTTATTACTTCCATTGGTTCATATATTTGTCAACATTTTTGTTGGTCTTTTTTACCTTGACAATTTTGGTATGTTTTTAGTATTTTCTCTTAATTTTTGTACTTGTAATATATGATGTTGAGCACTTTTTTATGTGTTTATTGGCCATTTGTATAATTTATGCTGAAAATATACAGTGATTGCTTAAATTTTTAAAAATTATTACTATAAAAGACACATTACCATTTATCCTTCTCAAAATACCTCCCCTTGCTTCACACAGACTCATCCCATCATTCCTGTCAATTTCTGAAATAATTCTGAAAGTCTTGTTTTGTTTTGTGAGTGTGTTATCAAGGTCTGATTAAAAAATGTGGTGAATGCTGCTGCCAAATTCCATTCAGTGGAAAAGTAGGCTTGTAAAACATTATGATGTGTACTCATCTATCTTATTCATCATTCACTAGATCTGGCAGCATGTGGCTTCTGGCTCTTCCCTAAAGTCAAAATGACTATAAAAGGTAATATTTTGAATTCATTTAGGACATTGTAGCAGCCACAATATGCAACTAAATATACCAAAGACAACTTTCAGAATTGCTTCAGTGTGGCAAGAGTAATGGGATAAGTGTGTTTGAAGTGAAGGGGTGTATTTGAAGAGGAATTAATTAATAAGGGGTGTAAGGAATTAATTAATTAAGGGGTGTAAGGAATTATTAATTATAAGGGGTATAAGGAATTAATTAATTAAGAGGTGTATTTGAAGAGGAATTAATGGCAATTCTTTTACAGTAATTTTTTAAAAATTTAAACATTGGCTATATTTTTCAATCATACCTTATATATCTTCCTTTTCGAGGTACCAATTAAAACTTTTTTTTCTTATTTTTGTATTGCATTTTTAAAATCATTGAGTTATAGGACTTATTTGTATATTTTGCTTTGAAATTAATATATTGCATATTTTACAAATATTTTCTCCAAATCTATGATTTCTCTATTCATTTTGTTAATTACTTGATAATTTTTTAATTTTGATAAAGTCAAATTTGTAAACTTTTTGTTTATGGTAACTACTTCCTATTTTTAAAAATTTGTGCTGAAAATGTTTTTCCTACTTATTTTAAATTTTTTAAAAATTTGCATTTGTCATTTCCCTATTGCTGTGACAAAATACTCAACACCACAATTTAAAGGAGGACAGGTTTATTTGATTCAGCTTCCAGTGGGTTCAGTCCATGGTTGGCTGACTCCAAAGCAAAAATGACATGGTAGAAAGGCATGGTGGAGGACAGCTGCTCATCTCATAATAGCCAGGCAGCTAAGAAGAGGAACAATGAAGGACAAAAATACTCCATTCCAAGTTATACCCTTAATACCTGTCTCCTCTTACTAGGATCCATCCCCTAACAACACATGCAGCTCATCAATGGATTAATACCTTGTGCACTCCCATTGTCCAATCACCTTCTAAGTACACAAGACTTTTGGGTGCCATTTTAGATCTAAATTATAATATGCCCCCCAAAAGACTCTTGTTCATCTCACTATGTAAAAAGTATTTACTCTATCTCTAAGAGTAACCAAAGTCCAGAACTGCTGAAAAGTTCAGTCCAAATTCTTCTCTGAGACTCAAGGCAACTCTTAGTTTTGAACCCTTGTAAAAATCAAAATGAAAGTTAAATATTCCAACATGCAATGGCACAGGGTAAACATTCCCATTACAAAGGGAGGGATAGGAGGATAGACAATAATGGAATCAAAAAAATCTAAAACTCATCAGGGCAAACATTCAATCTTGTAGCTCCTTGCCAAATATCTGTGGCAAGTTGTGGTAAGATATGAGCTGCAAAGAGTTTGGGCAACCTGCCTCTATGACCTTGCCCACATAGCCTCTCTTTTGGGCTAGCTCTGCTCACTGTCTATAGTTTTATTCAGCAGACATTCCACATTTCTGACTTCTCCAACTTTCTGGGATCTCCACTCTACTCATGGCTTCATTCTCAGAGCTTTACACACTCTCAGGGACATACTGTCAAGCATCCCAGGCTTTCTTCTGAAATCTAGATGGAAGCCTGTGACTATATAACCCTTGCACTCTTTGTCCGTAAACAATCAGCACCATGTGTATAATGCCAAAGTCTTCCACTATCTCAAGCTGTAGTAACCTGACCCTATTGGTTCATGGTATAGCAGCCTGAGTGCCTGGATGGCTGAACTCAAAACAAAAACAGAACAATAAAAACACTTTCCTAAACTGCCCTGGCTAAGCAGGGCACCTTGAGTTTCTCTTTTCAAAGCAAAATCTTTCATATTCTTGATCATGGGAAGTGTGAAGTCTTAGAATTCCTGTGATGCCTTCAAGCCATCTTTCTTATTGGCTAGATGCAAAGTACTTTATTTCTTTTTAATGCTAATATTTTCAGCAACCATACTCTCCATGGTACTAGCTTTAAAGGGGCTTCCTTTCTAGGAAACTGGAAATCTTTCAAATCATTGGCTTAGATTTTTTTTCTCCTGATTCTCACTGCAGATTTGGTTAAAAGCAAACAGTAGTTCTCATACCACAGCCTTAACTTTGAGTTATCTTGAAATTTTCTCCTCCATGTTAATTAATCCACTGTCCTTAATCTCAGCCTCCTGCAAATCCTCAGGATATGGTCAAAATGTAGACAAATTTTCTGGCAAAATATAACACACATGGACTCTAGTCCAACTGCCAATAAGTTCTTTGTTCCCAGATGAAACCACCTGAGTCTAGTCTTTACTCTCTGTATTCCCATCTGTATTCTGGTCTTTAGAGCTTCAATCAGAATAACCCACCAGGTTTTGTTTATAACATTCTTGGCCTTCTCTACTTCACATCTTCAAATCTGTTAAGCTCCTCTTTAACAACACTTTCAAAAGCTTCCAAACCACATGGTCAGGTTCACTTATAGCAATGACCCTATTCTTGGTACCAGATCTCTGTATTAGTCATTTTCCCTTCATTAGGATAAAATACTAGACTCTGAAACTTAATGGAGGAAAGGTTTATTTGGCTTATGGTTTCCAGTGGGTTTACTTCATGATTTGAAATCATGAAGTGAAATGATATGGTAAAAGGGCATGGTGAAAGACAGTTGCTCATCTCATGGCAGCCAAAAATCAGATAAAGAGAGGAAGAGCTAAGAATGAGAATACACCCTTCCAAGTTATGCCTTTAGTACCTATTTCCTCTGATAAGGCCCTTGCTTCCTAACAGTTCAGCCATGAACTCATCATTGGATTAACCCTCTAGTGAGTATAGCATCTCTATGAACCAATTACCTTTCAAACACATGAGACTTTTTTTCTTTTTTTCACAGACTTTTGATGGACATTTTAGATCTAATCCATAACAACAAGTAAAAGTATTATTAATTTAATTACATTTGTTAGGTGATATTTATCCTTTCTTTACATTTTATCTAAAAAAGTATTTCTTAACTGAGGACTATTTTGTTCTCTAGGGATATCTAGTAGTATCTGGAGATATTTTTGTTTATCATAACCAGAGAGAAAAGGTGCTATTTGCATCAAGTACTAGAGGCAAGTAATGTTGCTAAACATCTTCCACAGGACAATCTCTTAAAACAAAGAATTATGCCTCCCAAAATGTTAATAGTGCCATGGCTGAGAAACCCTTGTCTAATGTCCAATCTGAGTTTGTGAAAGGGGAGAGGAGGTAACACTAAATGCATCTTGGTTTCTTTAATTTATAACTGAAATGATTACATGTTTGAACCAAAGAAAAGTAAAATAATAGCATCACTCACATGCAAGTGTTTTGTTTAATCTGAAGTCAGTGGGACTTCCTTGGTCATAGAAATCTAAGCCAATGCTTTCCATGGCTTAAAAAAAAAAAATGAGAGCGAATTTGCCACTTATGAAAGGATTTACATTAGTAAAGGGTTACTGCGCAAGCTAAATTAAAACAAATCAGTGACATTTTTCTGTCCATTATGTACACAAATCTCCCATGAAAATCAATGAAAGCCACATCTGTGTAACTGAGATCAGAGTGTAGCTAATTCCAGTTCTAACTTGCTATCCCTTCCAGGGCTCATAAACCCCACAATCATTCCTCAGGAACAAGAGGACCCTGTGATGAATACAGCAGCACAAGCTAAATCCTAGGTGAATCATCCAGACCATTCTGTTCTCTGGTTTATTAGGCAGCTGAGAAATCTTAGGGTTCTGGATGCAATCACAACTGGAGCAGAACTCCAGGGAATAATCCTGAATCAAAGGAGGAGCCACTGCTCTTTAAAAAGCAGCTTGTTTTTCACAATTGTCAATGTGTCCTATATTTACTATAAAAATGTAGGAAAATATAAATAAAAATACTACCTATGAATTCCTCATTCAGAAGCCATAACTATAACTTCGTGGTAGATTTCCCTGAGGTAAAATTTATGTGTTTTTTTTTTTTTTACTTACTCAAGATCTACCTTTATATAAAGTTTTGTATCCTAGTTTTTTCAGGAAACATGTTTCTATCTGATTAAAAAGTTTTGAAGTATTATTTTGGTTTGTACCTACTGTGGCTTGCACATGATTAGTATATCTCTTAAAGATTCATTTGTTGAGAATTTAGACCCTAAAGTGATAGTGCTTAGAAGTGGTGGAAAATTTAAGAGGCAGGACATTCTTAAGTCACTGAGGGAGCTGGCCTCAGATGAAATTAAGGTAGTTATCATGAGATCCCTGATCTCTTACAAGAGCGAGTTATTGTAAGGGTGAACTTGGCCCCTGAATCACCTCTGGGCTCCTGTTTTGAGTTGTGTTCTCTTCCTCTCACATGTACAATTCACCATTAAGTCCTCTCCAGACCCAAGCCAATACTGGCTACATGTCCTTAAACTTTCAGAACTGTGAGATAAACTTCTTTTCTTTCTAAAATTAGCCTGCCTCACATATTTCACTATAGTAATAAAAATGGACCAATACTGTACCTTAACAGTCACTATATTTTACTACAATTTTATATTGCCAATAGTTTATTCCATGTTGGACATCTTGGTTACTTCTAACTTTTCACCATTGCAGTAGTAATCATCTTTATGAAGATATATTTGTCATAATTTTTTATTTACATAGAATATAATCTCCAAAGCAAAATGATAGTATTATGAGTTACAGTACTTTCTGACTATAATATTGAGATCTTTTTAGAAAACCATTGTGTCTCTTTATCTTCCCCAGGACAAAATATTTCCTCTCACCTTACTATCAACCTAGCAGATTCCTACTAGCAGAAATTCTACTAGCTGTGTGAGGCATGCTAATATTTGTTCATTTTATCTTTTCCCTCTCAAATGAAGGTGACAAGAAAAGGTTGTTGAGTATAATTTACTCTTCTGTTGACAACAGTACATGATGTTTTCCTGTAAAATATTAAGGAAATAATGACTTTCAACCACCTGGAGAATACTGATCAACAATGATATCAAATCTTACCTTTTAAGATTCTTCTAATTTAGCCTTCATAAAATTAAAGCAATTCCCATGTACATTTAAATATATAAAGTCAAGTGTAATAATTCTCCAAATCAATCATCATTCCTGCATGGGAAAAAAGGTAACAAATTAACATTCGTGTCATGTTTTCGTAAACCTTTGTTGTCATGAAATGACATAACTTTTTTTTAACTATTATTTTATTGGTACATTTTAGGTACACAGTATAATGACACTGATCATTGGAAATCTGAACCTTTATATGATCTCTCTTTGTTCTTATTTTTCCCCCTTCACCTGCCCTTCCTTCAACTGCTCATCCCTCCCTATTTACAAAGACTTTATTTCCATTTTTTCATTTTCTCATATTAATTCTATTCTCTTCTTTCCTTTCCCCAACCTCTCCCACTTCCCCTTCCCCTTTGCCCATTTTCTCCCTACTTCACATTATCTATTATACCTTTTAGTCCTTATTTACACTTTCACTTTCTCACTCTAGAGAAACCGGTATTTACACGTGTATCCTATTTATTTCACTTAAGAGTATTGCCTCAATGTGCATCCATTTAGCTATAAATGTCTCTAATTTCTCATTTTTTATGGCTGAGTAGTACTCCATTTTATTTATTTATTTATTTATTTATTTATTTTGGTTCTGGGGCCCGAACTTGGGACCTTGTGCTTGCTAGGCAGACGACAGAACCACTGAGCTAAATCCCCAGCCCCTAGTACTCCATTTTATTTAAAAAAACACATTTTCTTTATCCAGTATCCAGTTAATGGGCAACTGGGCTGCTTCCAAGTTTTAGCTATTACAAATTATGCTGCTATGAACATGGGTGCGCATATATCATTGTGGTATGATTCTTTTAATTCTTTGGGGAAGATACCCAGCAGTGAATAGCTGGGTCAAATGGGACTTCCAGTCCTAGTGCTCTGAGGTATCTCCATACTGATTTCCACAGTGGTTGCAACACTCTACACTCCCACCAGCAGTGGAGCAGGGTTCCTATTTCCCCAAAGCCCCACCAGCATTTGTTATTGGTTGATTTCATGATAGCAGCCATTCTTTCTGGGGTGAGGTTGGATCTCATCATTGTTTTCATTTGCATCTCTCAAATGACCAGTGATGTTGAACATTTTTTCATATCTTTATTTATTATTTCTACTTCTTTGTCTGAGAAATGTCTGTTCATTTCAGATGCCCATTTTTGGATTGTGTCTTTAAATTTGGAAGGTCTGATTTTTTTAAGATTCTAGATAGTAGACCTTTGTCTGGGGAACAGCAGGTGAAGATTTTTTCCCACATTGTGGGTTGTCTCTTCACACCGCTGGTGCTTTCTCTTGCCGTGCAGAAGCTCTTTAATAAAAAGAGATCCCACTTGTTGATTGTGCTAGTTCACGGGCAACTGAGGTTTTTGTTCATAAAATGTTTTCCTACACCAATGTCTTCAAGAGTTCTACCTAACCTCTCTTCCAGCCGATTCAGAGTTTCTATTTTAATAGTTAGATCTTTAATCCATTTTGATTTTAGTTTAATGCATGGTGAGAGATATAAGTCTAATTTTAATCTTTGACAAGTTGAAACCCAATTTTCCAGCACCATTTATTAAAGAGGCTACCTTTCCTCCAGTGAGGGTGTTTGGCTCCTTTATTGGAGATAAGATGGCTGAGTGTGTCTGGAGTTGTTTCTGCATCTTCTAATGTATTCCACCTGTCCTCAGGTCTGTTTCTTTGCCAGTACCATGTTGGGGTTTTTTTTGTGGGTTTTTTTACCATGCTGTTTTTATCACAGTAGCTTGTAGTATAGTTTCACGTTGGTGATTGTGATACCCTGTGTCATGTCTCTGTTGCCTAGAATTGCTTTGGCTATTCTGGGTCTCTTCTTGTTCCAAATGAATTTTTGGATTGTTTTCTCAAGGTCCATGAAGTATACTGCTGGGGTTTCAATTAGGATTGCATTGAATCTACATAGTAGTTTTGGAAGTATGACCATTTTCACTATGTTGATCCTTCCTACCCAGGAGCAAGGGATGTCTGTCCATTTTCTGATATTATCTTCAATCTCTCTTTTCAGAATGCTATAGTTTTCAGAGAAGAGGTCTTTGATTTCTTTTGTTAGGTTGACTCCTAGGTATTTCATTTTTTTGGATGCTATTGTGACAGGAATTGTTTGCCCAATTTCTATCTCAGTCAGTCTGTTGTTTGTGCAGAGGAAAACTATTAATTTTTGTTTATTGACCTTGTATCCAGCTACTCTACTGAATTTTGGTTATTAATTCTAGCAAGCTTTTGGTGGCATTCTTGGTGTCTTCTATAGAGAGTATCAATGTCATCTGCAAATAATGACAATTTGACTTCTTCATTTCCTATCTTTATTCCTTTTGTTTCTTTCTCTTGTCAAATTGCCTTGGCTAATGTTTCCAAAACTATATTAAACAAGAGTGATGACAGTGGAATCCTTGTCTTGTTCCTGATTTTAGTGTGAAGGATTTCAGTTTTTGACCATGGAGTACGACATTGGCTGTTGGTTTTTCATAGATGGCTTTTATCAGATTGAGGTAGAGACTATCTATTCCAATTTTTGGAGAGTTTTTATCCTAGCCTGTTTTCACCTATGAAGCATAAGTTGCAGGAAGACCAATATTTTGGCTACTGTTCCCTTTTTCCCATTTCGCACAATTAATTATAGTATAGTGCCCCTGAGAGTAGTAATTGAAGAGAGATTAGGAAAAGAAGCATAAGGAAAAGAAGAAAGATTGTCTTTAGGAGACCAAAAAGATAAAAAAAAAAAAAAGGTACCCATGTAGAATATGGCATGTTGAGAGAAGAAAACGCCTTCACGTTAACCCAGAATGCTGAAGATCAGTGAGGTTTGAGTGGCATCTTATTTATGATCCTAAATTACTCCTTGTGACCTTTAGATTGGTGTTTGTTTGTTTGTTCATTGAGATAGGGTCTCACTTTATAGTGTAGGCTGGTCTTAAACTCACTATGTAGCCCAGGCTGGCCTCGAAATCAGGACAGTCCTCTTGCCTCAGCTTCCTGAGTGCTTGGATTACAGTAATGTGCCACCACATCTGGTCCTCTTTAGATTCATCTTGAAGGTAGAAGCAATATCTCAAATTTGTGCTAGTTCATGTTTAAAACTTCAGTGTTTTACCTATGTATTAATACCTATGTATTAATAACTTCATTTTTCTCATTGTGCAAAAATTATTCAATAATTCACCAAACTCTTATGGAACACCTACTGTGTGCCCAATACTGTTTTAGGGAGGCACTGGGAAAACAGTACTAAACAAAGCAAGGTCTCTGCCCTCATCCAGTGTAAGCTTAAAGTTTTATTTACAAAAGCAGGTAGTTTTATACTGTGGATCATTGACTTCTGATAATACTTTTAAATTTTGCATAAAAACATTCTTTACCTTGATCATTAAGGTTTTTTTAATGTTGTTTTAAATTTTATGCTGCAGGCATCTCACCCACCTAATCTTGTCCCAGCTCAGATGAGATATTTTTGAGAAATTGACAAATTATATAAACTGTCCAATTGTGGTTTAAAATCCCTTGGGGATAATGGATCAAAAATACTAGTTTATTTCTTTGTCTGAGAAATGTCTGTTCATTTCAGATGCCCGTTTTTGAATTGAGTCTTTAAATTTGGGGGTCTGATTTTTTTCAGTTCTTTATATATTCTAGATAGAAGGGTGCACAGGTAATGGGGAAAAATAAGAACCAAGATACATCATGTACAGGTACAAGCACCCAATGATGAATGTAAATGTATTGTATACCTAAAATGTACCAATAAAAAAATTTAAGCAAAAAAAAGCTAGCTTATCCAGGCCACAAAGCTAGGAAAGCATCAGCAGTAGCACTTACTCATTAGACAATTTCTCAGAAAAAAAATACTTTGACCCTATTGACAGAGTTCTTGCCAACATAGTAATTATAGTCTAGATAGAGTCAACAAAAAGTGCTAAATAATGACAATTCATATATAGTAATATTAGTACTAATAAGTGCTTTACAGAAAATAAAATGGAAAAATGAGGTAGCACGTGAGGGTAGGGTGGAAGAACAATCAACCCATTTATCTAGAGAGGGAACAACTGGAGATGAAATTTGAATGATGAGTGATGAGAATGAGCCAGAAATTCAACAATCTAATGAAAGATCATTGCAGAGAGAGGAAAGACTTTGAGGTAGGAATAACTTTTGTTTTCTCAAAAACTGAAAAGGAAATGAAATTTGAAAGGTTGGGAATCTGACATTGCAGGCTCTTATAGGCCTGTGAGGAGTTGATTTTGGAGGGGGAGTTGGCTGATTTGATTTGCCCATGAAAAGACTATCAAAAAACAAATTAAATTACAAGAGCAGTAGTTGTTGGAGACAATCAGGGTGGTCCAAATGAGAGGAGTTTGTGACTTAGAGAACATTATTATAACTCAAATTGAAACAAATGGAAAAATTCTAAATAAACTTGGGATGTAGAAACAAACAACAGGCCATTCTTCCAATTTCAGGTCCACAAATTACTGGGTAAATTTAAATCCTCTTTGTGTCTCAAAATCCTCTTTGTATCTTATGACAGCCTATTTCATAGAATTTAAGTCCTGAGAAAAGAACTGGACAGAGATTAACATAGTCATTAAGTGCTACTTGTCACTATCATCATCACTGAAACACAGAGGAAGTGAGGAATTAAACATGACCTCTAGGTCTGATCTGAACAAGTGGGACAGACAAGATTGCTTTGGGGATAGAAAGGACTAGAAAAGTATAAGTTGAGAAGAAAGGAAATCCAGAGAGTTTTTTACCAATTTGTTATATTTTTGAGAAGTCTAAATGGATTTACAATTTGGAAAAAAAGATAAGTATTGGAGTTATGCATTGGCAAGTTATCACCATACACACAGACATATTTAAATCCAGAGGACTAAAAACAGGTGCTCTAATAAGACAGTTCAGAAAGACAGGGAAAAAAAATCAAGGGTTAAACCTTTAAGAACGCCAAATTTGTAAATGAACAGGGAAAAGGACATAGTAAAACTAAGAGGAATAGTCAGGGAGATGGAAGTAAAGAAGAGCTATGTGATGTCCTAGAAACCAGGAAAGTCTCCTAAAGTTTTAATTTATAAGCACTACTACATAATAAACAGTTATACTTTTCTAATAAAAGGTAAAAGCACAGAAACAATTTCAACTTCTCTATATTGATGCTCCATACAATTTTAAAACCTCTCAGTGAAAAAAGTGAGGAAACATCTTATAATTTGGTCAGGGATATAGCCACAATTTCCTAGTTTAGAAAGAAACTCAGAACAATCCCACCAGAACTATGTGATTCACTCAGGTAGACCCTAATAAATGCAATAAATGGAAATTATCATATAAATTCCAAGTTCTGTAACTATGTATGAAATGAATTCCCCATGTGTCTATAAAGATATAAAAAAATGTAACTTTATCATCTATTTTGGAAAGAGCAATAGAAGAGATGATAAAATTTTTATTGAAACGTAGCTTCCACATGATTATTAGGTAATAGAGAACATTTTAGGAAATCATATTATAGAAATTATAAATACATACCTTTCATGAATTCATAACTGAAAAATAACACAAAATCAAAGAGATATGCAATCTCTATGAAATTACAAACAATAGCTTTACTTCTAGCCCAGCAAAATAGTCTACATGCAATAGGCACATTACTTATTATATTCGTGGTAAATAATAGATAACCAAGGCAAAATCTCTAGTTCCAGTGAATTTTATCATTATTCTTTTTTAAAAAATATTATTTTATTGGTATATTTTAGGTATACAATATAATTATTCTTAATTTTCACAGTTAAAAAACATTTTTAATAATCATGTTTACTTTCTACCACATCATTTTCTCAAACTCAAATTATTCCATATTTTTTATAGTTTGCTTTATTCATTACACAAAATGACATTGTTCAAAATTGCATAGAACATGAATACATCGAGAGTACAGGAGTGAGAGGGATTTAAGGATGGAAAAGTGGTAATTCCACTAATGAAACTGAACTACAGAAATTTGGAACATTCCATCATATATAGGCCTAAATAGAGTCACAAATTTGATTTAAATTTCCAAATCACCAACACAGAGAGAAGATAAAAATCATAAGGTTTATAATATTAAAAACAAACAACTAAGCCAGTGTGGTGGTGCACAGCTAGGGTTCCATCACTCAGGATCCTGAGGCAGGAGGGTCATGAGTTGAAGGCTAGCCTAGACAACATAATAAAATCCTGTCACAAACAAAGGCCCCGCCTCCTAAAAAAAAATAAACACTAGTTTCAAGTGAATATCCTCACACTTTAATTCCATAGCAATCTGCTAATTGATACATCTCTGACTACAAAATATTTATACTATCCACTTTATAATGATACACCATTCCTTAAAATCTCCTAAATGGCATTCTATTATCTTAAGATAAAGTCTTGATCCTGATCCCTTTATAAAGTTTATAGAAGCATCATGACCTGCCTGTTTTTCTAGAATCATCTTTCATTTCTCCCAACCACCATGCTTTCTCTCTTACCATGTTATAAACATTAGGCTTTGCAGTGAACCAAACTGTCTTTTTTTAAACTCTGACCTGGGTATTGGTCCACCTAGTTGGAATAAGGACCACATCTTCACCTAACTCTTACTATTATTTCTGACTCAACTATTTTGTCTGGAAAACCTACTTAGACTCATCTCCTCCCAATCACATACCTCTCTATAAAGCATTATACAAGTCACTATACTTTCTATTTATATAGTTTTCATAATTTTTAATTACTTTGTTTATTGCTCCATTGTCTGTTTCTACAGCTGCCCTGTACTACGGTTTTATTTTTTTAAAGTGTGTCATTAAAGCACATATGAGATTCTTATTCAGAAAACGCAGATTCTTAGTTCCCAATTCTAGGCCAGAATCAGAATCTATTAGATAAAATGTAAGAATATATTTGTTGTAGTAGTTATTGTCATTGTTGTTGTTTTGAAGTGCTGAGATTAAACTCATGTATGCCAGGCAAGCACTTTACCACTGAGCTATACTCCTAGCTTGAGAACATGTTATTTTAACAAATACCTTAGACTCATGCTATCCATTTGAAATATAATGTGAGCCATAAATACAAGCACCATATATAAAGTTACATTTTCTATTAGTTGTATTTTTTAAAAGATAAAAAGAAACAAATGAAATCAACTTACTCTTTTGTTTAACCCAATATAACTAAAATATTATGTCAGATACTTTTTTTTTTGGTTCTGGGGATTGAACTTGGGAGCTTGCACTTGCGAGGCAGGCGGCAGAACCACTGAGCTAAATCCCTGGCCCGCTAAAATATTATTTCAACAGATAATCAACATAAAAATTATCAATAGCCATTTCCATTTTCCACATTAATTCTTCAAATTCCAGGGTAAAGTTTACACTCTCCATATACCTTGCTTCTGACTAGCCACATTTCAAAGGTTTTTTTAACCAAAAGTAGCAAGAGGTAACCATTTAGGATGAAATAACCCCAAACAGCTCCATTACAAGAGATCAACAACTAAACTCATAAAAAAGACTATCACTGCCTCTCATAATTTTAGCATTCATATAGATGCCAGGCACACAGTAGACAATCAAAAACTTCTTTTATCTAAATGTCTATTGAATACTACTATTTTTGGTAAAATGATCATAAAAAGCTTCTGAAAAATCAGAACAAGAATCAATCCTTGAAAGGTTGGTTCTGAACATATAATATGACAATTTGCAGTGCAAAAATTTGTCTATTCCCACAGCCACTTCCACCCTGGCTGTTATAATTATAATTACCCTGAGCTCAAGGATAATGGCCACTTGAAAATATCTTGAGCTGAGAAAAGTTGGGATAAGAAAATGGCAAAAGGGTGGGAGGAACCTACAATTACATTTATATCACTCAAAGGTTATAACAAAAACAGATGCACCCATGCATATGTTTCATCAACATCCTTCTCTGTGACCTCCAACTCCCAGTCCATGACTTCAGTCTCTTCCTTTACAACCCATTACAATATGTTCCAGCTTCAAGGCTGATGTTTATTTTCCTCAGAAGGAAAAGCAGAAAATGATGATCTAAACACCGAAGAAATTAATTATCAGAATCTCTTAAATCTATTAACCTGGAAAATTTCTGTCTTCTCGCTTTCTGAGAGAGAAGAAAAAGAAGCACCTTGCTTATATGATTTATAACAAAGAATCTCATTTTTTTCTAAATGTCAGCAGACACTTTTCAAGTCTATCCTGAAAGAGTAACACAGCAACTTTGAGGAAAGGAGGGACTGAAGAATAGAAGACCAGCTTGACCCTAACTTTCTTTATATATTATTTTTAATGTGCAAAACAGCAGTAACAAGTAACAATAGATTTTCTGTATCCTGTTGACTTCAATGTAAGAAGGAGGAAAAACTTGTCATTTTCCATATGGTAATCCAAATCATGTGCTATTTATGCTATTTGGGGAAATGAAAAACTTGAAATTAACGTGTTCCAAAGTTCCATCAATATTTCTATATTGAAGGAAAGGAGAATGTATATAAAAGTGGCCTCTGCAACTTCAAGGATCCTGAGAGAAGGAAATAAATAAAAAAATACTTCTCTCAAAGAAAACTCAAAAAAATATAATGTGAAATTTTAAATGTAACTTGGTTGTTTTCCTCTCAGTCCCCTACCTTCTATATCCTGCATATTTTCTACAGATACATTCTTTCTATCCAAGAGGAAGCAGATTTAAAAACAAGACAAAACAAAACAAAAAAAATCCTTCTGGCTAGATCAGAAATTTACTGAGAAATCAAGGATATTTCATGACTGTGACCTATTTCCTTCTTTCCTCAACCATTTGAGCTGAATGATTCTGTTCCCTGAATTTGTGTCCAGACTTCTGAGCTCCCTTTAGTATCCTTCTGGTCCCTTTCTGCTAATTCCCAGGTATCAGTTGGACATGGAATCTGGACCCAGCAATGCCTTATGCACTCTGCATTCACCCTCTTGTCTTGCTCCTGGAAGAGAGAAATTTGACTTCAGGAGAGCAACACAAGGTGTTTCAGTGACACTGCAAATGAAACTATCATAAAAGCTGAGGAAATTAAGAAGCTTTGAAAAGAGAAACCTCCTGAGCCACAGAACAAAGCATGGATGTGAGCCTATCAGACTGATCCTAAATTCCAACCTTGCATCTTCTTCCTGCTCCCAACGTGACATATAGAGGTTCACAGAGCAAAACATGTAGCATGAAGCCCAGGATGTTACTTCATTTCATAAAGTTCCAACACTATGTAGCAAGGATCTTTACAGAGATTTCAGTTAAATCTAGTACTGTGGATAATTTCTAACGTTGCACTCCATTTTGACAACTGAAACATGTTAACCATTATTTTTCCAATTCTTATCACTTTAGTAATCTTTTACATCTTATGAAAATTAATCTCTCCCTAAAATGAGATTTATAAGAGAGGATATATTCTTAAAGTGGGCAACTAAAAAAAAAAGCTTTACTTTCCAAGAAAATAATAAAACTGCAAATCAAGACCAAGATTTGGAGAGAACTGAGAAAGGTCCTTCAGATGGAACAATAAGGAAATTAATTAGTACCTGGAACTGCATTTCAGAAATGAAAGAGACTTTGCAAAATACTTGAGTGAGTGGAAAGTCTACAGACAGACCCAGGAAGTGTTGGGAAGAGGAGAAGGAAGAGCAGAAGTGGGGAGGGGGGCAAGAGAGGGAAGAGGAAGAAGAGGAAGGCAATGAAGAGACTGTCCACCTAGAAGAGGACCCCAAAGTCTGTAAGAGCTTTAAGAGCAAAGCAATTGACATTTATTCAAGATTAAAATATGCCATCCCAAACTATGACTGTAGAAAACCAGAATATGCCCCCTCAAGATATGCCTTGTTAGCATAAGGATTATTTTGAGCTGATTATTTTGAGAAACAGCAGACACAGAAGCCTGAAAACAGAGAATCTTCCTTTTTATATGAGAAATTTGTATCTATAAAGGAAGTCTTAAATTATGATGACTAAATCACAAGAGACTTCTAGTAATGAAGAAGACACATTTAAATCCACATAGCAAACCATAGTCTTATCTACCAAACCTTTCCTGGTCACTTCTCTATGACATGGGTTCCCCATAGCTTTCTTTCTTTGCTTTATTTGAAGTTGCTACATACCTCACATCTAGCTACCTCTGAGAGTTATTTTTCTCTTTCTTTTATGTATGCATGAAGTATATGTATTAGTGAACTTGTTCATCTTTTTCTTTGTTAATCTATTTTTTGTTACAGGCATTCCCAAATAAAACCTTAAAAAAGTAGAGGGAAAATTTTTTGCCACTACATATAATTACTACACATAATTAGTAGAAGAATATACTTAAGCAATAAATGTTAAACTATAATGGTTTACATAAAAATGGTCAGGTATGTATGCACAAACAAAATTTTAATCTGTATAATAGTCATTCGGGCTATATATTCAGACCAACATGTAAAATACCTCTTGGCTTCGACAAAAATACCTATTGCATAGGAAATTATAAAACCTCATTCTAAATCAAATTACAAACTTTTAAAAATGAATAACAGTGAAATCATTTCACATTATAACCTATAGAAAAGAGCTCAAATAATGTCCAGAGAACAATAAGTGGACTGAAATATATCTAATATAAAGGAAGGAAGAAAAAAATGCACTGAGCAGAATTCAATCAGAGAAGCCAGATTCAAAAACTCAAATAAACATAAAGTAGAAGAAAATGAACTTAGAGAAAACATCATATTTAATGGTAAAATATTAAAAGAGGCTCATTCAATTCTGAAACAACATTATTTAACATTATCTTGGAGATTATAGTTATTGCAAAATACTATAGGAAAAAATATAAGGGATAAACAGAAAAGGAAGAAAAATGTTAGTGGGGGACTGTGTTATTATCTTACTACAAAGATGAGAGTGAAAAAGACAGACAGAGAGAGAGAGAGAGAGAGAGAGATTGACTAAAGTATTAACCTTGAGTTAATATTGAATAAGGAACTATATCTTTAGCTGGTAATGTAGTGATAATGCTAACGATGAGGCTATAGCAAATTGAGAAGTCAAGAGAACACCAATCGGTGTTCAATTCCTCTGTGAATTTGATATATCTGTCAAGAGAAGGAAAGCTGGGAGTTTAGTAGAAAACAAGAGCTCATGAAAAATCTGGAATAACAACAGTAGCTGACCAAATATCAGGAGTCCATATAAATTTATGTTCTTAAATTCAGTGATAGTGATATAGGGGAAGAGATGTAACTTCCAAACCTGCTAGCTATCAGAAAAGTGAGTTCGTGTTTTCTAAAATCGGAGAATGAATTCTAAGAAAAACAGAGGTTAAGAGTAGGAAAATTTTATTGAGAGAAAGAAAGCTTTGGTCTAAGAGATACAGAAGGGAGACCAGAAAGTGGGTTGCCCCCTCACCCTGTTTCTCAAGGGTGTTTTATGGGACAAAGCCAAGAGGTGAGGTGGGTTCAAGGTAGGACAAAAATATGGTCAACCAGTAAGATTACAAGTATAGTCACTTAGGTAATATTGATCCAATGTGAACTCACAAGGTGGACAAGAGGTGGGATAAAACTATGATTATGAAAAGTATAGTCACTTAGGTAACATATCCAATGGGGAAGCAAGTCATATAACAAACACACAAGAAAGGAACAAAGATGTTCGAGGGATGGGTCAGGGATCTTTCCTGGAAAGGGTGGGTTAAGGTCTTGGTACCCTACCCAGGTGATTGATACCTATTTAGAATACAAATCACTAGCCAGAGATTTAGCTCAGTGGTTCCGCTGCCTGCCTTACAAGCACAAGGTCCTGAGTTCGATCCCCAGTACCAAAAAAAGATAGTCTAGAATACCAATCACTGCTGTTCATCCTTAGGGGAAGCATGCAGGGGTAGCAGTTTCTCTTCTTTTACAATGCTAGCCTTCAGTGAATGTGTCTTGATTGTCCTCCATGTTGGCTCCTCCAGGGCTGGCCCTGTCTAAAATATATCTAATTAACTTACCTATCTATGATAATAGAAGCATCACATTCTATAATGTTGTTTTGTATTTCTCAAATTTTTGTAGTGAACCTAGTAGAGTGGAATACAACAGTTTGTTTTAAAATAAAGGAAAATTTTAAATAAGGTGTGAAAGAAAGTACAATTGATAACAAATTTTAAAAAGTGCCATAATCATTGATTTGCTTTGTCATTATCAATTTAAATGGCTTTGTCAAGCTATCAAAAGAAAGTAAAATGCCTCATAGTTAGCTTTTTCCTTTGCTCTGTTATTTGTGCCTAATTTGCAGTATAGAAGAGCTATTGAACATTTATTTACTTAGAAAATAGTATTGTGTAACTGCTGAGCTTGTACAAAGTGGTGATTATGCTAAGGACAAAATGGCCAAATTTGCATTCTTGAATTCCACATCCATGCCTCTGAGTACATGAAGATTTTTAAAAAATCAAACAAAGCATTCTTCCTTTTAAATATGGAAATCAAAAGTATAAATAGAATCATTAATTCTTTCTGACCTTTTTTTGGAGGATCATACCTAAGTTTTAAAAATATTTTCTCCTATATTCCAGATTCAGTTTGACTGACCTTACCTTGCATGTACCTTGTTTGTATGCACACATACTATCTCATCTCTATGTAAAATATAATGATATTGCTATTCACCATACAATTAAATGCACTCACTTTTTTCATTTCATTAGGCTACTAAAATTATTTAAGCATATCTGGTCTATTTCTCTCTCCTTGCAGCATATTACAATTCAATTTCCTCTTGGTGAAAAGTGACAATAGTAGTCATCACTTTCTATTCTATTTGAAGGTGGTGGGCACATGGGTGAATTCACTGGGACAATAATTTCATAATTATAATGGAGGTGTATGGGCCCAACACTCTCATTTCTTTTGACTGGATGTGTGCTCATAACTCTTTGTGAACTCCTTGGAATCTAGGTACCAGGAACTCTATTTTGCATTAAGGTTAATACCAATATATAGGTTGATATGAATTTCTCAGGTCTACAAACTGGGGACACTAAAGGAACAGCTTCATTGCAATGCAACTGTAATTCAGTCATCTCCAGTGAAACAGTATGTTGTAAATTCAAAAGTATAATCTGTGCTAGGAAGGCTGAAGCTGTACTGTAAATTCAATCTCATGCTCTCTAATGGGAATTTATCCTGGAGATGAGTACAGTATCTGCTGTCCTGCTGTATAATTGAGTGGGGCAAGGTCTAACTGAAAAAAAAAAAATCTGCATTTAGATAGCCACACATATATATAAGAAGCCAAGATGATGTCATATTTTTAGAAACAATATAATTTTGCATGTTCAGAGAATAGTTTAAATATTAATACTGCTTTTAGTATACACTACAAACATCAACTCCCCATACCTCTTTTCAAGCCAGTACAAAAACTAAAATAAACTCTTGTTTTGGTCAAAATTTACAGTGTTAATCATGTTGCTTTGAAAACTTTATAAAGTTTATAGCTGTTAAAACTACTACATTTATAACTTATGGCTTATGAAATATAAATTTATGCTATCTATTGTATCCAGCTGATTGCTTGGAAATCTCAGTTTTTTCATTGTCTGAGTTCACCTACTATAAAATAGCCTTGAAAGGAATCAGTGCCTTTTGTTGTGGTTATTAATTTTACTTCCTGTGAACAAAACTGCAAATCAGCTATTCTTCCTCTCAACACTGCCATGAGAGTGGTCCATATGCTATAGATCCAAGCATATCTGAAAATATACAAAGTAACCAGATATAAACTGGCGTTACTGTACAAGTTGCATAACCTGATGTCACCTGAGGTCATCCTTGAGCTCCAGAAAAGCTTAGCTCAAACTTTCACTCTATATCCTGCTGAGTGTTGCTACTCAAAGAGCACACTCTGGATGACAACATCAATGTTAACTAGGAGGAAAAGAAGAAACACAGGCTCTGCATCAGCTCTCTTGAATTAGAACTTGCATTTTAACAAACTCCCAAAAGATTTTTCCATGTATTAAATTTTGAGAAGCACTGCTGTGAAGCCTCTCCTAAGAGTTCAATAGAATTCCCAGGGGTCTTTATCCTCATGGTCACTTCACTCAGATTTCTTAATATTGACTACAGTCTCTACATCTTGCAACTCTTTTCTTATCTCTTTTTAACACAACTTACATAGCCTGTTAATTGATAATGAAAAACAAAATATGTTGGACAATTAAGGAAATTATTTTATTCAGGCTACTATAATAGGGTCAACATTCATTAAAGAGGAATATCTCACAAAAAAAGGAGAGCATCTGAGGGTGTATACAGGCTGACAAGCAAAGTGATCATCCACAAATCCTCTGGGTGTCATGAGGAAAAACAGAGGTGAATCTGTTATGAGGACAAGGTGGCTCTTTGTGGGTAGACATTTCAGAACACAGAGTACGGAGATTTTTAAGCACCACTGCTTCCAAGGAACACAGGCTGCAGGTAAAATTCAACACTGTCAATCCTTCCTGTCTTCAAAATAAATATTACCTGTGACTGAACAACATAGAAGTGATCATAAATCTCCTGAGTGGAACAGAGCAGGGGCTAAGAAATAGTTTCTGGAGGACACTTGTTGACATTTTTCATATGAAAGAGGTTGAACCTTTTGTGGAAAGGTGATGACAAAGGACAAATTGTCTTAAGCTCTGAGGGTCAGGCACCTTGAAAGAGGGATGCCTAAAACAAGAAAGAGAGTCATAAAGCTGTGGGGCCACAAGGATGATGCTTTTGGTCTTATGCAAGAGCTTGCATGAATCTAGCATTTAACTAGATTTCCAATGTGGTCAAGACAATGGCTTGTCAAGACTGCGCTGTGTTGCTCAGGTGTCAAATTGTCAAGCTCCAATTTTAGGGGTGCTTCTGCAAGACCTAGGGAAAAGAAGAGCTGCCAGGCAACCTAGTCCCAGTAGCAATCTGAGCAATTACATTTTAGTTTTCAATGCTCCCAAGCCAGGAGGAAGGGAAAAAATTTGAAAGCTTCAATGAATTGTAGCCATATTTGAAGAACATTGGAAGAATTGAAAATCTATAATGATTGACAATTTGGGCAAGGTAAGCATAGACCTCACAATATAGAAATATGTACCAAAACTGCTTTTTCCAGAGGTAAAAGAAAAATCAGTGAAAGTTTGACCAGAAAAGATAGTGAGTAAATATTTATAATTGACTCGTAATTTAGCTCTAGTACCTCTGAAGTTCAAGCTAAAACCACATAGTCCCCATGGTAAGTCACAATGTTAATATACCCTGTCTGGCATGGCCTAAGGTCATGAGGCAAAGACATTTGTATCAGCCAGAATATAAGGAGAATTAGTCATTTAGGGCTTCTATAACAAAAATACCATACTGTGGGTGACTTAAAGAAGAAGCATGTGTTTCTCACGGTACTAGGGGCTGGGAAGTCTAAGGTCAAAATGCTGTCAGAGCCACTAACTGGAAAGGACACTGTTCCTTGTTAGCTGGTTCCTCATGTGGTGCAGAACATCTCTTTTCATGAGGTTACTGACCCATCAAAAGGGCTGCGCCCACAAAGCCTGATTACTTTCAAAAGGTTCCATCTCCATGTACCTTCACATGGGGATTAGGGTTTCAACGTTTGAAAGGTAGGGGCAGGGGCCACAAATATTTAGCCCAGAGCACAAGGTTTAGGTGTTACCTCTCAGGAGCCAGGGAAAGGATGAGACATTGGTTTAAGACATTCAGGGAATGAACAACTCAGACTTGCTGAATTTATTCCTCACTGCACATGGAACCAGCCAAAAAGTGACTTTCTTACTCACCTGATTCGCAGGGGACCTTATTATTATTATTATTTTTGGTACTGGGGATCTAACTCGGGTCCTTGAGCTTGCACAGCAGGCAGAGAAACCACTGAGCTAAATCCCTGGCTGGGACCTTATTATTATCAGGTACCATATCAGGCTTTCCAAGAGGGTTTTGTAAGAATTTTTTTCATATAATCAAGCTGGGTTCCTTAAAAGTTTGGTCATATTTGCTTAAATTAGCATTATTATCAATTATCATCTGATATACATTCCAGGCAAGGCCCTGGTTGCATGAGGAGTGATTTCAAATATATTCTCATACAAGGAGAACAGATTCTTATGGAACCTATGCAAATAGTTTTGTCACCCTGAAAATAAGAATACTTGTCAGGCAGGGAGAAAAATGTGCCATTTACAAATGTTTTATTTCAGTTTACAAAAGCAAAGCCCACTGACTAGTTGTGAGTTACAATATATAACTTGAAGAAAAGAGAAAGGAGTTCTTTCTATATCCACAAAATAAAACATGTAAACATTAATAATATTTCAAACACTAACAGTTCTTTATCAGTTTATTAGTCTTACAAGGTTAATTTTTATTCTGAAAATCTTAGATTCATAGTCTTATCAACCCATTAAGTCCTCAATTAGGCTTCTGTAAATCTCTACTTAGTAAACTGATATGATCTCAAAGTAATTTAACATACATCATAAGAAGTCTATGTTAAAAAGTAACTGGCCCACAGTTCTCTAAAATAGGTTTTCCTTGTTGAAAATAAAAAGTATTTTGTCTTGTAGCTGATTGCAAATCCTTTAGGAGTAGTACTGGAGTAAAACAAACTGTCTGCAGATGACAGAGACTTAAAATAGCTGTGGCTGATATATTATTGATAATTGTCAAAGTAGAAAGATCTGAAGAGAGTTCATTACAAAAATGATGTTAATTGACAAGGTAATTTGATAGTTTCTATGGCATGCAGTACTAATGTGTAAAGATAGATGACCACAATCTTTTCCAAGAGAAAATCTTCTTATATATCTAAATTAATTCTGAGAAATAATTTATAATGAATATACCAAGAATATAGTTAGAATATATCAAGCATATCAAGTAAGAAATTTCTCTATGTCTGTTTTGTTAAAATTATCTGTATTTAAATTATTAAAAACATTTCAGAGGTAATTATCTATTTTTATAAGTGCTTTTACATTAAAATATTTTTTATTTTTCCTAATTTCCAGGAATTTCAGGAATATTCAATTTATATAAGTACTCTAAGGCAATCAGAATAGAGCTTCTCTAAGAAATTTTATAATCCAATTAGGTAATCCCACCTAGAGATATAAAAATTATATATTGGCACAATAGAAGGAAAAGGGCCTTTATAAATCACAAAAATATAAATATATAAAGATGAGAGAAAAAGCTTACCACTTCAATTTTAGAGTTTCAGCCATAGCTTGAGCATAAACAGAAGTACAAAGCCCTCAAAAAGAAATGCTGTTCTCTTCCCATTAGGTACAAATTCTTAATTTATTTGACCTAAAAACAGATAATCATACAAATAAAAAAGACTAACCTAGCAGATTTTCTTTTATCTTCCACATAACAGAGATAAAAAGTCTCTATAAACCATTAATCTATTGACAGAAATCACTAAATGTTCAAACCATTAGACCAAAAGATTCTGGCACCAGAAAGCAAGCAAGAACTCTAAAGGAATCATCGTCAAAACTTTATTGTCTAACAGTCTACAAGGGTCCAGAGTAGGGCACCAAGAGTTGGACTCACTACTGAGTCCCTGGAGAGCCTGTCAGGCACAAAGAACAAAGGGTTCTGAGATGAGCTGTTATCTGAGATAACAGGAGTCCACCCAGCCAGCCGATACAATCCAAGTCATAGCACCAAATCTGTGAAAGAGAAAATGCACAGGATAATTAAAGATATGATTTTACTCAAGATATTGCTATAAGGATAGCATGCATTAATGAAAAAGAATTCAGGGGAAAAAAGAAGCCTGGGGTTTTACAGAATCAAGTAAACACAAAATCCTCATGAAGCTTATGTAAACCAAAAGGAGGGTATGAAGGGGCATATCTCAAAATGTGCAAATGTAATGTTTTCTTTTGTGGTTATTTCCCAGAACACCAAAGAGTTGGGGTATTTCCTGAACATTGCTGCTTTCTGAGAACACAAGACTCAGGCAAAGTGCAATACTACAATACTTAATTGTTCTGGTCTTTATGAAAAGTTTAGGGAGAACAGAAAGTGTTCACAATGGGTATAGAACCTCTTAGAACAAATGCATTTCTTTTACAGTGTCAAAAGTTTTGATTATCTCCTTTTCCTTCCCAGTCAACACAATGGGCCTGATTAGACTTCCCTGCTTTTAGTCCTCTGATCATTCTGCCATGCTGTTCAGTTGTGGTCCTATCTCTTGGCTGCTTCATAAATTACAGACATATAAACTTTAGGAAGAAAGTTTACAACTTCCACTTTAAAATTTCAGCCAAGGGTTCAGCATAAAAAGGAGTACAAGGCCCACAAAAAAACAAAAGCTGTTCTCTTCACTCTCTACTTGACTCCATTCTGTTTTCTGCCAACTTCCCATCAGGAGAAAAAATAATTTACCACTGTCTCATGTAGAGAAATTTAACTTGCTTTTTCTCAATCCAGCCAACTCAGCTTTGGGCCTCCCTCTGCTGAGTAAAGATTTGGCCCAAGCTCTAAAATTGCTACTTGCCAAATCCCCAAAAAGCTTACACAAAGTGGCACCCTCCACCCGACCTGTGTTAGGGAGAGAAGAGTAGGAAGGTTTCATAACTTCAGGTACAAATCAATGATCCCAGAAAAAATATTACATAAAACATACAAGTCCCACTAGTAATTGGAGTTAGTAAAAGAAACAGTTTGTCATAGGAGTTCTTCTGTCTATCTATGCCTCCCACTCCTCTGTATCCCCAGACACTCCTTAATTCACTTAGAAAATTTCCCATAGAGTGCTCTGACCATCTCATTTGTACAGCAAAAAAAAATGTACTGAGGCATGTTCTTCTCATTTCAGAAGGTAGAGAATTATCAATTGGAAAGCACTCTCATAAATTAATTCTGTCAACCATTTATTCAAAGACAAGTCTCAGAAGCAGCCAAAAAAATAGAATATAGAAGCTGCAAACACTTCTTCCCAATTAGTGTTGATAGTTTCTTCCCCCACCTCTATTCTTATTTTTCTGTTTGCTACATATACAAGGCTTTGCTTTTTGAAATACTTTCAAGAAGGACTTGTTCTCGATTTTTGCTCCCGTGAGTAGAATTGCAAAACACTTTCACTGACATGGAAGACATGCAGGTGATCTGCAACCAGGGACCAGGTTAAATATTTACTCAGATGTAGGAATGGGAGGCCCCAGTTTGGCTTTGGGTCCATGTAGTGTTCTGCAATTCAGCTTCACCAGTAGTAATCTTCTCTATAGTTTGAGGGGCAAGATAAACAGTTTGATTATTTCACATCCTTAAACCCCAGCACTGACCACTTCTAAGCCTATTTTTAAACCTGTCCTTGTATTTTTGTTTTAGCGAACTACCTATATGAATCCTCCAAAATTTGACTGTCACAACTTGGAGGAAATGTTCATTTTGCCCCCTTGGTTTGCCATTTGGGTATTGTTTTTCCCTTGAAATTCCCCTTCCCTCTCTCACTAAAGCCATTATTTAATAATTCTTCAGCTGAACACTCACAGAGCTTCTCCATGATAACCAGGAACTTATTACTATGATCAATATATACTAAAATATTAATAACCAGTTTCACATAAGGTAATAGTATTTAGAATTTTCTTATGAGATTTTTCAAAATTTAAAAATGATAACTCTTTGTGAAAGAAAGTATATCCCTCTAAACATTAACTTAAGTCACACACTCATGTAGTAATATTTTTAGTAACTAATATTACTGAGCACTAATATACCAGTCAGTGTGTTAGGTATTCTTTGTGTATGAATTCATTTAATATTTCCCATGTGGAAAAGGTATTATTATTAAAAGAAACTGGAGTACTGAGAAATTAAACTTTAAAGCCACAATGTGAATGTCACCATGGGCCTTCTCAACTCCATACATTTGCCACTCATGAACTGAATCGTTAACATAGACGGAATTATGTCCACATGCACATTTTCCTCAATCCTGGGAATTTTTTTCTAGAATGCAAAATTTCATTTCTCTTTTAGAAATAGTTGGAAAATTTCAGGATTTGGGGTATGGATGGGAAAAAAAATGAGTAACAGAAAAGCAAGACATGGAGGGCTGAGCCCAGGAATGCTTGCAAAGCATCAAAGCACCCACTCTGTCTGGGGTCAGTGATCCAAGCCTTGTGCAGAAAAAAGATTTCTTAACACATCTTGATGATGTTAATCTCTACCTCCTCCCCCTTTCCTTCCCCTCCCCTGATCTTCTTCCTCATTTTTAAGAGTCTACTTTATATGTAGTTTTCTATCATCGTTCCTTTGCTTTATACATTTATCTATTTATATTTTAGGGTTTTAATAAACAGAGGTCATGATATTAAACTTTCTGAGCCTGGTTCATTTCACTTAACATCATGGTACACAGTTTGATCCATTTTCCTGTGAATGACATGATTTCATCCTTCTGCATGGCTGAATAACATTTCATTGTGTACATATATCACATTTTTATATATTCATTTGTTGACAGACATCCAGACTGTTTCCACAGCTTAGCTTTCATAAATTGTCCTTCTATAAACATGAGTTTGCATGTATCACTATAATGTGATGTGTTTAATTCCTTTGAGAATATACTGAGGAGTAATATAGCTGGATTAAATGGTATTTCTACATTTAGTTTTTTAAAATTTTATTGGTATATTTTAGATATACCCTAATGATAACATTCATCATAAGGAATTTGTTCCTGTACATGATATGCCTTGCCTCTTCTTTTTTTCCCATTTACCTCCCCTCCCTTCAACCCTTTGTCCTCTCCTTATTTACAAAAGCTTTGTTTCCATGATTTTCCTTTTATTCCCTTTTCTCTTGTCCCTTCCTTCCTTTCCTCCTCCCCCTCCCTGGTTCCCCTTCTCATTTGAACATTTCCTTGTCATTTCCCAATATCAATTATATATTTCAGTCCTTAGTTACACTTTTGATTTCTCATATCAGAGAAACAATGTGATATTTAAACAGGTGTGTCCAATTTATTTCACTTAAGAGTATGGTCTCAAGGTACATCCATTCATCTAGAAATGTCTCAAGTTTGTCCTTTTTTATGCCAGAGTAGTAATCCATTCATCAGTTGATGGGCATTTGGGCTATTTCTAAGATTTAGCTATTACAAATTGTGCTACTATAAACACGGGTAATGGGTATGCATATGTCACTGTGGTATAATGCTTTCAATTCTTTGGGGGAGATACCAGGAAGGGGAATAGCTGGGTCAAATGGAACTCCAGTTTTAGTTCTCTGAGGACTCTCAAAGAATACCACAACAGTTGCACCAGTCTACACTCCCACCAACAAGGAAGAATGGCTCCTTTTCTTCACAGCCCCACTAGCATTACTTATTGGTTGGTTTCTTGATAATAGTTAATTCTTTCTGGAGTGAGATGGAATCTCAACTTAGTTTTAATTTGCATTTCTCAAATGAGCAGTGATGTTGAAAATTTTTTCATATATTTATTTGCCATTTCTACTTCTTCATCTGAGAAGTGTCTATTCATTTCAGATGCCCATTTGTTGATTAGGCCTTTAAATTTGGGGGTCTGATATTTTTTAGTTCTTTTTATATTCTAGATTTTAGTCCTTTGAGGAACATCTGGTATAAACTTTGGTAAAAAACTCTGGGTTGTCTCTTCACTCTGTTGGTGATTTCTGTTGCTGTGCAAAAGCTTTTTAATAAAATGAGATCCCAGTTGTTCATTCTTTTTGATAGTTCCTGTGCAATTATTATTATTATTTATTCATAAAGTCTTTGCATACACCAATGTCTTCTGGATTTCTACCTATTTTATCTTCCAGCAGATTTAGTATTTCTGTTTTAATATTTAGATCTCTGGTCCATTTTGATTTTAATTTAGTGAAAGGTGAAAGATATGCTTCTAGTTTTAATCTTTGGTGTGTAGAAAGCCAGTTTTTCCTGCACTATTTATTAAAGCAGCTATCTTTCTTCCAGTGAAGGTGTTTGGCTTCTTTCTCAAAGATAAACTTGTTAGTTTTTATTCTCTTGATGGTAGCCATACTCCCTGGGATAAGATAAAAACTTGTAATAGTTTCATAGTTTGCATTTCCCTAATGGCTAAGATGTTGAAATTTTTTTCATGTAGCTCCTACCACTTTGTACTTTTTTTGAAAAGTATCTGTACAGTTCATTTGTCCATTTTCTAAGAGGTTTATTTGTTTGGGCTGGGGATAATGTTTTCAGTTCTTTATAGTCTAGAGATTGATTCTCCATTAGTAGAGTAGCTAGCAAAGACTCTTCCATTCAATGGGTTGTCTTTTCACTCTGCTGTGGCCTTTGCTGAAAGAAGCTTTTCAATTTGATGTAATATCTTTTGTTGGTTCTTGACATTATTTCCTATGCTATTACAGAACTATTGAATCCAATTGAGAAAGTCCTGTGCCTATGGCTTCGAATGTTTCCTATATGTTATCTTCCAGGAGTTTCAAAGTATGTGGTTTTTAGTACAGGGGAAGAGATAGTGATCTAATTCCAATTTTCAGCATATGGATATACAGTTTTCTTAACAGTATTTGTTAAGGTGCCTGTCTTTTCTGGATACAATTTTATTCAGAAATCTTGGACCACTGATAATAAGTGGTTTAATCTATCTGAAGGCTAATTTTCTAGTTACAAAGATGAAATCAAGAGCACTTGATTTTTCTTCTCACAACATAGAAATTATAGGAAGAATATATCTTCACCAGGTATCTTTGTTTAAAAAATGTTAATACCTCTTCCCCTGAATATTTAAACACTTAATCCAGTAATTCCTTTCCACAAAGAAGAAGAAAAGAGAGTCTGATGTCGTAGTGGCCTGGGAACATGCAAGACAAACATGATGGATGGATCTAATCCTAGTAGCTTTCAGAGAACAGCAAATTCTTTCATAGGTCCTGCATCAACAGGAGGAGTGAAGATTTTGTCACCAGTCTGCCTAGTGAAAGGTAGAATTTGCACAGACCTTGAAGCTATGGGCATGCATATGTACTCTACAAAACTCTCTACAAGTTTTCCACCAAACTAACCAAAGTCTTATAATTCACACACAGCATTAAAACAAACTTGCATTTTCATGCTTATAATATAGAACATACAACTTCAATTGTCTTACAAAAGATTACAAAGCCACAGGAAGGAATCCTCATTTCAAGGTAGTATTTGTCCAGAGGATAGACATTACAAAAGAAACTTTCCCCCTGGACCCTACAATGCAAGGAAGGAATATTTTAGTGCACTATTACATAATGCATGGCCTGGTAGTCTGGTGCCCTGCCCTATACCAGTGACCTGGGCAAAAATCTCAAATCCCTTCTTAGGTGCTTACAGATAAGTGGCAGGCATTTTCATAATTTTACATAACAAGTGTTTGCACTACTTATAAATAACTGTGAAAACTTTATAAATGTGTTTCCTAGAGGATTTTTAACTTTCAACTTGCTGTCTTAAACCAGGATATCAGGTTGTTTAAAGTAGTGCTAAAGTTAAGAAATACTTCATATATGTTGCTGGCAATAGATTTACTACAATTTATTTTCTTTCTCTCCAGTGATTTGTTTTCATGCAGTTATAATCCACTGGAAAATAATAGTTTATAAGGTAAGGTTCTTTAACAGGTCCTTTGACCTTCCCATATGACAACAGCTTTGAAAATTTAAGAATCATTGCTTTACAACAGAGCTACCCATTAATTCCATACTCTCTTTAGATACAGGAAAAATGCCCAATTGAAAACAAAATATAATTCTGTCATTAAAACTTTTCTAAACTCGGGTAGATTGTGTAGCTTACAGAACTTCTTTATACCACCTTACAGACTTCTCTCATTGTCCCAGCTTAAATTCTAAACTCAATCTTGCTTGTCTCTGGTTAGAAAATGGTCAGAACACCTGAGTATGTTCTATTCGAGCTTTCTCCAGAAATGATTCTATCTAGTCCCATGACTTTGTACACCCTCAATATGTCAAATATTCCTAAGTAGAGAACTGTAGCCCTGACTTTTCCATTGAACTCCCAATTCCAAACTAGCTATGTGGTATTTCCTTTTAAATGCTTAATAAATTCCTCAAATATATATATTCAAAAGAAAAATATTG
This sequence comes from Heterocephalus glaber, assembly GCF_000247695.1. The sequence continues at coordinate 39,652,583 of NW_004624730.1, read as the reverse complement.
ATATATACCTCCATACACAAATGTATACATACACACTCACACATAGCACATCTAACTCTTCCTTCTTTTTTACCAAATTCATGATGACAAAAACCTAGTAAGATCCAGGATTTCAGTCTCACTCTGCCTGTCCCTCATAGTTTGTGGCCCCTTCCCTACATTTTTACAGTTTTAGCTCCAAAAAAATGAATCAGATTTTTTTTTTCCTTTTCACTGATACCATTCTGATCTGTTATCTTCCTAGGATTTCTACAACAGCCTCTTAGTTGACTTTGCAGCTTCCATTTCCATTTTTGAGCCCCTCTCACCCTCACATCCTTCACACACACACACACACACACACACACACACACACTATGCGCTGTACAGCAACCACCAACATCCTTTCAAAAATACAAATACAGTCATGTAATCACACACTCACTATCCTCCAATGACTAACATCACCCTCATAACAATTTACTTACCAAGACCCTACCCAGGCCTATGTGATCCAGCTCTCTGACTTCTCAGTCTTCAGCCCCATTGGCAGGCTTCCTCTTTTTTTCATTAAGTTTGTTGGTACATTTTAGGGGTGTTTTTTTTTTTGTACCGGGGATCAAACTTGGGACCTTGTGCTTGAGAGGCAGGCGACAGAACCACTCAGCTAAATCCCCTGCCCTGTTGGTACATTTTAGGTACACAGTACAGTTACATTCATCATTGGGATCATGCACCTTTACATGATGTAGCTTGGTTCTTATTTTTTCCCCATTTCCCTGCCGTCCCTTCAACCCCTCCACCCCTCCCTATTTAAAAAAGAGAAGAAAGAAGGGAAAGGAACAAAATATGAGAAAAGGAAAAAATAGAAACAAAGTCTCCCTCTTCTTTAATAATACTCATGTCTTGATGGCACATGATTCTTTTCTCCATTATACCTGCATAAAAGAAAAAATACAAAATGTTGTTATACCATTTTACACCTGTTATGACCATTAATGAAAGTGGAAATTCTTCTTCTAAGGAACTTTAAAAAAAAAAACTTGAGAGAGAAAAGCAAAGAGCTTACCTTCATCCCACCAGAAGCTTAAAGTATGCTGACAGAACTTATACCTGCGGTGTGAGGATGCGGGCGTGCACAGAATGATGAGTGCGGCTGTGTGCTCATGTTACCACACAGTACCGATGCAGTAGACTCTGAATTGATGTCAAACCATTCTGCCAGCTTTGAATATGGAAGAAGGGACTGTGAACCAAGAAATGCAAGTGACCTCTAGTCCTCAACAAGGCAAACTAATGGATCATCCTCTAGAACTGACAACACCTTTGGACTTGAGAACTTTACACAGTAAGATAATACATTTGTTGTTCTGTACCACTGTGTTTATGATAATTTGACTCTGCCACAACAGGAAACTAATAAAAAGTGTTATGTACAAGCCTGTTTGGGACATGTTTATGCCAGTATATGTATGTGCATGAAAACAAAATTCACTTTCGTGACACATTTTTACCAAGTTAAATTTTAGGTGGTATACTTATTAATGTACAACCATTCTCCTTAAAAATTTAGTTAAAAGACTACCTAGTGGCTAATGAGAATAAGTGTGCCTTCCCATCAGTTCCAAAGGCAAAACTATGTTCAGTCCAGTCAAACACTATGAAATACTATATTTTCACTTAAAATTTATATAAATATTTAGCTTTTAATCTATAATCAATATGTGCTTCTTTTAAAACTTCATTTTAAATAACTTATTATCTTAACATTTTAAATAACTTAGTTACTAACTTAACTTAGGAATTTATTTTCAATAACTTCTGATAGCTTTCCTTTCAATAAGTGTAGAAAGACTTATGCTTCAATTTTTAAAATTGTCTTAATTATTGAAAGAAGAACCACATCTCAGATTCAGTATCCCGTTTATTTTTTCCTACTTTATATCACCATATTTAAATATACTTACTTACAAATATAATAATAAAAGTAAGCAGTTTTTCCACTGGTAAATTCCAAGCAATCACAAAGAGAGAATTGAATTTGCCAAAGAGATAACATGTAGTGAAAGAATCAGAAATTTCTTTGTTTTATTTTGTTTTTGTTTTCTTTCACAGCTCCAGGGATGGAACTCAGAGGTAATGCTAAACAGTGTGCAAAGTTTCCAAAAACTTTATAATTGCATTTTCCAAGCCAGAAAATCCTAACTCCACCATACCTCTGGCTGAATAGCATATATTTGTTATCCACTAGTAATAGCAATTTTGATAGATCCATTGGATATTCTTTTATCTCAGAAAGAAAATATTCATGCTATGATATTTTGCTGAAGATGTTCTTAGTTCACTAATGCTTTGTTTTTCAACATGTGTAAGATGAATAACATTGTTTTCAGTTGTCTCTTTTGTGCTGGGCATCTAATTTTATATTCATTAACTTCATTAATTCTTGCTGCAACTCTAGGATCTCAAATAACTCATAATTAACTGTCTATATCTAATGCTTTGAGTTATTTTATTCTTTCAGAAAAACAAACTTACTTAGCAATTGCTGGTTGAGTTTTTTCAGTCACATTAAATAAATATTAAATTCATTCATTTTATCCATTTATCTTTCACTTCTTGTCTTAGTGTTTCCTTTTATTGGGAGAAAAACCACTTTAAATTTTAGCAAGTTTCTTCCATATGAAGATGCTATGGGTTGTATCTAGATGTTCCCCCAAAGCCTCATGAGGTCATAGGTGGGGCTTTTCCGAGGTGGCTGGATCTAAGGTGTGTGCTGCTGGGATTAACCATGTGATGCTGAGATTGATTCATGGCGCAATGCTAAGATTAAAACTGCCCCACCCTGGGTCTGAGTGCTAAGGGTGTATAGACTGGATAAGATAAAAGGTCCAGAAAGAGTGTCTCTGCTTGTTGATTGTGGCTTGCTGCTTCCCTACTTCGCTGCCCTCTGCCTGCCTTGAACTGTTTCTCCTGGGTGATTCCCTCTGCCATGCCAACCTGCCTTAGAGCCAGCCTACTATGAACTGAAACCTCTACAAACTGTGAGCTGCAATGAACCTTTCCTCCTCTAAGTGTTGAGTATTTTGTCTCAGCAACAAGGTAAGTAACTAAGAAGAGTAAGCCTTCCACATTACATCTCACTTCATTATAAAGTCCCTACCAAGTTCAGAATTCAAATAAAATTTTCCCATAATATATAATGTTATCTTTCTCACCAACCCAAAATCCTGGCTCACAGTGAAAATTTCAGGAGGCAGAACAACATGGGACATACTTGGTAAAAGATGAGGTTACTGTCAGTGTATTCAGACTTCCTAATGCATATTTTCCTTTAATAAATGTAGCCCATCTGTGCATGTCTAGACAGTTTTTAGTAAAATTTCTTTACTGAAAATGTATTTCTTTATAAGCACTTTGAAAAATAACCTCTTTTCAGAGACATCATTATAAATATAGCAAACACAGACAAATTTTAAAAATAAGCCAAACTATTATTATCCATGCTTTTATCCAACCAAGTGTCTCAGTCTCTCAATCAGTGTTGAAGGCATGCCTTTTGAACACTGTAGAGTAGGTACTGTTTTGTAAGAGAACATTTTTTTTGTTTGGCTGCCTGGTTTTGATCCAAAATAGATTCAGCCATTTCTATCACCCAGTGATTCCTGTCACAGGAGTATCACCTTTCAAGGTGATGCTAAAACCAATCATAAGGATTTTAAAAATAACTTTATTTCAGAATTTGGACTTTCTTTAATATACTTTCTGGCCCCAGTATTTCTCTTTTTAGATTTTCTTTCAAATTTTCATTTGTAATGTAAATGTGACTGCAAAGGTAACAAACCCTCATATTTGCCATTTTTTTTAATAAATAAGAGACACAGCTTGAGATCACCTCTGTTGCTGTGATGATAATCCCATACTTAAATTTTCAATATACTTACCCTTTTCAAGCTGATTTTAAGACTTCTAAGAATAATGTTGAGTCTTTTTTAATCCTTGATGATTTTCTGTTGCTCTGAATTTGCTGTTTCATTTTTAATGATTTTAATGATTCTTCAAAATATTTACTTTTTATTCCCAAACACTGTTATCAAGTAAACATTTTAAACATTATACCTTAAGGAAGTGAATGAAGAATGACTTTAAAACCACAGTACACATATTCAAAAATAGAAAATGAAGAATATACCAATCAGGAAACACAAGAAGGAGAAGAGGTCCTTCAACCTAACAGGATACATATAGGCAAAACATTCAGGTACAATGGTAGCAGGAAGTTGAATTCATGTGTTGGAATCATTTTTTTTCAATGTATAATCAAAAGTTTAAAACACCTGGTTTGTAAGAAGGTTTACTTTGATTCCAGAGGAAATTTTGACACTCATCTCTTTCTGCAGCTTTTCTCTTTTGAGCAATATGAGCAGCTCAGGCTAATTGAGACACCTGCAGGGCACCTGATCTACCTGTCTTCCCAGACCCCCATCCTTCCAGTTGCTGACTCTTGGGTCATCTGTTCCTCTTCTCTCGACTATCAAAGCAACTAGCAATGAGATTGGTCCAAAGGGAGTTTGTATTTTCACTTACCATAAAGCCAGTTTTGAAAAAGTTTACACTTTTGCTCATATGTATATCATTTGGGTTTTCCCAGCAAAGAAGTAAGTAGAAATAAAGTTTTATTGTGACCAGGGCCTTTCACTTTAAACCTTTAGAAAAGTTGCCAGAATAGTCCAATAAATACAAATATGCCCTTCACCTATATCAATAATGTGGAATCTTTTTTTTTTCGATAAAACTCTCCTAAGGAAGCCTTTTTAGATACTTTTTTCTAATTACCAACCCCTATAAAGTGAAGTTAGTACTGCAGATAAATGGTATCTATTTGTGTACACTTATGTGTAGTGATACTTTGTATATAAAATGAGTAAGATTTTGCTTTCAGAAAAGACTTTCCTTTCTCTTAGAGGCAACTTTGGCCTGGTTGAGAATTCATGACCTAGATACATTACTTGGTAACAGTTTTTACAGTTATTTTCTCTTTCAATCTTGCTCTGTCTTTCACATTTTCTCTTTTTTCATATATATATATATACACACACACACATACAGACACACATATATAATACACACATTGTATATGCTCTCTCATATGCATACATATATTTTATATTAATAATTACAATTACTGCCAGGTATGGTAGTGCACAATTATGATCCCAGCTACTGGAGAAGCTGAGGCAAAAGGATCACAGGTTCCAGCCAGCAGGGACAATTGAATAAGGCCCTACCTCAAAATTTAAAATTATATTTTTTAAGTGGCTGGAGCTGTAACTCAGTGATAGAGTGATGCATGGGCTCAATCCACAGTACTACAAAGAGTTACATTCACTGGAGCCACTCCTAGCACCCAGGAGGAGACTTCCAGGCCACCATATCACCCCTCCCCCATCACAGAGGAGGTGAGACATTCCCAGCACCCAGGAAGAGGCTTCTGGGAAGCCATACCACACCCGCTCAGTGCAGAGGAAGTGAGCCACTAGGGCGCAAGCAACACCCTCCCCCCAATCAAAATGAGAAGACATGCAAACAAGTCTCAAAACCAGACTTCCAGATCAGCTAAAGCAACCCCAAAAGGAAACGAGAGGGAACACTGATGCTCAACCACCTGGTCTCCCTGAACTGGCAACAAAAGAGGATCTGTAAAAAATAAAATCAGAAAAAATTTCTCAGATAACAGCAGATATTGTGTCCATAGAGCAAGACATGATTAATAAATCTAGAGAGGACACAGATTCAAAAAATAGAGGATCTGAGGAACATGATGGAATCCCAACATAGGAAACTAAGGAAATCCATAAAATAGATACAGATTTCCAAGAGGTTAAAAACTCCATTGAAAGCTTATACAGCAGAATGAGCCATGTGAGGATAGAATTTCAGATATAGAAGAAAAGATTGCAATTAGTGATCAGGAAAAGAAAAATTTCTTTAAAATTGTAAGGGACCATGAAAAATCAATCTAGCAGCTGCTAGATGATGCAAAGAAGAATAACATAAGACTGATAGGAGTCAATGAAGAAAAAGAGGAGAGAGTGCAGACAACATCAAAAAAAAATTCACAGAGATGATGGCACAAAACTTCCCAAGCAGGAGAAAATAACTTGACATACAGATAAGGGAGGCATATAGGACTCCAACTAGCCCGGATCAAAAAAAGCTACACATAGGCATATAATTGTTAAGCTTTCAGAAACCCAACAGAAGAACAAACTTCTACAAGCAGTTAGAGAAAAGAAACAAATCACATACAAAGGAAAGCGCATTAGAATCACAGCAGACTTCTCAACACAAACCCTCAAGGCAAGATGAGCTTGGAGTGTTGTATTTCAAGCCCTAAAGTAAAACAGCCTTGAACCCAGATTGATGTACCCTGCAAAACTATCTTTCAAAATTGATGGAGAAATAAGATACTGTCATGACAAAGAGCACCTTAGGAATTTCATGAATACCAAATCATCACTCCAAAAACTTTTATACAATATCCTAGGAAAAGACAATGAGGATCACAGGATCACAACCCCAGGAAGCCCAACAGAATGCATCCATTGGACACAACAAGAAATTAAACACAAAGAGGGAGAATCCAACAAAAAGAAAAAGTCACGACAATGATAAGTCAATATGTATCAGTTATAACCATCAATATTAATGGTCTCAATTCACCAATCAAAAGAAATAGACTGGCAGAATGGGTCAAGAAGCAAAATCCAACAATATG
>NW_004624730.1:39554544-39621659 GCF_000247695.1 Heterocephalus glaber | reverse complement strand
CCTTGTATCCAGCTACTCTACTGTATCTGTCAATTAAGTCTAGAAGTTTTTTGGTGGAGTTTTTGGGTCTTCAATGTAGAGTATCATATCTTTAGCAAATAGGACAGTTTAACTTCTTCCTTTCCTATCTTCATTCCTTTTATTTCTTTCTCTTGTCTAAGTGCTGTGGCTAATGTTTCCAAAACTATATTGAATAGGAGTGGTGCTAGTGAACATCCTCATCTCCTTCCTGATTTTAGCTTGAAGGTTTTCATTATTTGACCATTTAGTATGATGTTAGCTGTTGGTTTTTCACAGGTAGCCTTTAGTTTTTTGATAGATAGACTTAATCAGATTGAGATAAAGATCTTCTACTCCAATTTTCTGTAGGGTTCTTATCATAAATGGGTGTTGGATTTTGTTGAATGCTTTTTCTGTGTCTATTGAGATGATCCTATGATTTTTGTCCTTGGCTAGGTTAATATAGTGTATTACATTTATTGATTTACATATGTTGAACCATCCTTGCATCCCTGGGATAAATCCAACTTGGTCAGGTTGTATGACCTTCTTGATGACCCTTTGTATTCCGTTTGCCAGTATCTTGTTGAGGATTTTTGCATCTATGTTCATTAGGGAGATTGGCCTGTTGTTCTCTTTTTGGGTTGGGACTGTCCCTGGTTTTGTCATTCTCTTAGTCATTCTCTTAGTCTCCATTGCATTGATTTCTGGTCTGATCTTTATAATTTTCTCTCTTGTATGAGCTTTGAGTTTGTCATGCTCTTCTTTTTCTAGGAGCTTGAGGTTCAGCATTGGGTTGTTTATTTGAGCTCTCTCTGTTTTCCTAATTTGGGCACTCACTGCTATGAATTTCCCTTGTAGAACTGCTTTTATTGTGTCCCATAGATTCCTGTATGTTGTACTGGCATTATCATTTACTTGTAGAAACTGCCTAATTTCTTCTTTAATTTACTCTGTGACCCATTGGTTGTTCAGGAAAGGGTTATGCAATTTCCATGTGTTTGTTGGGGTTTTGTGGTTTTTATGCTACTGATCTCCAGTTTAATTTCTCTATGGTCTGATAATGTACAAGGAGTAACTTCAATTCTTTCGCATTTACTTAAATATGTTCTGTGAACTAGTATGTGGTCAATTTTAGAGAATGACCCATGTGCAGCAGAAAAGAATGCATATTCTGATTTTGTGGATGGAACACTCTGTAGACCTCTATTAAGTCCAAAAGCTTGGTTTGGTTCTAGTATTTCATTGTTGATTTTTTATCTAGATGATCTGTCTATTTGTGACAGTGGGGTATTGAGGTCCCCTACTACAATTGTATTAGTGCTTATTTGGTTTTTCATGTCTCTTAGTATTTGTTTTTTATAGTTGGGGGCATTAGTATTTGGTGCATATATATTTATGATTGTCATCTCTTCCTCTTGGGTTGTTCCCTTCACAAGGATGTAATGACCTTCTTTGTCTCTCTTAATTAGTTTTGGTTTGAAATTTACTTTGTCTGAAAATAAGTTAGCTACCCTTGCTTTTTTCCAGGTTCCTGTCCCATGGAGAACTGTTTTCCATTCTTTTATTTTTAGTCTATGAGGTTTTTTAAATAGGTGTGTTTTTTATATATAGCATATTATTGGATTTTGCTTCTTAATCCATTCTGCCAGTCTGGCTTTGTTGATTGGTGAATTGAGGCCATTCACATTGATGGTTATACCTGATATGTATTGACTTATCATTGTCATATTATTTTCCTGTTCTTTGCTCTTTTTTATTTTTCTCCCTCTCCCTTTAATTTCTTGCCTTGCTCAATATATTTGCTCTGTTGGGCCTCATGGAGTTGTGATCTTGTATCTTTTTGTAGGATATTGCTTTGAATTGTTTGGAGTGCTGGTTTGGTATTCATGAAGTTTCTCAGGTGTTCTTTGACATGGAAGTGTCTTATTTCCCCATCAAGTTTGAAAGGTAGTTTTTCAAGATACATCAGTCTAGGTTGGAGGTTGTTTTCTTTTAGGGCATGAAATACCTCACTCCAGGCTCTTCTTGACTTGAGGGTTTGTGTTGAAAAGTCTGCTGTGATTCTGATGGGCTTTCCTTTGCATGTGATGTATTTTTTTCTCTAACTGCTTGTAGTATTTTGCTCTTCTGTTGGGTTTCTGGGATCTTGATTATTATATGTCTAGGTGTAGTTTTTTTTATAATGGCTATTTGGAGTCCTATATGCCTCACTTATCTGTATGTCAAATTCTTTTGCTCTGTTTGGGAATTTTTCTGTCATTAATTCTGTGAAAAGTTTTTTTTTATGTCAGTTGTACTTTCTCATGCTTTTTCATGGACTCCTATCTGTCTTATATTACTCTTCTTTGCATCATCCAGGAGCTTGGGATTGATTTCTCATTGTCCCTCACTATTTTTAAGAAATCTCTCTTTTCATGGTCACTGGTCACCATCCTGTCTTCTATATCTGGTATTCTGTCTTCAGATTGACTCAATCTGGTGTGTATTCTTTCAATAGAGTTTTTAATGTCCTGGATGTCTGTTTGAATCTGTTTCATGTATTCTATTTCTTTCCTACGTGGGACATTCATGGTTTCCATTTGTTTCCTATGTTAGGCATTCATAGTTTCCATTATGGTGCTGAACCCATCTATTCTTTTATCTTGTTCTGTCCCAGAGTATTTAATCATGTCTTTCATTTTGCTCCCCATTTCTGTAGTTATCTGGAAAATTATTTCCGTTCTGTATTTTTCTAGAGCCTCATTCATATATTTTGTTACTTCCTGTTCTATCAGTTCAAGGTGTCCAGGTGGTTGATTATCAGACTTTTCTACCTTGTTTCCCCCAGAATTTGCCTTTGGTAGGCTGGAATTCTGAGTTTGTGCATTTCTTAAATGTCTTCTCATCTCTATTTTTGTTGTTGGTAATGTCCTTGTTTTAGTTCCTGGGTTGATTCTTCAATATTCCTTATTGTAAGTATCTTTATTACTTGTATTTAGAACCCTCATGGAATGATTGCTTCTCAGAGGAGTCTTCCAGATATAGCTGGTCTTTAGGTTTTGAATCTCTAATGACTCTGTGGCAATTTCATTTTCATTATACCAGGAAGAACAACTTATTAGATCAATCACAACACCTTAGTCCAAGTGATACAATCAGCAACACAATAGCATCAAGCACAACTTAAAAAATAACAATTTTTGTTAGTTACCAATATATCACCTTTAACTGTGTAAATTAAATCAAAATTGAGGACCAGCCTAAAATATGTTTATACTGAATAAACTCTTCAATATATCAGGATGGGGACTTAGAAGGAGTTAGGGATGGAGGGATAGATAGGTAGAAGGGTAGGTAAAGGTTAACAATGAGTCCAGAGGACAGACAAAAATCATGCAAACTCTAGGAAACTGTTGAAGACAAGAGGAAAAGAATAAAAGAACAGACAAGAATAGAGCAACCTGACAGCAATAGGAAATCTAGAAACTATTCACTTCCCTTTGAAACTAATGACAATCAGGAGAAGGAAAAAGAGCAGAAAAGAAAAAGAAAGAAGAAATCTGAATTAGGGCCAGAACAGGAACAAAATGGGAGATGAAGAACAATGTGGGAGAATGAGAAAGAGAGTGAAAGAGAGAAAAAGAAGAAAGAAAAAAAGAAAAATTTGAAAAGAGTAGAATAAATAAAAATTAAAAATAGAAAAAATAATAATTTTGAAAATAACAAATAAAAAATAGAAATGAAGGTCCTCCTTCAGGGTATGTCTCTGCTGTCACAATAGACAATGTGGGCAGCAATGTGCAGATCTAAGTCAATTAGTCTCAGCAAGTCAGCAGCAGACCCATGAGATTCAGACTGATTTCTGGCTGCAAGGCCCAAGTTGAGCTCCCTGACCTCCTGCAGTGTTGAACTCTGCAAGGTTCTACTACAGGTTCCAGCTACCCTTTCCCTTAAGACAGTCCAGGTTCCGATGGGAGGTAGTGATCCCTCCAACTTACCAACTAGGGTGGTCTGGTGTGCCTTTTTTGCAGAGATTCTCTTCACTTTTCCAGTGGGCTTCAATTTTCAATGGGAGGCTGAGAGAGACCCTCTTTCTGTTGTTCACTTCTGCTCTATTTTCTGGAGCTCAGGACAATGGTCCTTATGACCTGCTGTGCCTCTGCAGTGTGGAACCAGGTACCAATCCAGCCAGGAGGCCAGAGGTGGGGTGGGGGCTCTCCCAGAGAAGAATGTTTTATCTTTGAAAAAATATAAAGTATAATCATAACACATTAAATACAGTATTTCTAGAAAGACACAAAAACCCAGTAATGATGGTATTTAAACAAGGGAACTGGAAGTCAAACAGGTAGAAAGAAGGGCTTAATTTTCAGTGTACTGTCTTATATCTACTGAATTCTATGCCATATGAGTGTAGTGCCTACTTTCAAAAATAAAGAAATATGAGTATATTTAAAAATATGCAGACATCAGCACACCAACAATATCATCTTTGCTGTTCATGTGAACTACCATTCAAACAAGTGGTCAAACTCACGGACTCACCAACTTTCTGCTGTACAGATCATAAATATTTTTGACTTTGGGGGTAAGAGGTCTCTATCACAACTACTCAACTCTTCCAAAGTAGCACAAAAACAACCACAGACATAAGCCAATGAGTGCAGTTATGTTTCCATACAACTTTACCAAAACAGGCAGAGGGATTTGGCCCCTGGGCCCTAGTTAGCTGACCCCTAATGTACCTTACTGTGGTCTCTATTATACATAATTTTTTCCCTTGCTTTACAAGTCTGTAACTTCTAGGGAAGCATGAGAGATCACTTTGGTTAACATTTCAAAAACATAAGTAAAAAACTTCCAATGACAAGTACAAAATATTGTTATGAATCAGATAATCAATTTCATTAGACATGTGAGTACAGATTTTTTTCAAAAGAATCTATGGATTCTATGTGTTTAAATATTGAGAAACTTAGTAGAGTAGAAAGAAGCAATAAAATCTTACATTTTTTTATTGCATCACAGATTATAATTTAAGGACCCTATGGATAGCTAATTGCACTATACTGATAAAAATATTACAATTCAAAGTAATAAATATTGACAATAAAAGCAGAATTTATAAAACTATAAAATATACTCACTCTTATTACAAACCCTAATTCAGTATATTGAATAGATAATAAAATTTTGAGTAGATAATAAAAGGTAATGGTTTAGTTTAAATAACTTGTAAGCTACAACTACTTTAAGCAAGAAATTTTTTTGGCACTAAACTCAGAGGTCTTGCTTATTAGTAGGTTTTGCATAGTTATGATTTCAATGATTTTTGTTTCCTGTACAATAAAACTATTGTCAAGGATTTTTGTGTATCTCAATTGACAAGAGAAATATGTTTGCTTTGCTTTGCTTTGCTTTCCTTGCAAGTTTGCAGTATGCACTGAAGCAAGCTATCAGAATTCAAGGCTATCAGTGGGCCACATGAAAACTTAAAACTTATCAGAAGCTTAATAACCATTGTATTGAAGAAAATGCCAAATGATGAGCAGTAAACATTCAAATCATAGTAGGAATTCAGGAAAATATATATTGTCTTTAGGAACAATTTAGTAAGTAGGTAAGGTTGTCCTCCAGAACTCTGTGTCAAAAGACATACTGAAAAAAATGTTTGAACAGTAATGGAAAAACTTTAACAAGATGGTGTTAGGTAACTTTAAAAAACTACAGGAGCATATTGTCAAATCCTTCAATGGACAAAGTTATAGCAAGAAACCACCAAGATTAACGTGAGTTCAACTATACTGTTCAAAATAGTCCCTAAAAAATAAAATCTATCGTTACAGGAGCCCCAAATACTTTCATTTGCAGCAATTTCACTTGACCAATAGGAGATGACAAGTAAAAGTTGGGATGTAGATAGATAGTACTTCACTGTGAATGAGATCTTTGGCAGTGAATTTCACTTTTAATCTCTTGTTCTGAAATTGGTAGTGAAGATGAGGATATCTTTCTTTTACCGAACCCTTTCAGCATTACAGTCCCATTCCATGGAATCACAGTGTTTCACTGGGAGGCAACCAGATCATTAGGGATATCAATAAATTCTCCTTAAATAAATAAATAAATTCTCCTTAAAGTGAAGAATTTTCTAAATATTTTGGAATTAAATGTGCTTGGAATCAGGAAATAGTATGTCTTGAATTCTGAAAAACACACTGGTTATTTATAAGATTCTGTGAGACTTGCTGCTATACATCTGTGAAATAACTCACCTCCGAGGTCGAACTTCACATCTGTAATTTTAAAACATGCCAGCAGGATCGATCTGTACATCCTGCTGGTGGTCAAAGGCAAAAACCAAATCTTCTCCTCAGGATGAATTTTAAATTCCAAGAAGTTTGACCCCTCCAAACGGTAAAAATCTCCTCATCAAAACATCAGCATAATTATTTAATAATGTGTGTCTTACAGTAAAAAGGTACAGAAAACAAAATATCAAACTTCACCAAAACACATTTAACAAATGTTTCAACTTATCTGACTACATGAAAGATAATAATATACATAAAAAATTCAAAAGGAAAAGACAAACTGGGAGCATACATATATAACATCTATAAAATATATACTGTACTTATATGCATGTATTATAGATATAAATTTATAAGTAATATTTAATAAATACATATACTATATTATGTTTTTTACTAAAGTAGTCCATTTAAACAGTTCTCACAGTAGTAAAGTATTAAAAATAGATGCAGGTCATAAACAAGTATTTATTTAAAAACATAAACATTTAAAAATGCAAAGTAAAATAACAATGAAGTATTGTTTCCCAATTATTTGATTGGCAAAGATGAAAAAGACTGGAAAAATGACCAAGGTTGGCACCAGTGTTTTGAGATAGATATATTTAATTGTGATATAAAATGATATTAATGTTAACTTCATTTTGAAAAACCTTTTAATATGTATCAAAATTTTAAAAACCTATGTAGCACATCTTGGAATATATGATGAAGAAAATACATACTAAAAAACCCGAATTATTGCTCAAAGATATTCATTGTAGCACCTCTTACAGCATGGACTAATCTAAGTATTCAGTAGATAATATTTGTCAAGTTCTTATTACAAATCATATATAGTACTGAATGCCTTATGATACATTCTATAGAAGATTAGAGAATTTACAAACCTTTTTCAAGTTTCTCTAATCAATGAGTGGGATAACCACTCAAATCCAGGCCTATCTGATAAAAATATTTATTGCCTAATCAGGAATAATTATCACTCATTCTGCTGGCAGGAAAGAACCTGATTCTGAACAGTGCCAGCTCAGTAGGGATTCTACACTGAACATCCCTGATCTAACATATATAAGATGGCAAGTAGGAGATGAAGAAGGAGGTTAACAACATCAAGAAGAAAAAAGTCTTCAGAGAGTAGCTTATACTTGTCCCAACTGCAAAGAAGTGGGTAAGAGAGGCATCAATCTTTGGGAAATACACACACACACACACACACACACACACACACACATTTGTCATGTACTAGGATATGCAAAGTTCAAGGGAATACCTCATAACTGAGAGCATATGTGATTTGGTATTCCAGAGAGCAAATTTTTATTTGTAACTGAATATTCTGTGGTGAAAGATTTACTGCAAGTGATGAATTACAAAGGTACACAAGAACACATACAAGTGCTAAAAAATTTGTTTGCCCAAAATGTTCAAAATACTTTATGAGAAGTGACTACCTCACCTAACATATTAAAACACATCAAAATCAAAAGTTATTCATTCTAGTAGTTCAGTGCTCACATCTGTGGAAACTGAGCAAGATAATACTTTGATTACTGCACAAGGGACAACACATATCCTTATGAATATTCAAAAAAGGTTCTTTTTCAGGAAAAAGAACTATTAATACTTCTGCCACCAGAAATCAAGATATCTTTATCATCACTAAAATACCTTTACACCATCTCACAGTTTCTGGAAATGAGACAATGGAGCAAAAATTACACAAGTATTCATTATGTTTATTTTGTACAATATTGAGAAGAATATTGTTCTTAAGTTTTTAAGCATTCTTTTATTTATGTGTAAAAAATTTTGTATTGATGGTAACTTGGTTATACTTGTTTATAACTTGGTGACACTGAAATGCTTTACTTTGTATCATATTCCATGATATATTAATAATAGTAAATGTGCATGAATTTTGCAGATACTTTTAGTGTTCAAAGATATTAAATTTTAGCAAGTTATATAAGGAGAAAATTAAATCTAAAAATGCAAATAGTCTACCCAAATGCATCAATCCTATGTGGTTTATTGTAAAAGTGAGAATATGTTGGTATTTATTATAAGATTTTTTAAAGAAAAAAATAGGTGGATTGAAGAAATCATGTTCTCATGTTAAATTATTGTAATTTTCTTGGTGACTGGACTTTTTATTATACATACCTGATAAATCAAAATTCTAAGCAAATATTACAGAGATAGGCATCACTTATCAATTATTTTTAACTATTATTTTTAACTATTTATTATTATTTATTATTTATTTATTATTATTTATTATTTATTATTATATTATTTTTAACTATTAACTATATATATTCTAAACACTAATCTTAAAAGATTTTGAAAGCTACAGTTAAAATAGAACTCTAGGGATATCCCCCTTTTAAATCTCACTGAAAAAGTTGTGTTTAAGATTTAATTTACTATAAAATCGACATTTAAAAATCAATAGCTTTTTTATACACTCATAGTGAAGTCACTCAAAAGAAGTCAGAAAAAAAATTTCCCTCCAAAATAGCCTTAAAAAAAGTAAAATACCCAGTAATAAACTTAACCAGGGAGGTGAAAGATCTCTACAATGAAAATTATTTAAAAATAGCAAAAAGAAACAGAAGACGCTAGAAGATGAGAAGACCTCCCATGTTTATGGATCACAGAATTAATATTTTAGTATTAGTAATATTAATAATTAATGTTGTTCAAATATTAATTGGCATTGTTTAAATTCATTGATATTATTTAATTAATATTCTTTATTTATGGAATTAATTTTGTTAAAATGACCATAATACCAAAAGCCATCTACAGATTCAATGCAATCCCAATCAAAATGTCAATGGCATGCTTCATAGAATGAAAAGAAATCCTGAAATTCATATGGAAGCACAAAAGGCACAAAATAGCCAATTCAATCCTAAGCAAAAAGAGCAGTTCACAAAATCTGAGTCCAAAATATACTACAGAGCCATAGTGACAAAAACAGTATGGTGTTAGCATGGAAACATACATGTAGGCCAACAAAATAGAATGGAGGACACAGAAATAAACCCACACAGTTATAGCCACATGCCTCTAACAAATGGTTTGGGAAGAACTGGGTATTCAGATGCAGAAAACAGAAACTAGATCCCTATCTCTCACCCTGTACAAAAATCAACTTAAAATGATTCAAAGATCTAAATTTAAACCTGAAGCTTTGAGACTGCTAAAAGAAAACACACAGGAAATGTTTCAACATAAAGGCACAGGCAAAGACTTCCTGAATAAGATTCCAATACCTCAAAAAATAATAGCAAGAATAATAAATGGGATTCCATCAAATCAAAAAGGTTTTGCACAACAAAGGAAAAAATTAACAGAATGGGAAAAAAATCTTTGCCAGATAGTCTCTGAAAAGTATTAATATCCAGAATATATTAAGAACTAAAAAATTTAACTTCACAAGAACAAATAAGTCCAATCAATAAATAAGCAAATGAACAGATGAGATATTTTCTAAAAGAAGAAATACAAATATACCAATATCCACATAAATCTCTTCAACATCTACAGCCATCCAAAAAAAAAAGCAAATCAAAACTACATTGTTCTATTTTATCCCCATCCGATTGACTATTTTCAAGAATACATAAAACAATAAATTCTGTTAAGGACATGGAGGGAAAGTACCCTTATAAACTAAATATAAGGAATGTAAGTTAGCACAGCCACTATGAAAATCAGTATGAATGTGCCTGAAAAAAAAAATAATAGAACTACCACAAAATCCAGCTCTACCTCTTCTCAGAATATACCCAAAAGAAAGTCAGCTTTCTGTTTTTATCATGGCATTATTCACAATAACCAAATTATGGAATTGGCCTAAGTGACTATCAATAAATCAACAAATAAAGAAAATGTGATATATATTGAAGCATGATTCAGCTATAAATAAGAATGAAATGATGACATTTGCAGGAAAATGGATGGAACTGAAGATCATTGTGGTAAGTGAAACAGATTCAAAAAAACAAGTATTGCATGTTTTCTCTCCTAGGTGGAGTCTAGGGGGGAAAAGATGACATGAAAGTAGAGGGGAGACTGTTAGAGAAGTAGAACAGGATTGAGGGAGAAGGTGAAGATAAGAGAGGGTCGCAGAATGTAGACACGGTGAAATTATGTTATTTGCTTGTATGAAAATGTCACAATAAAACCTGTTACACTGTATAATCAATATGTATTGATAAAAGGTTTAATTTACAAAATTAACATCTTGTTAATATTCTTTCAATAATGTAGTTATGTAAGAAAACATATTTTCAAAAATTTAAAGAATATAGATTGAGGTATTTGGGAGGTAAGAAAATTTTACCATAATTTATCCTTTTGCTTTAATACTGAACAACTGAACAAATAAAATGTATTGACCTAGCAGTGATTCTCATCCAATCTGGTTTCCAAAAACCATACAATTACCAGGGCCTTAAAGGCCAACATATATATTACCAGTAAAGTGTAACATATGCAAAAATATCAAAATCTCTTCACTAGTGATATAATACTCCAATCACTTGCACATTAATTATAGAAAACTAGAAGTTTTTGTTCTTTAAGTAGTCAGTCTGCCTTTAAATATCAACCATTTCTTTTTTCTTTCTTTTTTTTGGGGGGGGGGGTGGTGGTTACTGGGGATCAAACTCAGGACCTTGCACTTGCAAGGCAGGTATGGTGCCACTGAGCTAAATCCCTGGCCTCCTTTTTTCTTCTTACTTTAAAAATGTATATGTATCCAACACATTTAACTAAGAGATATATTTTTCATTCTGCAATATTTTCTTTTTAAATTATTTTTTTATATTTTTTATTTTAAAATGTACATAGTAAAGTTACATTGCTGTTCTGGTAAGAGCTATGCAATTTTCCTACATGTATACCTAAAAGATTTTTTTCAAAAGATTGGATTTATAGTATTTTTATTTTTAAGACAACCTCAAATTTAAAAGCTGTCTTAGTATATGTTTAAAATGTATTATGATAGCCCGATAGTTCATAAACATTTCCTTTTTTCTTTTAAAAAAATGTTATTAGTTTAAATGAAACAGACAAAAGAATAATGCCTACATATATAAATAGGTACTCATGCATTCAATAGTTTATACACACCAAATTCTTAGAATGCACAATGGAGAAAAGATTGTCTCTTCAATAAATGGGGCCAAAACTATATATTCATAGGAAAAAGAATAAAACTGAACCTTTGTCTCATACATATACAAAAGTCAAGTCAAAATGACTTAAATATAAGACAATTAGAAGAAAACAAAGGAAAAGCTTCTTGACTTAGGTATACCAAAACACAAGGAACAAAAGCAAAAACCATGGGATTACAGCAGACTAAAATGTTTCTGTACAGTAATGGAAACAAAATCAAAATGAAGAGACAACTCCAAAAATGGGAGAAAATATTTGCAAATCATACATCAGACAAAGTGTTAATATTCAAAATATATAAAGAATTTGCATAACTCAATAGCAAGAAAAAATAATTTAATTTTAAAATGTACAAAGAAATTGAACAGATATTTCTCAAGAGAAAAGACATATATGCTCAATGGGCATGTAAAAATATTCAACATCACTAATCATCAGAGAAATCCAGCTTAAAATTACAATCAGCTATTACATTACACCTGGTTTAATATTAATTACTAAGAAAACAAAATACATGCTAGTGAGAACGTGGCAAAAGAGTACTCTTACATACTGTTGGAAATATAAATTTTGGAAAGAGTATGGAGTATTCTCAAAAGTTAAAAATAAAACTACCATAGGATTCATCCACTACTCACTATATATCCAAAGGAAAAGAGCATGTCGAAAAAGACATCTGTATTCCTCTGGTCATTGTAGTGCCCTTCACAATAGCTAAAAAATGGAAACAACCTAAGTATCCATCACCTGATTCATGAATGCAGAAAAGTGGTATAGATATGTTATAGTTCAGATCTAAAATTTCCCCTAAAAGTGTCATGTGTTTGGAAGTGGAGCTTTTGGAAGGTGATCATGGGGGCAAAATCCTCTCCAGTATTTTCATGAATTCATAGCTAAGTGTGCTGTTATGAAGTAGAGCCTGGTTGGAAGAGGTGTGTCACTGGGGTTAAGCCTTTGGAAGTTACATCTCCTTCCCCACCTTCTCCCTTCTTGCTCTGCTTCCTGGCTACCATGGGTTGTGTAGCTTTCTTCTTTCATTCTTTCCACCATGACATTTTTTGCCATGGAGCCAACTAACCAAGAACTGAACCCACTGGAACTGTGAGCCAAATAAATCTCTCCTTTAAATTGTGAATGATGGGTGCACCAGTGATGGTAAAGTAACTAATACAGTATACACAAGGGAATAGTGCAATAAAAAGAATAAACTCCTGTCATTTGGAACAATGTGAATATAACTAGAGATCATTATGGTAAGTGAAAAAAGCCAGTCACCAAAAGACAAGTACTGCATAAATCCCACTCATACATGGAATCTAAAAACATGATCATCCATGTGTAAACAGTATAGCAAGTTGCAAGATACTAGATCAATATTGAAAAATCAATTGTATTTCTACATACTAACAACAAACAATTACAAATTGAAATTATTCACTTCTTCACAGTTTCAGATACAATCTTAGCTCTTCATATCTTCTAATCCTAAATCCCAATTCAAGAAATAAGCATAAGTCAAAATGAAATTTATTTCCATATATTCTCCTCATTCATACACTGGCACTTCTGGCTTACACTCCATTGTGTACTTACACTAAAACTAGATGTAGTTTATACAAGTAAAAACATAGCATTGAGAAAGTTCTGGAAAACTTTGGCAGAATTCAAAATTGCCAATTCATTGCTTTGTTCTGCATTGAAATTAAATCAAATTGTTTTTCACTGGTTAAAGTAAGTGCTAATGTGATGATTTTCCTCAGAAAAAAAGAAAAAGAAGGTGAGCTGTGGCATGGAGGCAAGTGAGAAATGAGAAAAGGAAAGAAAATTAGAAGAACACAAGGAATTTTATCTGCTTCCTTTTATACGCCTCAGATAATAAAAAGAATGTGAAACTAAAACAAGAGGTCATGTCCCTCATACCCACTAACCATCATGTCAAACTAGTACTCCATAACTACTACATGTGCCAGAGGAGCTCCCAGCCTCAAACTGAGACAGAGTAATGCTGAAACAGGTAGGTCTGTGCAGAGAAACAACTGACTACAGCCTTTGAACTGGCTTCAGCTATAACAGGAGATTGAAAAATATAATCAATGTTTAAACTTAAAAATTTGTCACAGTAAAAGACATAGTGCCATTAGTACCCCTCAAAATATTCCCCCTTGATTAGAATACACTTATCCCACCATTCTTGCCATTTTCTGAAGCAGTTCTCAGTTCTCTTTTGTGTCTTTGTGAAAATTTGACCAAAAATATCGTGAATGCTGTTGTCACGTGCCATCCCAAAGAATATCAGGTTCATAAAATCATTATGAGGTGTCCTCATTCATCTTATTCACCATATCTGGCACTGTGCAACTTTTGGCTCTTCTGAAAGGTCAAAATGAAATGACCATAAAAGGCAAACATTTTGAATCTATTCAGGATATCAAGGCAGCCACAACAGCACAACTAAAGACTCATGAACAAGGGCTTCCAGATCTACTCAAGTGGCAAGAACAATGGGATAAGTAAGTGTGTTTGAAGCGAGGGGGAGTGTTTTGAGAGGGGTTAATGGCAATGTGTCTTTTAATATAATGAATTTTTAAAAATTTAAACACACATCGTATATTGTGATCATACCTTGTATAATCTGAAAGCTAAATTGGAAAATAATTACTAAAGAATTAAAAGTTAAAGTAGTAATTAGACCTAGCATTAAGAGTATCAGTCATTCATTTCTTCCACAAGTGTATACTTGAGGCCGGAGATTTAGCTTAGTGATTCTGCTGCCCGCCCTGGAAGCGTAAGGACCCGAGTTCGATCCCTGGTACCAAAAAAAAAAAATGTTATTGTGACACAAGTGTGTACTTGAATGGTTATTATATGCTAAGCTTCGTGGTAATTGCTAGGCGAGAACTTTGCCATCAGAGAGCTTTATATGACAGTGGAAGGAATATAACAACAAAAATAAATGGATACAAAAGAACATGTCAAGTAGTGAGAAGTGAAATGATCCTAAAACAGTTTAAGTGGATAGAAAGTTGGGGTAGAATAGTTCTATTGTATGTAGGGAAATAAAGAGAGACCTTTCCAACTAAATAACATTTGAAGAGCACCTGCCTCAATCCTTACCAATCCCTGCCTGGGCACATTTAACTTGTATCCATGTTTAAACCTCCATCAGACTAACTTCAGGCCTTAAAATCTTATATGTACCTTTCTCTAAGTCTCCTGTTGGGAGCCTCGGGATTCTCTGTCAAAGTGAAACTCTTCCTTAGTCATCATGTTTAATAAACTTAGTACACCTGATTAGCAAGTTTTCTGGGTGGGCTGTGTATAGGAATTCCAACAATTGAGGATTTCACACATAGACAGGATAGAATACAATATGACTGAATGAGATCATCTAAAGATCACTACAGGAGAAGGTGGCCTGAGAAGTGAGTTCTGGAGCATTTAAGCATTTAGAAGTCCATCGGGAAGATGAACAGGAACCACCAAGAGAGCTGGAAAAGAATTGGTCAGGCAGGTGAAAGGAGAAACTAGAGTATGCCTGAGAAGCTAAGGAGATTTTAATCCTCATAATTTAAAAAAAAATGGACTGTAAAAATTTAACAAGGATAATTTGGAATACAAATGGATTGGCTGTCTTGAGAGTAGAAAAATTACATTTAGAAGTTAATAAGAGGCACAAAATAAGAACAGCTGAGTAAGAAGAGCCAAATAGTTTTGATCTATGGCCCTTGACACATAAAAATTGTCTGAAAAAATTAACCATTTAGTTGTCTAAATAATGAAATCAAATGTCAGCATATAGAAATACCTCTAAATCAAAAGATATTTGGAGGTGTAGTTCTTTACTGTTCCTACCACCTATCTTCTCAGCTTCTACACAGTCTTCTGATTCTTATTCAGTCTTATTCATCTTTCTCTTTAATTGGTCTTCCTTCTGCTCAGCATGATCTGTTTCCATTCACTTTATAGAATTGTCAATGGTAGATACAAAATTAAAACAGGTAGGCACAAAGCAAAGGTACAAATGTAAAACCAAAAGAAAACTCTTAAAAGGCTGAAGCCTCAAAAATCTTTTGATTTAGAGGTATTTCTATATGCTGACATTTGATCTTTTTATTTAGACTTAACTATGTGCTTAATTATTTCAGATCATTTCAATGTGTCATGGGCCATAGATCAAAAGTATTTGGCTCTTACTCAGGTTTTCATATTTGGTGCCTCTTATTAACCTCTGAATATAATTTTTCTACTCTCAAGTGGATTATATTCCTTAATCCATTTTCAGCCATAAACAGTTAAATTTCTCCCAACACTAAATAACTTTATTTCAGGCACAATTGTAGCTTAAAATTGTATGCAAATCAAAATAAAAGTTATCTTAAGTAATGTTGGAATGTGTATGTTTTAAAATAGTCTTTTATAGTGGAATGGATTTCTTGTTGCCTTATACCTCCTTAGTAACATATCTTTAAGGTTTTCCCTTTCTGAGTATCTTTTCTTGGCCTGTCTTTGAGTCTATGAATTTTTCCTAAATTTCCAAACCTTAAGAATCATCAGAAAAGATTTCTCTTATTTTATTTTTATCAAATCAAGTTATCTTTCTATTTGATATTTACAAGGCCATATAGAGATGTCAGGCTTAGTTCAAATGTAAAATTAATTAACATTACTATAGTGTATCATTTATACATTAGATTTTTCTTAAAATGATGTAATGCAACTTTTAATGTACCAGAAATTACTTGACTACTTTAAAAATAAGTAGCATGAATAACAAAAGAAAAATATTTAAAGCAATTTAAGATGGAGCCAAGAATAAAGTGAGCACACAAAGTAAATGTAGTGAAATTAGTGTGGGCATACATGTAGCTCTGAGCTTTCTCTATCAGCCAAAAAAAACCCCAGATAGACAGGAATAGGGACATCATTCACAGTGTTAATAAAAAGAAAAAAGTCACACAACAGTTCCATAAAAGTACATGTACTTCTAGTGCCAAGATCAGAAAGAAATTTCTTTTGTGGATTTTCCTGAAAGGATCTATGTAATATACAAACATCCTTAGCATTCTCATAATAAATGCAACCAAAGTCTAAATATAACAGTTTGTTCATATAAGACCCTTCCTGATCTGACCCTCCACGGTTCAGAACTCAAATGCCAGTGGAGGAGAGGCAGACATGAATGTGTGAAGTGATCCTAGGGTAGAAATCACAGTGGGGACCAGAAGTTCAATGTGGACAGAGCTGCAACTACTCAGTTCCAGCTGATTGTTGTCATGGACCACTATGTGCCTCTTGTCTAAAAAGCCAGAAATCTGCATTTTTGTAGAGAATCCTATGACGTTTTAAATGTAGAAGACAAATTCAAAAAAAAGTTGACATTTCTCAAGCCAATGAAAGTATATTCTCTGATGAGATGTGGCTTCAGCAGAACTTGTTTGGGAGGTCTGTCCTATTTCTCACTCTGTCCTTTCACATGTGCAACCAAACTACAACCTCAGCTGTCCCCACTTCTCTGCTATCTCGAACTGTTCCTTCTAAGTGCCCAGACTTGTGGATAACCTTCAAGGAACACTTCACATATCAATTCTACTAGGCCTCTCCTGAACCTACTGAATGTGACCAGCTATTCCCTCGAGTACCACGATATTTGACCTCTAACCTTTTTATGGCAGTAAACACTTTATTAAGTTCAGCAATTATTTTTATGCATGTTTTCTCTCTAATTAAATGGCCATGAATGCACAGGAATGTTGGATTAAACTTTGAATATTTCATAGCAAACTACTCAGTCTTTCATTCACTTAATACTGACTTATTTAATTATAAATTATAAGATTTTTAAAAAGATTTTAATAGAAGAATTAACACATTGGGCTATACTCATCACAGTCCAGACTTTTGTATTCAGTACAGTACTTGGAAATCATGTTAGACAGATGGCTTTCTTTTCCCCTTCACAGTTTGTATACATATTTTAGATAGGGAACTTTCTAGCATGACATCAATTTTCTTAGTACTGAGTTCTTCATTTTCCCATGAAATGAAGGTTTGCACTCCCTCAAGCACATCCTTAAAATATCTTGACTCTGCATGTAATGTTTAGATTGTTTTATAAACCAATTTTAGGCCTGTGATATATTTGTGCCATTTATCTGCAAATACAATATTTTCAAATTGGTATAAGTTGACCTGAATATTTTTGCAAACTGAGTGGTAACATCATTTTAAATTTACCCAGTAACTATTTTAAACTCTCAAATATTTTCCTAAATTAGGTTAGTTTATATTGAAATATAATTTTCAAAAGATTCATAAGTTTTAATTCAGAGATTAAGAGAACAGATTTTCTAAAAGCCACTCTTACAACCTAGCTTCCCTGGCAACCTCACCATTGGTGATGTCAATATGTAGGTTTGTTTATCAACTACCCTAGCCACCCACCACTCAGGAGATTCAAAATATATTTCTAATCTGCCATCAAAGTTAACTGTAATTTAAACTTTGGGAAAATGGAAAGAAAAATGGAAAAAATTGTAGTCTCCAGAATGCTCCAGACATTGGACTCTCCTGTCTCTCCAGCTGTAGAGCAGTAGAGCAGAGTTCCCTGAAGGTGTCACTAAAAAGTAGGGATTTGAGCACAAATGAAATATCACAGGAGTTAAGGAGTCTTTGGCTGATATTTAAATTTGAGTAGCTGAAGTTCAAACTGGCATTTTCGCAATGTAAGCTGCATATTTAAAAAGAAAAAAAAAGAAAAAGCAAAGTACTGAAAATTGAAATCCTCCATGAAGAGTCATTCTATTTGAAAAATTAGAGACTTGTCAAAGAACAGCCATAACATTTACAAAAATGTGGGGACAGAGCAAATTAAATGACAAAACCTGTGAAAAGTTTTTTGGTCCTTCCTGCTAAGTGGAATAGACATACAAATGGGCTGTCATGTACTTTTCAGATTAAAGACTTGCTTAAAGAGCTTTAAATCTAAATCCAAATCTCTGTGTGAAGGAGTTAATAACAACTCTGATATAACAGGCTTGTACAGTCTTTAGAAGTAGATAACAATAGTATGTATTATCTGTTGATGGTTGTACACTTCAAACCCTTCCTACCTGTATTTACACTCTCAGTAGAACTGTAAGTACCTGGCAGGCTATCTCAAAGGAGTCAACTGCCAGGCTATAAGATATTGGGAACAGAAATATAAATTTATATATTTTCAGTTGGACACTTAAGAATGCTAGTAGACATTTAATTGTCTTCCACCTCTAACCTCTTTCTAATGAATATAATATTAGATACCTGTACATCTTAAAAGTTAAAACGATGCTGGTGTCAGAAAGTATCATGATCAGGAAGCAAATAAATACAACTTTGTGATGAGTTTCTTTTGTGAAGCAATAAAAAGCCTGTGTGATAGGAGGCTAAAACCTTGGAAGGAAAATGTCAAGTTGAGAAATGCTTTGACATAAAGATAATGCACAAATAAAAGGAAAGAATACTTGGGGAGAGGGAACAATTGAAAGAAAAACAATTTATGTGTGATATAGAAGCTTCTGTACACATTTAAGGCATAACAGAGCTGGTAAAGGTTTCAGAAAATGATGAAATATTTTGTTGATCTCATAGAGAAGAAAGAAAGCCTCACTGAAAAATCACCATTCAGAATGCCAGATTCCACCAGCTCCAAAATTCTATACTACATGGAACTCTAAAATAATTCCAATCTATAGTATAGTAGGCAGAACAGTGACCCCTGCAAGATGACCACATTCTAGAGCCAGTAGATATGTACCTTATGTAACAAAGGGGATTTCACCAATATGATTAAATTAAGAGCCTTGAGATGGGGTGGATATTAGACATTATCCAAGTAGGCTCAATTTAATCAAATGAGTTGTAGCAAAGTAATACTAATACTTAGATTTAATGATATATTTGAGAAACCAGGTAACATATAGTACCTAGGAACACAGACTCTGAAATCATGTAACTGGGTTCATACTTTCACTTAGTAATTGCTCTACACAGGCAAGTCTTTTAACCTCAGTAAACCAAGATGAGGTGATAGCAAAGCTACCCTACAGAGTTGTGAGGATTTATTTAATCCACATACAGTACTAAGAATAGCCAGTCATGGTGATGCATACCTTTAGTACCTGCACTCAGAAGGCTGTAGCAGGAAGATCATGAGGCCACTCTGTGATACAAAAATGTTCTCTCTAAAAAATTCTATTAAAAATGATGTTTGGCTAGCAGTAATGCTCACTAAATGTTGCCATGCTTTGAAAGAGGAATAGTTCAGGTCATTCAG
This sequence comes from Heterocephalus glaber, assembly GCF_000247695.1. Next base: position 39,601,856 of record NW_004624730.1, on the reverse strand, counting down.
CCCTTTTATCACTGGGTCATGATCCACTTTTAACTCCACTTTGGCTAATGTTTGAACAATGTTCCGTACCTCTCTGAAAATACTATTTTTATCTTTTAAATCTGTTGATGAAATATAATAAAGATTTATATGTTCTTCTCCTTAGCTTCTAAACTGCTTGATCAATGACTGGTGTCAGGCATGCAGATCATAAAATCTTTACAGTTGTTTAATACGATCACTGTTTCTCTGCTGGTGTATACTAGATTATCCAAAGCCACAGGAAAATAGGACATAACATATCATTAAAAACCTCCCTTTTTATTCTCTTGCTGATTTCTCCCCTCCTCTAGTGACTAAGCTTTTTTAAAAAGGGCATAGATTGGGCCAAGGGTTTAGCTCAGTTGTTCCACTGCCTGCCTCTCAGGCACAAGGTCCCGAGTTCAATCCCTGGTACCAAAAAAAATGGGCATAGATAACTGCAGAAACTGCTACACACACACACACACACACACACACACATCTTATTATAAAATAACTGAATTAAAATGAGATTTTTATGACTTGATATTAGACCTTAAGTCCAGGAAATATCTGAATGAGTCAGTATTAACCCTTTGGCTTTTGCCAATCTTCAAGAATTTGAAAATGGATGGATATTTGAACCTAGATTTTGGAGAAGGAAGGTAATCCTTGGAAGATGCCTCAACATGCCCCCTTGAATTTTAAGGGTATCATTCAACAAGTTTGACTATAGAATTGGGGAGACATGAATATCAAGAGTTTGGAAATTCTGCTGGCCCCTTTCTTTCCATAAGAGTTGGCTAAGGGACAGAACCCACAGCTTTTTGGTGCTAGGAGGTGAGAAAAGGGGAACATAGAGTAACGGCAGTGTTACAAAATCAACAGAAAGATGTAAGGGAATAAAGTTTCTGTGCACTATCTGGGTCTGGTTCCTCTCTCTATTCCAAGAGGGAAAAGCAGTCAGAAGTTCTGTTTTCTTGGGTGTGTGTGCATCTGCGTGTATGTGAGTGTGTGTGTGTGTGTGTGTGTGTGCATGCTCAAGGAATCCTCTTCAAAAGGTAACTAAAAATATGAATAAGGAAGGTGCTCAATTCCACAAGAAGATAAAGCAATCTTACAACAGGTTGTAGTATAGACATTTTCTTAAAGCATAAATAAGGGCAGCTAGGCATCTCATAACTAAAGTGCCTATGAATAGGTAACTAAGAAAGTCAACTGGCAGGAAATTAGGGGTGTGATGCCTGAAAACTAAGGGAGGATTTGGAGAAGCACATCCAGCCAGTCCTCCATTGCACTTCCCTTAGTCCTGCTATCATCAGTGCTGTGAGACAGTAAGGAAAGAGAGAAAGGGTAAGGGAGAGAACTTTCAACTGAACAGTGTTGAGAACAAAACAGCGACTGAGCCAGTTACATTCAAATTGGGCTAGAAAAGCTTGCTTAAATCTCAGGGGACTCAGAGCAAGTTTTAAACTGGAAGTAATTAGAGTATGTAGAAATAAAATATCTAAATTATCTGCCGAAAACCAAATAGAGTTTTATTTTGTGTACCTCTCAAATAAACCCCCAAATTTACATATCACACTATTGAATTATAAACTTTCATTTTCCAAACAAGAGCCCCAAATTTGTGCCAAAGTCATGTAAATTATTACAGCTAGGTCAAACTTAAGTGCATTCTACCTTAGAATCTTCATCAATACATGTTTCTAGTTTTCTCATGTGTAAAATTAGGAAGTTGCCTAGAATGTTCTAAATTTTCTTCCAATTCCATAATTTAATGACAAAGTAAAAGATTTCTTTCAGGTATATGCTTAGAATCATGTGCATAGTTAAAACATTTAAATAAAATAGGACTGGTTTTTCTCTGGGAAATGTAACTATCCCAAGATTTAAAACTGTCTGAGCACTTAATATTTCACTTCAAATTGTTTGTGAGATGAACAGCTTTCTGCTGCCATGACCTTTGACTATGATGCTTCTGTCTCATCACAGGCCTAGAAACAATGGAGCCAAGTGACAATGTGCCAAAACCTCAGAAACTGTGAGCAAAAATAAATCTTTCCTCCTTCAAATTGTAATCTTTAGGCATTTTGTCACAGAGCAAAAAGCTGACTAACACACTTACCAATCTTTGTTTGATTCACAGTAAATTCATAAATCAGACAAGATAAATGAACCCTCAACAATGAGACTCTCAAATAAAAGAATTAAACTATAGCATGTCATTAACCAGCTTCCACAATGAACAGAAAGTTAAAACAAGTTTTGCTCCTTACATATTATTTTCCTTCGATAATTTCAAGTTTCCCTCTAGAAAGATAAAAGATTTTTTTTTTATTTTACTTAATAAGACTTCCTAGAATAGTAGCATTTCCAGTATTAGCAAATTTGAAAACTCTATAAATCCCCAAAGCGGCTTCCCTTTAAGTCTTTAAAATCAAGAGATTCTAAATGTCTTTTGAATCTCACAGAATATGATTCCTGGTGATTTATAATAAATCTCAATGCAGCTAGTAAGTGTTAATGCATTTTGTTCGATAAGAATTTCTTAAGAATGCACAGCTATCATATTTTCTGATATATGATTCTGTTAACATCCACTATAGGGTTTGGAGGACTGGCAGGCATTGGTAATATCGTAAAGTGTTCTTGAAGCAATAGAAAAGCAGAAAAAAATCGTAATTTTCTATGGGGATAATTTCTGTGCCACACTGACACTTTTAAATGTTTTCAGTAGTGTTGATTTATTGGAAAGCTTAGAAAGGTAGTGCTTAGAACCAGTTTCCCCCATAAAATCTCAGTGACAGAGAATAACTTTTACACCTTTCAAACTGTCCATTGTGAAAGATTTTTTCATTACGATGAAGGTGTTTAGAGGTTTTTGATTTAATGTAGAATGATAACTCCCTTGAGTGTCAGACTTCTGGAAAGAACAAACAATGAAACGCACTCATCCCCAGAGTGAGCTCAATAATGGAATACGTTTGACTATCCATGGCAACAAAGTACTTCCCTGACTTGCTTGAGCTTTGTAATTCAAAATTGTGATTCTCTTAAATTAAAATTTATTTATAGATACATTGCTTTGACCTTGTATTTTCAAAACAAGAGAAGCTGAAGCTCTGTCTTATTCATCACTGTTATTTAAGTTAATTTGGGAAGTTTTCTCTTTTAATTACTGGAGTGAACAACCCCAAGGCCACCCCAGATGTTTAACAGTCAGTAAGATACTTTGAGGTAACCTTGAAGTGCTTGTCATGTTTTAAGAACATGAACATGGACAAGTAAAAACTGAGCACTAAGGATGCCAAGAGACCTTAGAGACACGTTTTAGTAATCTTTCCAGTTAAATTGAGAAATTACACAAACACAACTTAAAATAAGAGGGTTTCCTTTAAACCAACTTATAATTATTTTTCCACTACCCTAACAACATCCTCTTCTAAGAGAATCTTCCAGTCCTCTTGCCTCACCATCTGCTCCTAGAGCCCCTATTAAGTAGGAATTAAACCTGGGAAGAGTGGTCAACCATCTTTGTTTGTCCTGTATTAAGGGGCTTTCTGACTGCCAGACTTTCAGCACTAAAACCAGGAGGAAAAACCAAATAGGCTGGACATGCTACAGAAGTTCCATACCTTTAGTATGCCTCAGACTTTCTTGTAGGAATTGTTAAAACTTCTGGGTCCCAATTCCAGAATTTTTTATTAAGAGGATCTAAGTCCAATACTTTGCATTTCTAACAAATTCCCAGATGATGATAACACTGTTTGTCCAAGGTCACACTTTTAGAAGCCATGGATATATGCCAGCACTCTCCTGCCCATAAGAGTACACAGCTGATCCAAACCAATCTTATTAGAGCATCTCTCAAGGGAATTTTATACTGGAGCTAACAGTATTACATCAATCTCTTTGGTCATGCACAAGGGTCTACATTTGGCTTCAAATGCATGGAGGGAAGAGAATACTGGAGATTGTCTTGATAACTACTTCTAGTTCCTATTTTCAGTCCTTCAGTGAAGTTGAACTGTACTTTTAGCCTCTAGTTCCATGAGGTTCTCTCATTGCCTACTGAATAATTACTGCTGATTTCAGCTACTTTGAGTGGCCTGTGTTTCATGAGCCAACATAACTCTGTAGGGTCAAAGAGTTCCAAATATAATAAATGGAGAAAACAATCTAAGTTCAATAAAATACTTTATTAGTTTTGAGCAAATTTAGTTTCTTCTATAAATTTTTGAACTATCAGAGAAATTATTCTAATCATATTATGACAGAGCTTGAAACTTTGGAACATTTCTTATATGAATACCTCATTTTAAAAAGAAAAACTCTGAAGACAAGAATAAAACTTAAAAGGTTCATTAAGAATGTCCAAAGAGGAAATTTTATCACAAAGTCTAGGTCTGTTGAAATCTCACGAGATTTTAAAATTTTTAATAAATGATGTATTAGACAAAGTGGATTTGCAGTACCTGGAATTTTATAGGCAACTCCCACAATTAAAATTGAAAATGTTATGTGGATCAATGGAACAAAATAGAGGATGCAAAGTTTAGGATATAGAAACAACTCAAGACACATTTAGCTATTTAATCTTGGGCAAAGGGGACAAAAACATAAGCTGGAAGAAAGATGACCTTTTTAGAGAATGGTGCTGGGAAAACTGGCTATCCACATGCAGCAGATTGATGCTAGACCTGTATCTTTCACTGTGTACTACATTAAAATCCAAATGGAGGCCAGGGATATAGCTCAGTGGTTCCAACGCCTGCCTCACAAGCACAAGGTCCTGAGTTCGATCCCCAGTACCAAAAATAAAATCCAAATGGAACAAAGATTTACTTTTACATATTAAGGTATAAACACTTAACCTGCAGGAAAATAGTTAAAACTCTTGAAATTATAGGTGCAGGGAAGAACTTTATGAACAGAACTACAATTGCACAAGAAACAATAGCAAGAATCAACAAATGGAATTATATCAAATTAAAAAGCTTCTGAACAGCAAGGGAAATAATGAATAGAGTGAAGAGACAACCTACAGAATGAGAAAATGTTTTTGCCAGCTACCCCTCAGACAGAGGACAAATATCGAGAATATATAAAGAGCTCAAAAAATTAGACCTCCCCAAAATAAAAGACCCAATCAAAAATGAACAACTGAAATTCATGGACACTTCTCAGAAGAAATACAAATGGCCAATAAATAGACATTAAAATATTCTCCATCTTTTTAATAACTACAAAATTGGCATCTTGTTTGTAAATATACTTAAAGATAATTTTAAAGTATTCTCTAATAAAGCTTTTCTGGAACTTCACTTCAAAGAATTCATTGCATAGCAATGTATTCATCACTTTTCTAAACCTTTATGCTTCATTTTAGTTATTTCTTTTAACTTAAGAACAACTGATCAGGGGCTCTGAATGACAAAACACGTTCTTGAAAGCCACTTTTAATTTTGCTTTTTTCAATTTCCTTTGATCCTGTATACTTCCAATTCCCTCAAACTACCTCATATATTGTGCTTGTTAGTCAATCCAAACCTATAAATTTCTGGATTTCTTTATTAAATAGCACTTAGTGATCTATTCTCCTAAATACAGTATTTCCTTTTATAGCTTCCCTAGTTTACTCTCCTTTACATATTCAGTATCTTTGTAATATGCTTCTTCTTGAGTGTGACTACTGGCTAATCCTTTCAAACTACTCTGCCTACTTTAACTTCATGCGCTATACCCACCTGATTTAGTTGAGTGATTTTGAATCCTTATTCTTTCATCTAACTTAATGCCTACCATCCCTCATCCTCATTCCAAGCCATCTAAATACATAAAAAAAATGTTTCTTCTCTTTCAGATAAATATAATTTTCAAAAGTTCTTCACTTTCAATTCCTTCCTAATATTTTATATGTGACCCACACCCGACTCAGGATATCAAGACTCACAGAAAATAGTATACAAACACAATGCATGTTATCAGATGCACTTACAGTATAGAGAATGTTACACTACTTTGTCATTTAATCTATATTCTCTGCTTTAGCCCTCTGCTTCTCCCTTTTAGCAGTACTTATCAGCGAAATCTTCATCCAGTTTCATTACATCCTCGTTCGTATGTGTCTGTTATCTCCATGCTGCCAAATCAAGAGTAAAGGTTCTTTTTGTTTTATGATCCCTGTGGGCAAATGTCATTCTTGGCTGAACACATCTAGTGCCCATAAGGTTCTAATAGTCGAAGTGCTTAAAGCACCTGCCATCCATCAAGTTTTATGATGTGGTTACCATAGCTACCAAAGGCCCATGCATTCCTGATCACATGAGATCTCTTCTGACAGAGAGAGAGATAGAGAGAGAGAGAGATTTGGCAGGGAATTATTCACATGAATTCAGATCCAATTAAACAATTAAAATCAAGCAAGCAATAGTTCAAATCATAAGACAATAAACTCAGAACCACCAAGATAAGCTGCAGCCAAACCAAGGCCACACTGGCTTGAAGTAGGTGGACAGAAATGAGTCCATATCACTTCTCTTTTATGTTACATCATGTCAGCAGATGGCAAGGCATACAATTTTCAAGACTTCCTTGGAGATAGCCTTTGGGAAAAAGTACTGGAGTATATAACATTTAATCAAAAGTTACTGTGGAAGCCTTTTTCTTTTCCCAAAGAAAGTTTGCTTTTAAATAACAATACTAGAGTTGTATTTTATACCAAACCTTTCATCGAAGAAGCACATAATGCTCTATAAATGTATTAATCTTCACAACCTTCCTGTAAAGCACAGGGGTAGCAAACTCCCCAGACACGCATATTGAATTTTTAAAAAGCAGTTTAAGTTGAATCAATAGTCTATTCAGAAAGCAAGGTTAAAAAGGTAGGCCTTGCACAGTGTCTTAATAATCAAAGTCCACTAGGAATTTATTAGTCTGTGACAAAAGGAAAGGAAAGAAAAAATAAGCTTTTATACATTGCCTAGGTGGTTCATATTGAATGCTACCTTCCATATTTTTAGTAGTGTTGGGAGATAGAGGGTAGTTTTAATATTACTAACTTCAACATGTTTTTATTTCAGTTTGCAAATAGAAACTGAACATCACACAACCTGAAAATGATTCCCAATTAGAAAATCAGAATCAATGATTTCATTATGCCATTGTTTTAATAACAAATATTTTGTAAAAGTTAGTCTTGAACTATTAAAATATCAGACATTCCAATGCACTGATATACACTTTATATAGTTAAGCCATATATATATATATAGAATCATTACAGTGTTTATTCTGTCTCAGTAATTCCACTTCTGGGGATTATTTCTATCCTTATGAAAAATGCAAAATTCAAATAAAGATTTATGATATACTTTGCAGGATTAGATATAAGAAGTAAGGGCCAGGGATTTAACGCAGCGGTACCATTGCCTGCCTCGCAAGCACGAGGTAAAAAAAAAAAAAAGATATAAGTAAATTGAAAATATTTAAAATACTTAACTAAATAGAAATAAAATATTATTTTTTGTTTTGTTTTGTTTTTCTTGGTACCGAGGATCGAACTCAGGACCTTGTGCTTGCAAGGCAGGCAGTGGAACCACTGAGCTAAATCCCGCCCTAGAAATAAAATATTATAAAGCAGTGTTTTGTTCATTTACCACTATTATACATCTATGTTCTAGTCACAAGCAACATGAAGACAAACAAGACACACTGTTGTCAGTATCCCTGTCTTACTGAACTACCGTCTGCTAGGTAGAGAAAAACATGTGAAACACATGATTGTAAATTCCCTGAGAAGGGGTGTGCATGGTAAGATGATGGAGACTCACATAGGAAAGAGTGCTCAAATTTACAGTGGGGAAAATGGATGTTGGGGAAATTCCCACAGGGTGGAACAGTAAGTCCTGAAATTTAAATGGTATTTGGCAAATGGATTGCAGATCATTACCACTAGTGAAAAAGAAGGTCAGAGTACTGGGAGCCAGTAGTACTCAGGCTAATAACATCATAAGACTAAATTGAGGCAGTAGCTTTGCAGAGGAGTAGAAGCCAAAAGAGTTTCTTTAGGACATGATGATTTATTGAAGAGAAAGGATGTGGTGGATGGAATGAAGAAGTAAAAAGGAGTCCTAAAATTCTGATTCTGGAACCAAAGTGGTGAAAGACAGAATCCAAGAAAAAGCAAAGCAGAGATGAAGGAAAACAGTGATATTTAGACCTAAACAGCTGGAATTGTTGAGCATCTAATTGATCTTGGAGAGTGGAAAGTTGCACCTGAGTTTGAAGTGAGTTTTAAGGACATGAAGGTTATGGTAGCCCCACTGGAAAGGATGAGAGTGTGAAATTTGAAAAAAGGACCAAGAACAGAGCTCTGGGTGTCACCAACACAAGGAGGGGTAGGCAGAAGAAGAATAGGCAGAGGAAGAATAGGCATCCAAAACAAAATGTTATATAAAATGTCATAATAAGAAACCAGTGCATTGGACAACCAGGCTGTCAAGTGCTGCCATATTCCAGAGCAGGCTGAATATACAGATGGAGGCAGAAGTCTGAATAGATTAGTTTTAAAGGTGAATGACAGATAGACTCCCAGATAATAAAGAAAAAGCAGTAATGGGAGTGGAGTATAGGATCAGAATATGTGTTTAAAACAAGGGAGAGGGGCGCACAGTGAGGATCGAGCCCGCGAGGGGTGCCTGTAGCACCACTCCAGCACACCCGCCCCGGCCTCTAGCCTCCTTGTTGCCCCTGTACCTGGATCCACACCCCAGAGGCACAGCGGGTCATAAAGGCCATTGTCCTGAGCTCCAGAAGATAGAGCAGAAGTGAACATTAGAAAGAGGGTCTCTCTCAGGCTCTGTGATAAAAATTGAAGCCCACTGGAAAAGTGAAGAGAATCTCTGCAAAAAAAGGTACACCACACCACCATAGTTAGTAAGGTGGAGGGATCAACACCTCCCATCAGAACCTGGACTATCTTAAGGGGAAGAGGAGCTGGAACCTGCAGTAGAACCTTTCAGAGTTCAACACTGCAGGAAGTCAGGGAGCTCAACTTGGGCCTTGCAGCCAGAAATCAGCCTGAATCTCAGGGGTCTGCTGCTGGCTTGCTGAGACTCATTGACTTAGATCTGCACACTGCTGCCCACATTGTCTATTGTGACAGCAGAGACATATGCTGAAGGAGTCCCCTCATTTTTACTTTTTATTTTCAAAATTATTTTTTTCTCTTTTTTTTAATTTTTAATTTTTAGTTGTTAATTTTTCTGTTCTTTTCAAAATTTTTTCTTTCTTCTTTCTCTTTCTTCTTTTCTTTCTCTCTTTCTCTCACTCTCCCACATTGTTCTTCATCTCCCTTTTTGTTCCTGTTCCTGCCCTTATTTGGATTTCTTCTTTCATTTTCTTTTCTTCTCTCTTTTTCCTTCTCCTGATTGTCAGTAGTTTCAAAGGAAAGTGAATACAGTTTCTAGCTTCTCTATTGTTGATAAGTTGTTCTTTTCTTGTCTCTTCTTTCATTCTGTCTTTTCCTCTTGTCTTCAACAATTTCCTAGCTTTTGCATGATCTTCCTGTGTCCTCTGGGCTCACTTCTAACTTTTCCCTATCCTTCTACCTATCTATCCCTCCCTCTTTAACTTCTTCTAAGTCCCCATCCTGAAGGGAAAAGTTTATATACTGAAGAGTTTGTTCACTATAAACATATTTTAGCCTGGTCCTCTATTTAGTTTTAATTCACACAGTTTAAGATGATAGATTAATAACTACCACAAATTGTCATTTTCTAAGCTGTACTTTATACTATTGTTATTGTTGATTGTATCACTTGGGCTAAGGGGTTGTGATTGATCTAATCAGTTATCCTTCTGGTATAATGAAAATGAGATTGCCCCCAGAGTCATTAGAGACTCAAAACCTTAAGACTAGCTATACCTGGAAGACACCTCTGAGAAGTAATCATTCCATTAGGGTTCTAAATACAAGCAACAGAGATACCACAATAAGCAATATCAAAGTATCAACCCAGAAACTAAACCAAGGACAGTTCCAACAACAAAAATAGAAATGAGAACACATTTAAACAATCCCAGATATCCCACTCACCAAAGGCAAATTCTGGGGAAAACAAGGTGGAAAATTCTGATAATCAACCACCTGGACACCCTGCACTGATAGCACAGGAAGGAACAAAACAGAAGAATGAGGCTCTAGAAAAATTCAAAACAGAACAAATTTCCCAGACAACTACAGAGATTGTGAGGAGGATGAAACACATGATTAGAGACTCTAGAACAGACACAGATAAAAAACAAAATAGATGAGTTCAGGACCATGATGTAAACCATGAATGCCCAGCAGAGGAAAAATGTAGACATCATGAACACCCAACATACAAAAGAAATAGAATACATGAAACAGATTCAAACACATATCCAGGACATTAAAAACTCTATTGAAAGTATACATAGCAGACTGAGTTGATCTGAAGACAGAATATCAGATAAAGAAGACAGGATAGCAGTCTGTGAACATTAAAAGAGACATGACTTAAAAATAGTGAGGAACCATGAGAAGTCAATCCAACAGCTACTAGATGATGCAAAGAAGAATAATATAAGACTGATAGGAGTCCATGAAAAAACAGGAGAAAATAAAAATGACATAAAAAACTTTTTGCAGAATTAATGACAGAAAACTTCCCAAACAGAGCAAAAGAATTTGACATACAGATGAGTGAGGTGTACAGAACTCCAAATAGCCATGATAAAAAAAAAACTACACCTAGACATATAATAATCAAGATCCCAGAAACCCAACAGAAGAACAAAATACTACAAGCAATTAGAGAAAAGAAACACATCACATGCAAAGGAAAGCCCATCAGAATCACAGCAGACTTTTCAACACAAACCCTCAAGTCAAGGAGAGCCTGGAGTGAGGTATCTCAAGCCCTAAAAGAAGACAACCTTCAACTTACACTGATGTATCCTGCAAAACTATCTTTCAAACTTGATGGGGAAATAAGATACTTCCATGTCAAAGAACCTGAGAAAATTCATGAATACCAAACCAGCATTCCAAACAATTCTAAAAAATATCCTAGAAAAAGACAATGAAGGTCACAACTGCATGAGGCCCAACAGAGCAAATTCATCAGACAAGACAAGAAATTAAAAGGAGAGGGAGAAAAAATAAAAAAGAGTCAACAACAGGAAAATAACATGACAATGAGAAGTCAATACATATCAGGTATAACCATCAATGTTAATGGCCTCAATTCACCAATCAAAAGAAACAGACTGGCAGAATGGATTAAGAAGCAAAATCCAGCAATATACAAGAAACACATACAACAATACAAGAAACACACCTAGGTCAAAAAGAAACTAATGGATTGAAAGTAAAAGGATGGAAAACAGTTTTTCATTCAACAGAAACCAGGAAAAAAGCAGGGGTAGCAGTCTTATTTACAGACAAAGTAAATTTCAAACCAAAACTAATTGAGAGAGACAAGGATGGTCACTACATCCTTGTGAAGGGAACAATCCAAGAGAAAGAGATGACAATCATAAATATATATTCATCAAATATGAATGCCCCCACCTATACAAAACAAATATTAAGGGACATGAAAAACCAAATAACCACTGATAGAATTGTAGTGGCGGACATCAATACCCCACTATCACAAATAGACAGATCATCTAGACAAAAAATCAACAATGAAATACTAGAATAGAATGGAGCTTTTGAACAAATGGACTTAATAGAGGTCTACAGAGTGTTCCACCCCATAAAATCAGAATACACATTCTTTTGGGCTGCACACGGGTCATTCTCTAAAATAGACCACATACTAGTTCATAGATCTTGTTTAAGTAAATGCAAAGAAATTGAAGTTATCCCGTGTATATTATCAGACCATAGTGCAATTAAACTGGAGATCAATAGCATAAGAAACCACAAGAAGTTCACAAACACATGGAAATTGAATAACTCTTTCCTGAACAAGCAGTGGGTCACAGAGGAAATTAAAGAAGAAATTAGATAGTTTCTGCAAGTAAATGATAATGCCAGTAAAACATACAGAAATCTATGAGACACAATGAAAGCAGTTCTACAAGGGAAATTCATAGCAGTGAATGCCCACACTAGGAAAAGAGAGCAAGCTCAAATAAACACCCCAATGCAGAACCTCAAGCTCCTAGAAAAAGAAGAGCATGACAAATCCAAAGCTCCTACAAGGGAGGAAATTATAAAGATTAGAGCAGAAGTCAATGCAATGGAGACCAAAAGAACTATCCATAAAGTCAACAAATCAAAGAGTTGGTTTTTTGAAAGAATACATAAAATTGATAAACTCTTAGCCAACCTTATCAAAAAGAGGAAAGAAAAGGCTCAAGTCCATGCAATTAGGAATGAAAAAGGTGAAGTCACAACACATCCAGCAGAAATCCAGAGGATTATCAGTACCTATTTTGAGAATCTGTACTCTAATAAAATGGAAAACACAGAAGAAATGGACAGATTTCTAGATACATATGAATTACCAAAGTTGAACAAAGAAGATATAAAACTTCTAAACACCACAATTACAATCAGTGAAATTTTAAACATAATTAAAAATTTACCAACAAAGAAAAGCCCAGATCCTCATGGCTTCACTGCTGAATTCTACAGGACATTTAGAGAAGAACTATTGCCACTACTCTAAACTTTTCCATGAAATTGAAAAGAAAGAAATACTTCCTAATTCATTCCTGGAAGGAGTGTTGCTTTGATTCCAAAACCAGGGAAAGACCCAACCAAAAAACAGAACTACAGGCCAATCTCCCTAATGAACATAGATGCAAAAATCCTCAATAAGATACTGGCAAACAGAACACAGAGGGTCATCAAGAAGAGCATGCACCCTGACCAAGTCTGTTTTATCCCAGGGATGCAAGGATGGTTCAACATTTGTAAATCAATAAATGTAATACACTATATTAACAGAGTCAAGGACAAAAACCATAGGATCATCTCAATAGATGCAGAAAAAGCATTCAACAAAATTCAATACTGATTCATTATATTAAAAAAAAACCTACAGAAAATTGGAATAGAGGTCTTTATCTCAACTTTGTAAAGGCTACCTGTGAAAAACCAACAGCTAACATCATATTAAATGGTCAAAAACTGAAAACCTTCATGCTAAAATCAGGAACAAGACGAGCATGTCCACTATCACCACTCCTATTCAATATAGTTTTGGAAACATTAGCCACAACACTTAGACAAGAGAAAGAAATAAAAGGAAAAAAGATAAGAAAGGAAGAAGTTAAACTGTCATTATTTGTGGAAGATATGATACTCTACATTGAAGACCCAAAAAACTCCACCAAAAGACTTCTAGACTTAACTGACAGATACAGTAGAGTAGCTGGATACAAGGTCAGTACTCAAAAATCACTAGTTTTCTGGTACACAAATAACAGTCTCACTGAAACAGAAATTAGGGAAACAATCCCTTTCACAATAGCATCCAAAAAATGAAATATCTACAAATCGATCTAATGAAGGAAGCAAAAGACCTTTGCATTGAGAACAACAACACTCTCAAAAAAGAGATTGAAGAGGATATAAGAAAATGGAAAGACATCCCTTGTTCCTGGGTAGAAAGAATCAACACAGTGAAAATGACCGTACTTCCAAAGCTGCTATACAAATTTAATGCAATACTGATTGAAATCCCAACAGCATATTTCACTGATCTAGAGAAAATAATCCAAAAATTCATTTGGAACCAGAAGAGACCTAGAATAGCAAAAGCAATTCTAGGCAAAAGGGACATGGCAGGGGGTATCACAATCGCCAACTTGAAATTATACTATAAAGCCACTGTGATAAAAACAGCATGGTGCTCACAAAGAAACAGACCCGAGGATTAGTGGAATAGACTAGAAGATACAGAAGCAGTTCCAGACATTATCAGCTACCTCATCTTTGAAAAAGGAGCCAACCATCCTCATTGGAGGAAAGATAGCCTATTTTATAAATGATGTTGGAAAAATTGGATTTCAACTTGCCAAAGATTAAAACTAGACCCCTATCTTTCACCATGCACTAAACTAAAGTGGATTGAAGATCTAAATATTAAAACATAAACATTAAACTTGCTGGAAGATAAGTTAGATAGAACTCTTGAAGACATTGGCATAGGAAATAACTTTATGAACAAACCCTCAGTAACACGGGAACTAACACAAAGAATCAACAACTGGGATCTTATCTTATTAAAAAGCTTCTGCACTGCGAGAGCAACCTACAACAGAGCTAAGAGACAACCTGCAATGTGGGAAAAAAAATTTTGCCAGCTGTTCCTCAGTCAAAGGTCTACTAACTAGAATACATAAGGAAGAGAAAAAAATCAAACCCCCAAAATATAAAAACCCAATCAAAAATGGGCATCTGAAATGAACAGACATTTCTCAGACAAAGAAGTAAAAACAGCAAATAAACATATGAAAAACTGTTCAACATCACTGGTCATTCGAGAGATGTAGATGAAAACAACACTGATATTCCACCTCACCCCAGAAAGAAAGGCTGCTATGAAGAAATCAACCAATAACAAGTGCTGGTGTGCTTGTGGGGAGAAAGAAACCCTTCTCCATTGTTAGTGGGAGTGCAGACTGGTGCAACCACTGTGGAAATCAATATGGGGATACCTCAAACAAGTAGGATTAGAAGTCCCATTTGATCCAGCTATTCCTCTGCTGGGTGTCTTCCAAAAAGCACTAAAAAAATCATACCACAGTGATATATGCTCACCCATGATTATAGTGGCACAATTTGTAATAGCTAAAACTTTGAAGCAGCCCAAATGCCCATCAACTTGAGATTGGATAAAGACGATGTGGTTTTTCTATAAAATGGAGTACTACTCAGCCATCAAGATCAAGAAACTAGAGACATTGATGTCTAAATGGATTCACATTGAGGCCATACTCTTAAGTGAAATAAATAGGACACACGTGTAAATATCGAATGGTTTCTCTGATGTGAAAAACTAAAAGTGCAAATAAGAATCAAAATGTATAATTGATATTGTGAAATAGGAAGAAAATATCTAAAGGAATAGGGGAAGTGGGAGGGGAAGAGGAAAGGAAATAAGGGAAAAGAAAAAATATGAGAAAAGGAAAAACATGGAAGCAAAGTCTTTGTAAATAGGGAAAGGTGGAGGGGGTGAAGGGAGGGCAGGGGAATGGGGAAAAAATAAGAACCAAGATGCATCATGTAAAGGTACAAGATCCCAATGATGACTGTAACTGTATTGTATACCTAAAATGCACCAATAAACTTAATGAAAAATATTTTTAAAAAAATAAAATAAAACAAGAGAAACAGCATACTGTCAAAAAACAGACTGAGATGATTGAGAGAAAAAGATTAAAATTATAGTTCTAAAATTATGGAGACTTTTCAAAGCTTTCCAAAAAAGTCATGTATTTGTAGGGACAAAAAAAATTAAGTGACACTTTTAAAAGTTTTAAATAAAATTATAAGATACTTAACATCTCCTAAATGAAAAGTGAAAGAATGTATACTATTGAAGGTGTACTATGTCAACTTTGTAAACCAAAACTATTTGCTAAAAGAAAGGTTGAAGGGAAATATACAAAAAGGTTAATGATGAGTGATTTTGAAGAATGGAATTTGTTTGATCAAATTTTCCAGAATAAGAGTAAACTAATTTTATTGGAATTTTTAAATGTTTTTTTAAAGAAAGAAGTAGAAAGGAAAGAAGAAAGATGGAATGAGAAAATAGTGAAAGATGGAGAGGAAGAGAAGTTTCAATTATTTACAAGGTATGATGAAAACTATAGTGAATAAATTTTGAAAAATGTATTATAGTAAAAGATACATTTCCATTAATCCCCCTCAGAATACTTCCCCTCACTTTGAACACATTTATCCCACCATTCTTGCCACTTTCTGAAGCACTTCTGGAAGTCCTCTTTTGTGAGTCTTTAGCTATGGTGTCATAGCTTTCTTGATGTCTTGAATAGATTCAAAACATTTGCTTTTCAAGTTAATTAACTTTGGGAAAGAGCCAGATGTCACATGGTGCCAGATCCGGTGAATGAGGTAACTGAGGACATATCTTAATGTTTTTATAGTCCTGCTTTTCTATTAGATGGCTCGAGGTAGCAGCGTTGACATATTTTTAATTACTCCCCCTCAAAAAAATCATAAAACGGGACTTTTAAAACTGTCTCAGAAAGTGGCACACATGATAAAATAAGGGTGTTCAAAGCAAAGGGAATATTTTCAAGGGGGTTGAGGGCAATAAATCTTTTACTGTAATAAATTTTTAAAATTAAATATTCCTTGTATATTTTGATCACATTTCATATAATAAAACTTGAAATCATGGATCATATAAGCACAACACATAAAGCTATGCATGGGACCAGATGACAGCAAATTATAACACTTAAGAAATCATCTGTTTGATTGCATTTTGTATATAATGAGTTTTATTTATTATTGAACTCTTAAATTACAAAAAGATTGTTTTTTAAGGTCTAAAAGATTGTTGCATCATCACAAGTTATATATTCACTACCTCAGAAATGCCTATTTATTCAGGCTGATGTTATACAGTGTGAATGAAAAACATTTCACTGTGGGAAAGAAAAATCAAAACTTCCATTGTTGGAAAAGAAAATTTGGATGGTGTGGCATTTGCAGGCTAAATATGCTATTGATTATGAACTTTATCTGAAATAAATGTAATATTCATGAATAAAATAAATAATAAAAACTATGTTGAATTTGGCATTTGTTCTACTCAGGGACTTTTTTGAAATCTGCCAATACATTTATAGAGTTGATATTTTGTAAACCAAGAAAATTAGAAATCATTGATCTAGCCATATCATTACATATTGATCAGCATGTTCCATGCCAGAGGTTTCTCTTTTTTTCTTTTTTATAAATTCATTGACAGAAACAAGGCCACACCAAGTAGTCAATTCCCCAAAAGGCTTCACTGCGGAGCTGTAAATAGAGAAAGCATCCCGAGAAAAATGTAGCCAAAACGAAGCTTCCTTATATGTGGGTTCAGCCAACTGCAGTTCTGTTGCCTTACAGGGTTATAGAAATATATTTCATTTTTATTATTTACCACTGCAGCACAATGGAAACTTGGAGCTGCAATCAACATCATTTGGTTTTCCTTGAGCACATTTAAAATTGGGATGGAAATATCACGCTCAATTTAATATTTCACTATTTATTTGGACTGTTATCTTTTTTCCTTTAAGGAAGAAAAAAAAGAAAAGTTATATATTCAAATAATTGCAGCAATATCTTTAAAAAATGAAATCACTGAAACAAAGCTGTTCATTATCCTGTTCAGTGTTTTAAGTTTATGCAGCTTTCTTGAAATATAGGCACATGCTTTTTTCTTACTACACTTGCATATACTTTTCTAATCAACACGACCACATAGTCAGTCCTAGGTGGGAAAAATACTGAAAAAATATACATAGGTTACTCTATGACTGCTACAGAGAATAGCTAAAGTTGAAACTGAATTACTTAAAATGTATTTTGTTTAAAACAAGCCTAGGAAACATTTGTTTACAACCAGAATACTATTTAAACTTATCTTACTATTTAAAGAAATCTTCCACAAAAATGCCCTAATCTACCATTTATAAATGTTACAATAAAAACTGATCAGAAATTTATTTTACAATAAAAACTGATCAGAAATTCTCCATGGTGACCATATCTGACCATACCTCCATATCTGACCTTCTTCATATTGACTTTAAAAATATAAGAAAATCATGTTCCTGGGACCTGAACAGGATTTTAGCACACAGTTTAAGAGCCTATGACTAAATGAATAATAAAATCTGTTTCTGTCTCCAGTACCTTTAATATAACAGGTAGTTTCTCTAAGCAATCAATAAGGCACATAAATCCTTTCCACCTGAGAGCCAGAAGTTTTCCCACATCCTACAAGTGAAAAGAAATATACATCTTAATAATTATATTGACGGTTACTCTCCAAAAATTAATATAATAAGTTTGTACTATAGAAAACAATTCTAGATTTGGTTATTTGGAACACATATTGGAGGTAAGAGAGAAGAAAAAGTTAATTTAAATAAATGAACAAGCAAGTGATTGTTTTTTCTTACTTATATAAATGTCTAGTACTGCAGTCAACTAAAAAAATTTTTTTAGAATATCTGAGTTAGACATTCCCCTAAACATATTTTCCTGGCATTGATTTTCTTAGAGAACCAAAGTCAATGTTAAATTTTTCCTTTTAAAGAAATATTTTTATTTATATATTTCTGATTATTGAGCATCAGGCATATTTAGATAATGAAAGAATACCTTCTCTGTCTTCCTCTTTATGATATCTTCAAAACTAGCATTCTAAGTAGATCTCTACCTGTGATAGGCTCATGCTCTATTGTCCTTAAATGCTACATCAATGTCTACTTAATATAACATTTTTGTGTGATTTTCCTCTCATATCAACTTTTTCAACTTCACCCTCCATTTAAAAACAAACTAAGGTAGCTGAGGGTGTAGCTCAGGGGTACAGAATTTACCTAACATGCGCCAACCAGGCACTGGATTCAATCTGCAGCACCACAAATAAAACAAAAATAAGATAAAAAAATAAACTAAGTTTACTTTCCTTGTATAAACTTTTTCTCAATAACTCAAAGCAACATTAATTCTCATTTCTTCTGACCTCTTTCAGCAATTGTCTATGTGCCATATATATTGGGCAATATACTATACAACCTTATGCTCTTCAAATTGAAACATGTGAAAATAAGATTATACATTTGTTGAAAGCAGAGTTTCTTGTTTACCTCTTTTACAAATTGAAGCAATACAAAATAAATGATTATAATTTATTATAAAATAAAATTTGCCTTCTTGTTTATATAAAAGAAACATGCACATTGTAAGAAACTCAAGAAACCTAAAGTATAAGAAAATATCTTGTAATCTTATCACACTAAATGAACAATTTTTTTTTAAAGTTCATCTTTTCAAATTTTTTCTATATTCATATTTATGTGTCAATATTATACTTTCTTCTTTATAAATTATTTTTCTCAATCATAATTCATGGACAAGAACCCAGATCCATGTTATAACAATATTTCATCATGCTGATACTATAGGTTATTTAATCCCTTTCCAGTGGATCAGTGGGTGTTTCCTATTTTAAAAAACAAAAATGAAATTATTATGGAACTTTTACTCATATGTTCAAATTTTTCCTTAGAATAAATTCCTAAAGGTAAGCATTAGAATGGAGTATTTAAATGCCAGTACCATCATTGGTGCACAGTAAGAGCTCAGTAAAGGGTAGATAGAGACATACAGCTGAAATAAATAAATTGTAGTATTTAACTTGTTTTCAAGGGTCATTCATAAAATTCAACCAATTCATA
The DNA here is from genome assembly GCF_000247695.1 of Heterocephalus glaber. The sequence continues at coordinate 39,582,374 of NW_004624730.1, read as the reverse complement.
AACACTCTCAGTGTATAAAGACTATTACCTCATGATTCTGTGTACCTTTTTAATACTTGATAATTGTGATATATTAGAATTGCTCACCAATACAGTATTTCCAATTCTCCTTTCCTTGAAGTTAACTGTAGCCAGATGACTTGTTTTGGTCAGTAGTGAATAGAAGTGATCTTTGTCATTCCATAGAGAAGCCTTTAAAAACTGGTGTTCAACTCTACCCAGGCATTCCTCACCCCTTTCAACCCTGTCCTAGGAAGACATATCTTCCATATGACGCTTCTCCAAGACGCTGAGTTCATTAAGTTGCAGTTTAGAGAACTGTTGCTCTGAAGAGTTCTCCAGATCTCCAGACAGCTAATCTAAGTAAATATTTTTGTTATGCTAAGCCTCTAAAATTCAGTTTGTCAGTTGCCTCTGCATAATCTAGTCTATCCTAACTGATAGAACTGTTTAGAAAGTGAAAAACACTCACCGTCTGAATGCTTTAGTTACTAATAATGTTACACATTTTTATGTGGTATTAAATGGGAGAGGTAACTGTGTAAATATGTTTTCTAGGAAAGTATTTGATTTGCAGCCATTAACTTTTTGCAGTTTTATATTAACCCATCTCTAACCACATCCTACACCGTCTGGAATTCTGTGACTTGAGAACAGGTTCAGTTTCAGGGATCTCTGAGGCATCTGTGAGTTTGCCTGAAAATTAAATGGTGCATTTGTACCTTGAGATATGGTTCAAAGTATGTATGTATGTATGTGTATATATATATATATCACATTACTATGCTTCCCTCTTATGTATTATCCACAGGCTTAGCATCTTGCATATTACCCTATGAGCACTCAAAAGTAGTTCAATTGTGATTTTCAAAAGTTGAAAATCAAGAGACCTTAAAGGTGCTTACATTTAATTAACTTATTTCACAAGTGAGAACACTGAAATACAGTACTAATGGTGGAAATAACATGACCCTTATAAGAAAGGAGCCATCCATTGCGAATCTTCCATAGCACTGCAAAGGAAAAACTTCAAAACCAGTCTCCGAGGATAGTAGAAGAAAATTATTTAATGAGCTCAAAAATGCTATCTTTGTTAGAGCAGCTTGAATACTTACACACTATTGGATAACGTACTGTTTCTTGAAATGAAAACTAGAATAAAGAACTCAAACTTTTGTTCTCCTACCAGTTCCATGTGACTGCAGAGTTACTGGGAAGACTACATAGAATCATCTTATTTGAGAAGAGATGATGAGTCACAAATAGCAAGAGTTAGGCTAATTACAAGTATTTCCTCCAAGGTAATTTTTGTTACCATACCTACTGATAAAATCCACCAGCTTCAGGCACATTTTATGAGACTGCTTCTCTTTTAGGTGTGACAGACTGAATCTTTGAACATCATCATTAAAATCAATGGCAGCCCTAACAGAGTCAGAAGTGTGGAATTGGATGCACTGGCTCTGAAACTGCTGATGTTCATTTAAACCCACTGTTCATTTTTCAAGCAAAAAGATTTATCCCAACTGACAGAGTAATCCAAAGAATCTTTCTAGACCAGACTATTCAGCCCTGAGCCAAAAATTACAAAAAGCTGGTAACTGCACATTAAATTATATTTCCCTGCACTTATCAACTCCTTTCTATGTGCAAATCACTAGTTATAACCATGTTGGATATAGGACTTCATTACTAAGAAATAACCCTGATGAGCCCTGAATACACAGACCCCCCACCAAGGGAGAAAGCACCTCTCAGTTAAACAGAGAAAACATAACCACATGCAAGCCACTTTCCTTTCTCATCTTATTTGGGGATCACCAAACTAGTTTATCCAAGAGGTAGGTGGAGTGTGTACTTTAGGCCCATTGAGACAGAAAGAAAGTAAAAATATCTAGAAATAATTTTTAAATTAATTTTTATCATTTTTAAAGTGGCATTTTAAAATTTAGGGAGTTTTAAGTGAGTAGTTTGGGAAATTATACAGCATTTTCAGAATTTAAGTCCTCTAAAGGAGAGTTTCTCAAATGATAAAGGATAAAGGAACTTTTTAAAATCCATCACACATTGGTATAACTAAATTTCAATAAAAATTAGTTACTGAAAAATTAATTAAAAATAGAGACATATAAAGTACTAGCCCCATTTTTTCATTATTAGATTCAAGAGACATAAAATAACCCAGTCAACTGCTATGAAGCTTTAACATTCACTCCTGTTACATACAGTGTTTGTCTGCAGATCACACTTTGGAGTGGAGGGGCAACTCTAAAGGACTTAGCTAGATTATTGTCCAGAATAACTATAGTAGGGGTTATTTGGGTTTAGGGATTTTTTTTCCTCTTCATTTTCTTTAATATTTTAACAGTCTGATTTTACTATCAATGTTTCAAATCCCAAACCATTAACTTTAGTTCTATTTTTCCCAGAATATATTCAAATAGCAAAGTACATTTGCTAAACATTCTTAGTGCTTCATTTATCTAGTAATTCCTTCATTCAACAGTTTACTGAACACAACTCTGTGCCAGGCACTGCTGGGACATAGTAACAAATGACACACTCATTTTCCCCATCTAATTAAGCCAATTGACAACACCTCACTACAGTAGTGCCTTCTGGGAGACCACCCTATTGATTATGCCCAAAGCAGGCTGTAAGCAGTGCAGGCTGTAAAGAGTTAGCCCCTCAAATGGCTCATTTTAAGAAGCGAGTCTGACTGAAGCCTATGTGACTCACAGAAGCATTGCAGTGGTGCACAAGTTAGCACAACCTCTCCACCAACTGCCACAGCAGAGGCCAGAGAGATGGCTTGTGAAGCTGTGGGCCTCAATGAGAGATAACACAGTAGCCAAGGTCAGGGTAACTCATACCCAAATTCTGTTCCCACAATTAAAACTTTCTTGATTAGAAGGACAAGGGTATATGCTAACTATAACCCTATAGTTTGTCTGTTCTGTTCCTAATTCAAGAACGTTTTGTCTTTTCTTTTACAAGCCTTGCCTGCATCAGTAACCTGTCTACAGCAACTGCAGTCCCCTCACTTAGCCCCTGTACCCCAATCTGACTATGATGTCATCAATAAATATCAGTGGCTTAGACTGGCCAGGGTCTTTTGCTGGTTGCTCAGCACTGGCCATCCTGACTCCCCGTTTCTCTCTTGAATTCTGTCCTTGAGTTTTTCTTTAAACCTTGTACCATAATACTGAGCAGGAGATTGGAACCAATTTCAGGGGGCTCTGATAGTGCGTCATCCATGGTTTGACTTTCCACAGATTCAGTTACCCTGGATCAATCTGGACCCCAAAACAGTAAGTGGAAAATGCCAGACATAAATAATCCATACGTTTTAAATAACTTTTTTTTTTTTTTTTTTGGTACCGGGGATCAAACTCGGGTCTTTGCGCTTGCGTAGCAGGCGGCGAAACCACTGAGCTAAATCCCCGGCCCCAAGTTTTAAATAACTTTTAATGCAATTTATTGTGATAACTCTTCTATTTTATTATGTTATTGCTGTTTATCTTTTACCATGCCTAATTTGCAGATTAAAATTAATCATAAGTATAAACATACAGAAGAAAATGGTATATACAGGGTTCAGTACTGTCCACAATTTTAAGCAGTCAAAGAATATCTTGTAACATATCTGCTGCAGATATGGCGGAAATAACATACTTTCTCACTTATTTCCAGGAATTTTATTTCCCAGGAATTTTAGAACCCAGGATTAACACATATAAAAGTAATTGCAGGGCCAGGGATTTAGCTCAGTGATTCCAGCACCTGCCTCGCAAGCGCAAGGTCCTGAGTTCAATCCCCGGTACCAAAAAATAAAAAATAAAATAAAATAAATAAAAGTAATTGCAGTTGTCTCTTCCTCCTTTTATCTTCCTCTTTCAAGAAAATGATTCAATATTCTTTGCAGAATTAAGTACAATTTGAGATATAATCTAGAACATGTGTTTGAAGAATATTTTACCATAGACTTCAACAATGTACTAGGTGAAACTCCAGAAATTAAATTCTAAAAACACAGGATGCAAAGGTTTCTAAACACACTATTATTTTAAAGTCTAATTTTGTTAAAGAAGAACCAAATAAAATACTAAAATTAGCTTGTTTTTAACTCTAATATGATTTAATGTCTCAAATACAAGCACTAATAATCCGACTTTTTCCTACTTAATTGACACAGGAAGAAAATGGGAAAGAAAAAGCTAAACTGTACCCCTACACAACCATGTCATTGTTCTAGGTAATTTAATTTTAATCATAAATTTACCTTTTACATAATAATTTCAATAACTTCTTTTTCCTTTAAACTTTTTAAAGATAGCTATAGCCTCCACTAAAATAGTTACCCTGGCTTCTTTTACCCCATGTATAAACTAAAGCATAACTAACACCTATATCAACAGATAACACATTATTCCCAGAAACAATAACCTCATTAATGCCTCATTCATACTTTTCATTACTTCAGTTAATTTAGAACAAAGTTACAAATATTTTTCTTAATTGAAGCTGTTTATACATCACACATATTTTACCAAATTTAGTCACAGGTAGTCTAATGAGATGCATGGAGTTCATAAGAAATTAAACATAATGTCCAAGGCAAATGTGCAACTTCTTTCTAGATTCAGTGAGTCAGAGGGGCTTTTTTTTTTTAATAAATTTGAGCAGCAAATACATTAAAATGTTCATGCTTCTAGATCTGGAATTTCAGAATGTCTGCTACAAATAGCCCTAGAAAAATTTATTCCAACTGCACAGGAAAAATAGTAACTTTATATTTTCTTTTTTTTCACACTGACACTTAGGACTATATCTCCTAGACATCTCTAAACTTATTCCACATTGCCACAATATACACACCTGTCAAAATACACACACCTCAGTTTTTCCATTTTAAATTAAAACTTAAAAGATAGATGAGATCACAAAATTCTCACTTTTGTGTTACCTTTCTGGCATAGTAGTTCCATTTTTAATTTCCTTCCCATCTAGTATAACCATACCATATACTTCCCCCTGCTTTCCCACATGCAGTTAATCTACATCATCTTTTATTTACTGCTTTTTGTTAATTAAACTTTGCTCGGCATATTTTGTTGAGAAAGCTTGACTTAGCTCAGATCAAAATTAAAATTCAAGATTTAGTGTCACTTTCATTGAATCAAACTCTGTCTAATAATATCAATGGATGATATTTATTGGACATAAACTTGATGCATCAAAATTTTAAAATATTTTTAGTAGCTCTGTATTCCTAGAATAAAATAATGTCATCAGGGATAATTGCAATTGCTCAAATATGACAGATATTCTCTCAAGACAGTTTTCTTGTATAGGGATCACTGCCTGTGTTTTATAAGTCAGAGCTATTTTGTCCTTATTGTTACCTGTAACGTCTTAGCCTTGTACTTCCTTATTTCCCTCCATGTGTTAGAAGACATACTTTTTATTATATACCTTATTAATTTTAGGAAGAGGAAAATATGTTAAACATTGCTTCAGGATAAAACTAGAGTCACAGAAGATGATTTCAACTGTTTATATTCTGGTAGTGTCAGCCAGGTCTTACCCACTCCCATCAGCCTATTCAATGGAGAGTTTTAATTTTGTCAAACTATTAGAGAGTTTACAAAATGTCTAGGGCACTTATTTTCCCTTCTCTCCACTAGAAATTTACACCCAAATAAGTTGTCTTAGAGGTACCCCCATGTTGTTGGAAATTGCACTGATCTCTCCATATGCACATTGCCTGCTTAAAAAAAAACAAATAAATAAATTCAATACCCCTGCAAAGTCTAACATAAACTTTGAAAACAGTTACGTTTTGTATTTTTCATATGAGCTCAAACAAATACATTACTTTATCCATAATAAAAATAAATATATGTGAATATTCAACATAATAAAAGAAAATATCAGGGCTATGAGGGATCAAAGATCTTTCCATCATTAGATAGTATCTTCTCTCTTGCAATAATATGACTTATCATGATTTTCAAATTTAAGAGAACATTTGTTCATCTCTGAACATTTTTCAGAAAAAAATGGTATATTTTCTCCCATTCTTAATTTTACATATAAAAACACAAATCTTTGCAAGAAATAAAAAGCACAAATCTGGAATGTCACAATGTTTACCCAGCCAGTCTCGCCACTGAATCTCTGGGCTTCTTTTCTTAGTCTTTTTCTCTACCCCACAATCCCCAGGGCACTTACCACAGTTGCCATTCTACCCACATGAAGGTGCTCATTAAAGCAACGTACATATGGTCCACCAGGACCCACAAAAGACTTCCTATTCTTTAAAGTGAGAATTATGTTGCAGAGCCTTAGAAATATATTCAAGAGCCTAGAATTACTTTCTAAGCTTCACCGGTGTGATCACAGACTGAGAAAATACCAATTTCCCCCAGGCCAAATCTTAATCCTCTTCCCGAGGAAATCTTATTCATTTTTATGTCAATCTTTAAATTGTCAACTCTAAAATTTACCACTCTCATATCCAAATATGCAGCCCAGTAGTCATTCAGATGTGAAAATTAACCATGATGCAAATAAACAATTAAGAAGTCAATAAAACTAAGAATGAAAATATAAAATTAAGCCAAATATTATTAAATTAATGATATGCTTCTTTTGGTCTTTGGTGCTCACTGATATTTCATGAACAACCTGAATATTAAAATAAGGTTATAATGTACATGAAGGCATTTTATAAATTGTAAAAGCACCATTCAGGACCTTGGGAGTACCTGACCCTTGAACTAATATAGTTATAGTTTACAAAGGAAGGGAAAAAATGAAACTAATAGATTCCCTTTATCTTTTACATACAACAGAAACTGAAATGAAGCACTCACTCAAAGTCATCATAGAGCTTCGGTTTTAAGGTAGTCTCACTTTTTGTAGGAAGATAGGAAGATTGTAGGTATCATTTGTTAATCCTAGTTTGAGAAAAATGAAGAACCTGAAGCAGACCCAGGCTTTAGCCTAAAATATCTGTCATATAAGAAAGTCAATATTAATTTTACCAACTAAGTTTTACATTAATTTCAAGGTCAAATGTAATAGATTACAAATAGAATCCACAAAGTTCAAATGTCACGCAGATGGAAAAAGTTTTGCTAACAGAGATTTAACCAGGGAACAACTTTTTTTCTAGAGAATACTTACATATTTTTAAACATTGCAAAGACATTGGTTACAGGATATTCAATGATGCTTTTTATACCTTGAAGAAACCAAAGTGTATCTTGCTAATGAAGGATATACAGTTTTGCAAAGTGAATCTTAGAGACTGTGCTACTATAAGAAAAATAACAGTAGATTGACTTGAAGGAGGAAAGATGTATTTTGCCTTGCAGTTTCAGAGGTACTGGTCTGTGGTTACTTAACTCCATTGCTTCTGGGCCTATGGTGAGGCAGAACATTATAGCAGGGACCAGGTAGTGGAACAATGTGGCTCACCTTGTGTCAGGCAGGAGGCAAAAAGAGAGTGAGATGAAGGGGCCAGGGTACCAATATAACCTTCAAGGGCACACCCCCAGTAAGCTACTTCCTCCAACTAGTCCCCACCTCCTAAGGTTTCTACCACCACCCAATAGTGTCATTTGCTTAGAACCACACCTTGAACACATGAACTTTTGTGGAATTCTACATCCAAACTGTAAGACTAAGGTTTTTTGTACATCAAGAAAGTATAGTGGAGCCACTTTATTTTATTTTATTTTTTTTTAGTTCTTTTTTTGGTACATTTTAGGCATACAATTTGGTTCCAATTATCATTGGGTGTTTATACCTGTACATGACATATCTTGGTTCTTTTTTTTCCCACCATATACAACCAATGCACTTTATTTTCCAACCATGATATCACAATGATTTGTGGTACATCAAAGGACCCAACTGGTTACACAAAATGTTAGAAGTCACATATGGATTTATGAACCATTCATTGTTCAACTATGATTTTGTTATGTGTGCTTGGCTCTTTCAGGGTTGTCAGATAAAAAGCAAAAGTAAGCAGACCCTGCTGAGCATAATCTCATTTTATTTCACTGGAATTCTTACAAAGACTAGCCCTATTTGCTATTTCTAGTTATGAAGTAGGGCCTGCACTAATTCTATTATTTTCTCTATCCTAATAAAACTGTGTGCACAATGATTTTTTTTCTCTTTTGAAAAGCAATTCACCTTTAAACTTTCCTTTTTAAATTAAACTAACACCTTGGAAATCTATGTAAAACTACATACATGATAAATGGCAGTCAAACCATAACGCCATTTGTATGTCTACCGTACTTCTACCACTGGGACCTCACTCAGAAGTTCCCAGTTTATCTTCACTAATTAGCCAAATGCCAATGCTCCAATAGCCCACCTGAGCAAGAAAAGTGTTAACAAGGAAGTTAACACAACAAGAGAAAAGCTAGGGTAACCAGATCTTGAATGACTGAGACATCCAGTGCTGCTGCTGCTGCTTCTCGAAAATGCTGAAATCTGTAATACTGTGCCTTCACCTTGCCAAAAAATTAGCAGATTTATGAATCTTAATAATATGAAGGTGGATGGAGATGCTAAGTAACAGAATCGTTGCCCAGTTTGCTATCTCTCAGCTGTCATATCCATAAAAGAATGCGGAACCTTCAGTAGATGTTGTAGAAAATAGATCAGCTGACCTCCCATTCATGTATTTAAGATCCTTGTGTGGATTCATTTGATGACAACATGAATTTTAGAATTTCACACAGTTGAATAAAGATCCTGTCTCTGATCCTCAAATAAATGTCTTTAGTATAATTCTAGTTTTGTGTGTTATTATGAAGATTAAATAAAGTAAAGCATCTAAAATCACTTGCTACATGGTAAATGTCTAATCATAACTTTTATTTCCAAGGTACAAAAGACCCAGCTAACTACTAGGCATGAGTGTAGATCACCAGGAAAGTGCAGCAGGACAAATGAGCCTTACAGATTAACTTGGCTTGCCCCATCTGCAAGAACACTCAACAGAACAGTGTAGAAAACTTAACTGAAAGAAAACAAAATCAACCAATTACGCTTTTCCAAAATAGGGCTTTCTTGGTCATAGTGCTATATGACTATATATAGTGAACAATTCAGAAAAAGCCCCACAGCATACCCAGTATCTCTCAAAAGCTCACAAAGCTTATTTTTTCATCAGTTTCCATTTTGGTAGCTGTCAGAATGTCTCATAGCCCTGGTAAACTGATACTACCAACCTCTGGGTTTATGGGAAGAGAGCTACAAGGTCTCTGCAGCTGGCCCTAGAGTTTCCCATTACCTGTCACCCCAGAGCCACTGATTGCTTCCAGACACATAGAGATGAAAGCTATGGCATCCTTTCTTGGCCACCTGACATTTCAGCTGTCCTTAGTAATTCCCAAGGGCTCTTCTACCTCCTCCAGGCAGACCTGAAAACACATTGGAACAAATTCTAACACTCATGCTGCCTTTCCTACCTGTTCACCCCATAACTACCACCAGAAGCATAGGTGTATGGCTGGTGTCAACAGCACACACAGCCAGGCCTACTCCAGACCCTTAATCAGAGTTTGTTGAATGAATGAGTATCACCTATGATCATTGGCACAAGCTCCAACCAGTTGTGAATCATGGCCGGGCCCTTTGCTTTCTTGGATTTCTGTCAAAAGGAGACTCTAATCCAATTAGAGAATCAATATTCAGAAAATACCAGAGCTGTTTTAGCCATGCTTTTTTGTTCAAGGTTATTATTCTGTGGCATTTTAATGCCTTCATATGACATAAAAGCAATAGTAATGAAATAAAGCAACCTGGAATTAATGAATAGATTGATGTGACATAAGACAAAATACACAAAGAGGCTCAGAAAATAGCATGAAATTAATTTGAAAATTTAATGCTTTTCTAATTTTTCAAAGGGGACAAAAATACCTTTAGAAAGAATAAATAAATGTTATATAATGTTGAAAATTCTCTAAGACATTTTTTAAAAATTAATTTTATGGTACATTTTAGGTATACAATATAATGATATTCATCATTGGAGATTTGTACCTTTACATAATATATCTTGATTCTTATTTTTCCCCATTCCCCTGCCCTCCCTTCAACCCCTCCATCCATCCCTATTTACAAAGACTTTGTTTCCATTTTTTCATTTTCTCATATTAATTCCATTCCCTTCTTTCCTTTCCCCCACCCCTCCCACTTCCCCTTCCCCTTTGCCCCTTTTCTTCCTATTTCACATTATCTATTATACCTTTTAGTCCTTATTTACACTTTCAGTTTCTCACACTAGAGAAACTATTCAGTATTTACACATGCAAGTCACTTACTTTTTTAAATGATAAGGTTTAAGTTAACTTTAAATGTTGTTATAACTCCAATTTGAAAAAATTAATGCCTTCATTTGGAAAAAATAAAATTTGGTTATCTTGGGCCCTGATGGGAAACTTCATCTCTCCCTGCAGGAGGCAGAGAATGAAATCATGCATGCCAAATCAATCTCCCTAATTGCCTTGGTCACCATCACATGCCATTTGGACAGGAGTCTTGCTAAATAGCATCCAAAGGTCAAATAAGATATGACATTGAGAGTAATCCAGCTCCGTGACTTCACCCATACCAGTATGATTTGAAGGACAGCAGAGTATGTTGTAAACTTTGAAGATGCAGAAAGTTCCAGGGTTTATGAAAATACAAACTTCCAAAATGTCAAAGCTAGAAATGACCTTGCAAGATTATAGTCCTATCTCTCCTATATCTAGACCAGGAAAGCATTTAGTTAGTCTCCTTCTTTGTGCACCCTTCACCCTTGTAGTAGCAATTATTGGCCAGCCACAGAATCTACATGTAATACATATGCTGTAGATGGATAGAGATATGTCTGTATCTATATACTGCATCTACATATACATATGTATCTTATACACAGTATCTATACAAAACATATCACAATAGCACATATTTTTTTTCTCCTCTCCCATTTTCTCCCTTCACCCCTCAACTCACACACACAGAGAAAGCCATTGTTTGAAATTATTTGGCCATGTTATTCAGATACATGGTTCTGGACCAAGTCAATAAAACTTGGTTGAACTAAATTACAGATGTTGAAATGATTTCTGTAGCTTGAGTCCGCAAAAGTCCCACTGACTCCTTTGAATTCTCCTAAGGCCTTTCCTTCTGTATCTATCCAGGCCTTAATTTGAGGGTGCTACTTTTGCTGTGGAGCTTGGGTGGGAGAGTGGTTGTGGGAATTTTCACAAGTTTCAGCACTAGCCTTGCCCAGGAGCATCTGCAGAACAACACTGCCATCTGCTGTGGGCACCTTCAAAGCAATGAGGAAAAATATCTGCCAAATACTGTGGGGTGCCTTTGTTCTTCAAAACCCAAGTCAAACTGCAATTAATCAACATTTATTAAAATTAATTCTAACACATTCATTAACTTTTAAAGGAATTACAAGGCACATGGCATTATTGAATGTCTACACAAAGTGCTCTCTCTGGGAGAAAGAACTGCATTAATAGAATGGGAGGTACTGAATCTGGGGGCCTCAGATACTAAAGTGCTAAGTTGCTTATACAAAACTTTCTTAATATGGCCATAAGTCAGGCCTTTCCAAGCCATACATTCAATTTTGCATGCTACCTGTTAAGCGTGTTTATCCCACAGCAGTCTGCAAATACTTGTGTGTGTTGCCACAACCTTTCCCAGAAATGATAGGGCTCATAATTTAGGAGATCTGAGATGTTGTTTAAGAATGTGTTCTCAAAGCTGGGCGTGGTGGCACATGCCTGTAATACCAGCACTACGAAGGTAGAGGCAGGAGGATCTCTGTGAGTTCAAGGCCAGCCTGAATGAACTATATAGGAAGAGCCCATCCCCAGAAAGTAAATAAATAAAATTCTTATTTAAAGAAAAATAAAAGAATGTCTTCAGAGATCAGGACCTCGGGAGTACTGATGAGTTAGCTGTCTATGTCACCTTATCTTTACCTATTGAAAATGCTGATAAACATCTGTTCAAACTTCTTTTCATTCTCAATATATTTTAAAAACAGAACCAACTTCAGGCTTTTCCTTCTTTCACGTGGAATTCTATTTTTGTAGACTCACAGAAAGAATTTTATTTCTCTTTCTACTGGAAGGTGAAATATTCAAAGATTTGAGCATGAAAGGACAAACTGTTAGAGGTGAGTAGATGAGGAATAGGAAGAAAAGGTGGATTTTCCTTGCTTTGTTTTTTGAGTTTGGATTTTGAATGCCTCAGAAGTTGTACAACAGCTCCACCCCAGGGCGCTTTGGGGAATAACAGGTTGACCTTCGCCCAGTCTGCCCCTAGGTGGGCAGGCAATTGTGCAAAGGGCTGACTTGACACAAAGAAGGAAAGGAGGCAAAGGAAAAATATGAGAAAAGGAAAAAAATGAAAACAAAGTCTTTTTAAATAGGGAGGAGTGAAGGGGTTGAAAGGAGGGCAGGGGAATGGGGAAAACATAAGAACCAAGATACATCATGTAAAGGTACAAATTCCCAAAGATGAATGTCATCATATTGTACACCTAAAATGTACCAATAACCTAATAAAAAAATAATAATTATATCTAAATATCTCTTGTTTCTTTTATTTTTAAGACACGAGACTTTTAAAAATTATGCTGAGATATAACAGATATTAAAACTTTGCTATTTTATCAGCCAAAATGTGCTAACTAATCTTTTAGATGACTTGGATCAATTATGTGCTCTTGGAAAAATTCCAGTAACATTCCCTGGTCTAACTTTCCATATGTAAAATGAATGGATTGGTTTATAAATCTGCAATTACAAGTAGCTATTTAAATATAGACTAATTAAAATTGAACAAAATTTTAAAACTCAGTTGCTCTGTCATCTCACTCACATTTCAGCAGGCACATTTCAGTAGCAGACAGCAGCACAGATACAGCTTCAGAACAGGATATTCTATTGGACTACATAGCACAGCTAATATTTATGCTTTCTTCCAAACTGAATCAACATGCTTATAACAAAAACACTCTAGGAGCCAATTTGACGAAGGTGAGCCACACCAACAACAGCCATATGAAAAGCCAAACATAGGAGGGAGAGGGAGAGAAAGAAAAGGAGGGGGAAGGGAAGGAAGATGAGGTTCCAAGCCTAGGCTTTCTGTCACTTTCATTGCTGCTATCTGATAAGCCACTCATGTTGTAATTCTAGTCTTCAAACCAACTCATCTGCAAAATGAAGAGAAATCAAGTGCCTGCATCCATAGTCAGCATTACAAAAAAGGGAGGGCCTAATGTGCAGCATAAATTTTCAGTGGTGACAGCTCAGGAAAGAATGTGCTGACAATTCCTTGTTCGCTTGTGGAGCACAGCCCCCAGCAGGCTGCCTGGTTGTCTTAAGGACATTTAGATGATTTTCTACCACTACACACTGATAGTGTTTCCTAAAAAGTCAGTTGTGGGTTGGATATTCCAACAACTCTGGCACAACTTGCTCCAGTGGACCTTGGCCACATTCCAGAGCAGAGTGTGCCTAGACCTGACAGTGCAATGCAGAGATTTTGCTGCACATCCTGGGGTTGGAGCAACAGCAAGGTGCCTGTGCTGCATTAGGGCTGCACCATAAAAACCACTGCTGGACCTGCAGTCACACACATAGCTTGGCTCCAGAAAGCACAGGTCTCTGCCAGGGATCTGGCCAGCAATCAAAGTTCCTGCAGTCAGCTTTCTAAATGCTCCTTTTGGTAAGGGCAAGAGGTGGGGTGAGGTGGCAAACTGTGGCATCACTAAAATCTGGGGCATTTCCTCAGTATTACCTGAGGGAAAGTGGAGACACAGGTCTAGAGCATTTCAGGTTCCCTGTTGAAAATGTCATCAGGGCTCCACAGCTCGGAGCATGCCAATGCCCTCTTCAAAGGTTGGTTGAAGACAATATTGCTTCAGTTTCTCCACATGTTTTCATACCATCATCTATATGATAGAATGAGGAACAGGTCACCAGAGTGTTATCCTTCTTCTCCCTCCAGGCAGGGAACTTCTCTCAACCTTTTCGGAATGCAGCCAGGCTGGATTTGGCAAGTGGGAAGAACAGAGCCAGGGAGGAGGTGGGAATCCAAGTCCGATGAGGTGAGTAGAGTGGTTACTTGGGGGGGGGGCAGAGACCGGTTTTAAGGACCCTTGTGGCACAACCTCAATAACACAGAGTAGATCAACACAGACAATCAGCAGGAGAAGGAAAGAACAAAAGCAGCTGGTACATAGTATTGTGGACATGAGAAAAAGAGAAGTGATGGGGCTCTGTGTATAACAGCTGCCTTGCAGGGGCTCTGCACTGGGTGGGCTTTGCCCTTCAGTCCCCACAGATACACAAACACAACAGAGTGTGATTGTGTCTCTAAGCTTTGTCTTGAGCACAAAAGACAACTATAGCCATGTAGACCTTTACACACTTTTCACTTTTGGAGGGCACCGCTAATAAACTTCTAACTATGATGTCAATTTCCTCTTAGGATTAGAGCTCATCATTTATTTTACCCAGCTACTGTAAGTTTTCCCTGTGGGGAAGAAAATGGAAAGATTGATCAGTTCTCTGCAGAAAGGATGAAGAAAAGAGAATTGCAAGGAAACAAAGAACATAGATGAACCCAAGTAGGCTGAGAATGTGAATAGATTAGGAAAAGATGGAATGTGTTCCTTCAGGACAAAGGTCAAGTACCTGGGAATTCCTTTTCCAGCGAATTTTGTGCTTCTTCACACCCTCAAGCTGATCTGTCTTCCTGGCTGGACAAAGAGGGGTGGGTCCATCACACTTGGCTAGATATAAACACATCTGTGTAGCAGATTTTGAAACAAAGTTGATTCAGATCATTTTCATATACAGTCAGCAAGGACTCAGGAAAAAAAAAAGGTGATATGTGATCTGGGAGAATGTGTACACAGACAATCACACACAAAACTGGGCACTCTCTTAATGACAAAAATTATGCCCTGTCTTAGCAGCAATGCAAGCATGGAGATCAAAGCAATGTGAGCCATGGCCAAGGAAAAGAGACAAAAGCTTAACGACCTCATTTGTCCAGGTGGCAGATGGGTTCCCTGCCAAGCCTGGGCCTTGACATAGCAGACAATGCAGACATTATAGGGCTCAAAAGTCATAAAAGTAGTTTTGCATGTGGCTCTGTTTTCTAATTCAGTGAGAGAGAAACAATGCAGAGATGTTTCAAAATGTTCATCAATTGCTGGTACAAATAGTTTTGACAGAAAATTCTTCTGTAACTCATTCAATCATTGAACTTGCTAATATTAAAACAGACAAGATAAACATTAATTTTGTATAGCTAATGATTGATTGTTTTTGCTATTCTTTTGGCTTACCATGGCCACAGGATTCTTTTCCTTTCAAAAACACAGAAATTACATTAAAAAAATACCTCTTATACTGTTCTTTTCAGGGAAAGTACAAATAAACTTATACTATCTGTTGGAATTAGAAATCCGGAATATCCATCAGCTTCACATTACTACAACAAAATACCTGAGGCAAGCTACTTATGAAGTAAAGCAGACTTATGCTGCCTCATGGTTCTGAAGGTTTAAGTTCAGAAACCCCATTGGTTTGGGCCTATGGGGAAGGTAGCATATCTTGACAGACATACATTATGGAGCAAACTGCTCATGTTTTTGAACTGGAACAAAGGGGTGAAGAATAAGTATAGTCTTACAATCTCAAGATCACACCTCCAGTAAAGATTTCCCACTATGCCCCACCTTTTAAAGTCCACAGCACCTCCCAATACCACCACCCTAGAAATGATGCCCTAGAGACCGGGCCTGTGAGGAACATTCAACATCTAAACTACAGCAGCTAGGTTGGAAACAGCTATCTCTAGGTTTACTCCTAGTAAGCTGAGTATCCATCCAGAATGAAATCCAATATTAGATAATCATGCTTAACTATATAGTATCTTCCCAAAAGGTCATACAAAATAGAATGAAGGGTAAAAAGAGGAAGGACAAGAAAATTTAGAACATGAAGAAATCAAACACAGAACTCAAGCAGCCATCTCTCAGACTCGCTGGTGTAGGTAGATTGCACAGTATGGGAAGGGCATCTTAAACACTGAAAATGCTGCTAAAGGAAGTCAGTTCTATCTCTCAAATGGAACAGAAACTCTGGGTTTTGGGTGATATGTGAAGGGCTAAACACTTCATTACTTACTTAATGTAAATCACACTTTTTGTATTATTTTTGTTCCCCACCCTGGCTTTCATCACATTCCTGTAAGGGGAAAGTTTTCAAATAAAGATTCCTGGCTTCTACCCCAGATTACTGAATGAGATGCCTCCAAACCACCATTACAGAACACTGTACTCGATAGTAAAAAGAGAAAAGCATTTATCTTCCTCAGATAAATCTCTAGCCTTGTGACAGTGACAGTCTGAAATCGTTACTATTCAAGTAAAAACCATTTTGGCAAAATGCTATGTTTCTCTTCAAAAATATATTTAGGTGCTAATCTGACATTTCTCTGCATGTCCCCTTTTTATAGTCTTCTTTATCCAAGTGTAGCATACACTCCTTGATGCAGTCCTTTCAAGTCAATCTTCATCTCTCAGCTGTTTATCCCTTCATTTTCCTCAGGCAGATAATCAGAGTACCTGTCAATCTACGAGGTGGGAAATCATTCAGAAGAAACACTGAAAATAGAGGTGTTGTCTGCTCTCCTGAGGGATGTGAAGAACAAAGGTTAAACACCACCACCCCCACTGTCCAAGTGTCCTGTGCTCGTCTGTCTCCAATATAAGTACGGTGGCTTTGAATGGCATTGTGGGGACTTGAACTGTGGAGTAGCACTTCCCCTGACATGGCAAATCCATTCTTTTTTTTTCCCCCTCCTACCACAGGGAATCTGTGCTTGTTCACATCTTAAACAGCTCTCCTCTTCTCTATACAGGTGAATACTTAAGATGAATGTAGTCTTTTTCATTAGAGTAAGTACCAGCAAAGAGATTTATACATCTGTTTTATTCTACAAAGAATGTTATTTATGTGCATGCCCTTTTATTTCTCCAGCTCATTTCTTTATAAATAAATGTGGTAGGCAGGACTGGAGGGGGTGGTTAAAAGGATACCGAAAAGCTGAAAAATACTTAATGAAGTGCACTACTCTCTGATTTGAGATGTCCTCCATAGATTTAAAATCTAACTTTACATCTTCAGGGAGGGTACAGGTGTATTAACTGTGCCTGTGCAAAGCACTGAACCTTGGCTTTTCTTCCCACTGAATCTTCCCAAGGAGCTAAAGTAGGGCAGCAGCCCGTTAGGAATAGTATCATTTCCCCTCCATTGCAAGTTTCTGTTATATTTGCGATTTTTCCTCTGCTTTGGGGGGCCATGTAAAGACCATGCTCCCCCCACACGATTGTTTCATCCCACAATCTGGGCCCACATATTCCATGGGGCCCAGCCATTTATCAGGATGAATCTACAGAGAAGGCAGCTGTGCATTGTCTGCAGCTAACTAGCGAATCTGAGTGGGAAAATTCAGTTGGGAGCTTGCTGTGAAGCCGCCAAGAACTCTCTAACGCTCATTATTTGGATAAGAACCAGAGTGAAGTGAATAAAGACTGAGGGAAATGTAGCCCGTGTCTTTATGATGCCTTCTCTGTACCTTTTCCTCCATAGGTGGTTTGCTTTAAAAGTCAATGCAGCAGGACTATTTCTCTCTTTTCCTTGTAGAATTAGGTTATAAGGGGTTTCATTGTTGGACTCTCTTTTTCCGTGTATACAGGTTGTTCAGAGAACTTGCATTAAAGCAATGTTCTCCATTCTTTCCTTGAATTTAATGGCCCCAGTCTAATAAAAATCATTTTGTATAAATGTTGTGGTGATTCGGTGAAAGTAAGTCTAGATTGCCCTTTTTCTCTTCAACAAGGTTTTTTATGTCTCAATGAGGATTTGGGTAATCAAGCAAGTTATTGAGCACATACCATGGGCCAAGCACCGTACTCAACAGCATCAATTTGCAACTAAATTTGGTATTCACAGCAACTACATAACCACTCCAGCTTCACAGGAGAGAAACTGAGGCTCCTAGAGGTTAAATTACTTGTTTATGGTCTCAGAACTTAAATGGTGGATGTTGAACTTGAGCCCAGGTCATTTGACCCCCATGCTCACTACACTATCACATGACCACTAAAATGGAAAGAAGAGCCGCTTAGGACTATGGTACACCTGTATTTCCTATCCCTTTTTGTCTCACAGCTGGGCAGACATAAAGTAAATGATTACCTGCTTCAAGAGCCCTTCAGAGAAGAAACAAGTAAATCAGTACTTGCTAAGAAAAAATATACTCTGTGCCATTTTCCAAAAGCATGTGTGTATGTGTATTTGTGTGCTATATACTCATGTGAGGATGTGCGTTGATTTCATCCTTCCACTCTGTGTCCATGAAGTGTTGAACTAAGGAACATCCAGGCTACTGTTATTTTCCATTCACTTCTTTAAATTCCAGTGGAAGAGCAAAAACTTATTTCAAAGTGCCAGAAGTGAGTAGATTACACAATTCAACCCTAAGAGTCTGTCTAATCAATG
Organism: Heterocephalus glaber; assembly: GCF_000247695.1. The sequence continues at coordinate 39,563,745 of NW_004624730.1, read as the reverse complement.
TACTGGCCCGTATTTTTCACATTTTATGGGACAGCAGGGAAAATTGTTGAGAAAAGCCAATTTGCAGCTGTGTTCTTAATTACGCCTTCTATGTGAAAGGAGGCAAATTTTTCAGCAAGAGACAGCAGCTGCATTCATAAGGCAGGAAGATCCAGTGTTTATAGCAGATAATTTAGGGCTGTAAAGGTCCCAGATCCTGAGGTGGACTGAGTGACCACCTCTCTGTGTGGCCTGGTCGAAACACTTGACTTCTGTGTGCTCAGTCAAAACTTCTGCCAAAGTATATTCAAGCAGCAGGAGCTCACTGCAAAACAGATGCTCAATGTGGGTAGAACTGTACTGGATAATTATATTCCCCCAAGTCACTGTCACTCACAAAATAGTGGAGTTCAAAAGTTTCTCCCTGCATTGAGTATCTTTGATCTGTTAGCTCTGCTGAGTCAAAACTCTCTCTTTCAAACGCAGGCAGTTTACTTTAGAACATCTTGGAAAGAAAAGCATACAACCTTGATGGATCTGTACTGAGTAATACCAGGTATAGAGAGAAGAATGAAAGTCCACTAACTCCAGTATGCAAAAAATGTAGCTTAATTTCTCTCTAACTGAACTTAATTTCTATTAATATCCTTACTCACCAAGGAGAAGGAAGAGCACAGTTCAGACATTACTGCCATTTCCCCAGTGTTTGCACTCAATTATCAGGTTGTTTATATTGCTTCCAACCAGGCATGGGACAGCCATTGTGTCTAAGTCATCATCTATATGTACTGGGATCCCCTAAGATGTCATCATTTCTGCCATGTGTTACAGTCATCATTGTTGAGTTGTCCTTTGTTTCCTAAAGCACTGCTCCTTGGATCTGGTAATTCCCCTGCCTCTGGAGCATGAAAATGATTCTTCTCTTGCAGGCAGCTTAAAGAAGCTAAGGTTTTTCACCTCTCTAGGGCTTCTTTTAGGAATAAAGAAATTATTCTACTGCTCCACCATTGCTGAAGCATAAGAGGAAATTGGTGATTCCCTTGAGTAAGCAGTCACAAGTCCACTTCTCAAGATTTCATGGTGGTATCTGAATTTCTGTTTTCTACCATACCTTGAGTTCAAGGAGGGATGGCAAAGGGCAAAAAGCTCATTTTTCAGGAACACAGAGAATCTAATCTTTTAAACTTACTCTCAAATCTGTGATTCTCTATTTCAGAAAGACATCCTCTAGAGTTAGACAGAAAGAAAGAAAAATTGTTCAGGATATTTACTAGCCTTCGAACCCTGTCAGAGCCTACAGTTTCTTTTTCTGCTATAACAGTCCTAACTGAGAATATCTCCTGATTCAGACAGAAAGGAACAAGGAACAATTCAAAACACATGAGTCAATATTTCAAACACTCACATTCTAACATCAAGTTTATTGGTTTTAACTTGAATGTATATGGGCAAATTTGTCTATTTCCATCATTTCCAAAACCCTGTTAAGTGAACAAATTTATGATGATGTCTGCCTTAGCACCAGGAGGCCTTACTTCCCACCAATAGGAACTGAACAGGCACACCAATTGTTGAAATATTGACATTGTTCATACCAGTTAGTTAATAGTGACTGTGCAAGACCACAAGTATTACCACTGCTACCCTGCTAGCCCCTGAGCCTCCTAAGGAATAAAACTAGGCACATCAAGAGGCTACAGGATTCTTAACCCTGACACTATAACCAATATTGATTCTTACTGTGCCTTACCAGTTGTTGAACCTTCTGAATTTCACTACTGGCTCTGTCCTTGAAACATAGAGGGACTGAAGTACAGATAATAAATTCAAAATAGTCCTGGCACTTGGAGGTGCATATATATCCTTCAAATATAGTTATCTGGGTCTGTAGATTACTGAAGAGCTGCCAGAGCAGAAACACTACTATGAAATTAGGGATTCCTGTCGAAATAACATGATGGATCCTAACTAAATAGTCATTGATCTTGTGATTTTAACCAAAGATTTAATATCTGTCCTTATCTCTTTAAGAAATGATAACTGGATAATTCAATCCAAAAAATACTTGAAATAAAGTAGGTGTGCAGGAGGAGAACAGGGTTGACACAGCCATGCTCAGAGTGTGAGAACCTGGATGATAAAGTGGATCATCACTTCATGGAGAGATATGGAAGAGCATCCCCACTAACCCACTGAGAGAGTTGGACCCTGGGTAGAGTGCAAAGGACATTGATTCAGGGTTGGGGAAGGGTAGTGATTATATAGGGAGTTGATCAAATAAAAAATACATATTGAGAAGAGTGGGAACCAAATTTTTCGCTGTTGGAGAAAGGATTTAGAAATATGAAAACAGAGAGAACTAGGATAAACATTGAAATGTTAGTAGATTGAAGGTATTAACCGTGAAATGGTTTTTAATTATATTGATATACAAGTAAATATATATGTATAAAAGCATGTGATTGCATATTCTTACACACAACCACATATTCCATAGCTCTATACAATGAGAGGATCTAATAGCAAGATCACCTCAAAAGCTATGAGCACACTTAGTGCCAGATCTTGGGTTTGAAATATTATTTTTCACTAAAAGAAAACAGAAGTCCTTTGATGAAGCAAAGAAAGTAAAAGAAAAACCTGAAATCTTAATCCAAAAAGTAAACATGCCTTTAAAATCTAATAGAGATATGTTGAAAGAATAAAAAACAGCTGAAAGGAGACTCAGTGGCCAAATCTGGATTAATATGACCATCAAAATGTATAACAATAATAGATTATGATAATTCAAACAACATAACAATCCAGGAGACTACACTGATATATATATATAGAGAGAGAGAGAGAAAGAGAGAGAGAGAGAGAGAGAGAGAGGTAAATGCAAGAAGGATGGAGAGCTTTTTACAATAAAAATAACAACAAATAAATGTAAGAGAAATAACAGAATGAGAAAAATCATCATATTGCAACTGACATTATAATCAGTTTAGCTATTCAACTAATAGGTGAAATCTAATAAGTAAGATATTTACAACACCTCAAAGTACTAAAAAATAGATGATGAGTATAAAGAAGAAAAGAGTGACTTTACAATGAATATACTTTACAAACATCACCTCAGTGAAAAGATTAAAGTTAACATCACCAGCACAAGAACAGGTAGACTTATGTCACATCTGACAGGATGCAATGAACATAACACAGAATCAATTCTGTGATATTCTTGCCCAAAAATACGTAAACTAATTTTTTTTATAAACAAACATCAGACAAAGCCATATAAAGGATTCTAAAAAGCAAACTGCATGCAATCTTGAAAAGCCTCAAGGTCAGGGACAGACTGAGGATTCCAGATGAAAGGCGATGAAAAACACATGGCAAATAATGCAATGTACAATTCTAAACTAGATCCTTTTGTTACAAAAGAAATGATTGGAACAATTGACAAAACCTTGAATGTAGCAGAGGATTAGATGGGAGTAATCTATCAATGTCATTTTCCTTACTTTGATGATTAGATTGTGCCCATGTACAAGAATGGACATGGGGTAGAGAGCATCTATGTCAGTGACTTACTCTGAAAGGCTCAAGGAAAAAAATTTCCTTGGTTGCTGTAGTTTTCCTATGAATTTGAAATTGTTTAAATTTAAAAGCAAGAAAAATATAGTGTATATAATTAAGGAAAATTATTATCAAAAAAGGAGTGTGAAGAACCAGAACAGGCAGATAGTTGCCCCAACACACTTCTGTGATGAGCCATTCGTCCCACTGGCACATCAGGATAGATGGACCTGTGGAGCATGTTTCCGCACCCAGACACATATTTTGGAGAAAAAAAAAGAAAGAGATCTGGGAATCAAGGACCAAAGAAACAGGATTTTTTATAGCACTAACAGAATGCACCTGTGTTATCTTAGATGGTGCTAGTGGGCTCATCCAGCATTACATATTAGAACCACAAAGCATGGAGATGTATCTTCAAATCTAAATATTAAAAAATGATCTTATAATAGCTCAAAATATTGTCATTGTTGGTTTTCTGCCAGAAAAAAAATCAGTTTTAAATAATTTTAACTTCTCTCATATCTTTAGCCAAAAAACAGCAGCAAAACTAGCCATATTAGAGTTAATTTCTTTTCACAGATATACTGGCAATAGCAGTCTGACTTCCACTTACTTGAAGAACCCCGATATCTGAAAGACTTCTTAATTACATACACAGCTTATGCAAGGCAAACCCCAGCCCAATTCTCACATCTATTACCACCAAAAGAAGTTCAAATTACTTTCCATGGCTGAATAGAGAAAGTGTCTGAAAATGCTGACCCAAAACTTTTTACTTTCTAATGGTAAAGAAATTGAAACAGATCCAGTAAAATTGTCAAGGGGAAAGGAAAATAAATTAACAAAGTAGAGTGTAGTGGTTAAAAGCACAAAGCCTAGTGTCAGATCTCCTGCCTAAAAAATCTTAGATCTACCAGTGTAGAGCTGTGTGATCTTGGGGAAGTCACAAGCTCTCTGTGTTCCAGGCCTCTTACCTATGAAATGAGGATGTTAATAGTATCTACTCTATACAGCTGTGCAGGGTTTAATGGATTATTTCATGCCAAGTGCTTCAAATGGTAAATGGCTCATGATAAATGATTGATGAATGGCAATTACTTTAACTGTTATATGTACAGCTGAATATATAGTTTAAGAGTAGAGGGCTTGCCTAACAGGTATAAGGCGCTAAGTTGAATCACCATGAATCACCAAAAACAAGTAAATATATTTTAATGTATTGCATTTGTTTATGATAGAAGCATTGATTCCAAAACAGGACCCTAAGGCTATGTCTCTAGAGATCTCAAATAAAACCACTGCCTTACATTCTAATACATTTTGTTAATCCTTTGAAAATTCTACATCTAGCTGATCCAAAATATATAATATGTAAAAAGGTTAAAATAAATTCTAACTTGGGAGAGTACAAGGAAACCTGAAGCTGATGTGTTTTAAATTTAGGAGTAGAAAAAATACTTTAATTCAGAAGATGCAAATAAGATTATTATTAATGCCTTTACAAAGCAATTTTACATTCATTTTTCCACTGGACCTGTATAATAATCCTGTAAAATAGGTCAGGAGATCAAAGAATACTATTTTTCTTTTATAGAAAATGAAACTGAAGTTAAAAGAACTTCAGTGAATTTCCCAGGGTCACATGGAATAGAGGCAGAATGCAATCCAATTTTGTCTATAATTTGAAATCAGAATCTAAGTGTAAAAGCTCTGCAAAGTGGAAGATATATGTGATGAAGATTGATGGTCAACACATATAACTGCACGATGCTTAAGTCTGTTCCTATTCCACTGTGTGTGTGAGAAAAATTGTTTCCTCACCAAGACTTCATTCATTCCTAGATTCACAGCCATTTTTATTTTTTTATTTTAACAAGTAGATATTAATAAAGAAAATATAAAAGCTGTTCTATGAAAAAATAATTTTTCATAGCAAAAATGATTAGAGAATAACAATAGTAAATATAGTTTCATGATCTAAAAAATACATTTTCATTTGCTAATCTCTCAGCTCATTTCCTAATAATTCTATACCTTTTCTGCATAAAACATTTTAAGTATTTGCAAAGTGTCTCACATTCTGTATAATTATGAACAATTTCTTCCTATTTCACAATATTTATTATTCATTTTGATCTTTATTTTCACTTTCAGTTTCTCACACCAAAGAGACAATGAAATATTTACACGTGTGTGTGACTTATTTCACTTAAGAGTACGTTCTCAAGGTGCATCCATTTACCTAGAAATGTCTTAAGTTTATCCTTCTTTAGGGCTGAGTAGTACTCCATTATATATTAAAAACACATCTTTTTTATCCATTCCTCAGTTGATGGGCATTTGGGTTGTTTCCAAGTTTTAGCTATTACAAATTGTACCACTATAGACATGGATACACATATATTACTGTTGTATAATGCTTTTAATTCTTTTGGGAAGATGCCCAGAAGGGGAATAGCTGGGTCAAATGGGACCTCTAATCCAGACCACTAATCCTAGTTTTTTGAGGAATCTCTACACTGATTTCCACAACGGTTGCACCACTCTACACCCCCATCAACGATGAAGAAGGGTTCCTTTCTCTCCACAGCCTCAAGAGCATCTGTTGTTGATTGATTTCTTGGTAATAGTCATTCTTTCTGAAGTGAGATGAAATCTCAGTGTTGTTTTAATTTGTATCTCTTGAATGACCAGTGATGTTGAACATTTTTTCATATATTTATTTGCTGTTTCTACTTCTTCATCTGAGAAGTACGTATTCATCACAGATGCTCATTTTAGTATAGGGTCTTTAAATTTGAGTGCACTATTTTTTTTCAATTCTTTGTATGTTCTAGATATTAGATATTCGACTGAGGAACAACCGGCTAAAATTTTTCCAACTCTGTGGGTTGTCTTTTCAATCTGTTGGTGATTTATTTTGTTCACAGCCATTTTTAAAAAGGCTCCAATCAAAATTTACATTGGAGACATATTCTTCCACACTTAATAGCAAGCATTCCAACGTACATAGTAAAATCAAATTTTACTCAAAGCACGTTAACTTCATTGCTTTAAATAAAGCAGTAAGTAGTTTAAGTAGTGAAGTCAAAGCAAAGAAATCAAGTTAGTCTAATGAGAAAGTTATGCCAATAGTTGTTCAAATTATGTTGTGTGATTCTAACTAATGTGACAATCACCTCATGAGTTTGACCAATAAAGTCAGTAAAAATACACAATTCTATCTTTACATAAAAAAGGCAATAATCTAAGTTTTCTAGAACATTGTAACATGGACTTCAGATACTCATTGAATAATCATTTTAAACCCAAAGTGATAAAACATAAGTAGGACTAGAAGAAAATGGAAAATAACGACAGAAATCCGGCTCTTCATATTAGCATTATAGGATCTCTCACTTAGAAATGCTATTATTGCTTTTTTCTAACTAAAAATGACATTGAATTAATTTTCTCTTCTTTATCAAATAAAAATAGGACACAAAACCAAGAAATCAGAAAAGAGACATTTTTAAAATAATAATAATATCAAAATTAAAATAATTTTCTAGGAGAAAACCAAAACATAGTAATAAAAGAGAATAAAAAATTATAACCCATAAAATTGATTTAGCTATATATAAGACTGAAAGAGTTTCTACTACTTTATAAGAAAGAATAACTTAGGAAAAAAAGCAACCATTATGATAGTCAAAGGAAGTTTAAAGGGCTTATAAATGTGAAAAGATGTTCAGCTTCACTAGTCATCAATGATAGGCAAAGCTATGTTGCTGTATTATTTTTCACCTGTAAGATCAGAAAAATTAATAGTAATATCTAGTGCACATGTGTGACATTTTAGTGGAAATGTAAATTGTTATAACAATTTTGGAAAGTGATTTATAGATGGTAATTAAAATTATAAATATATAACTCCTAAGCTCCAAAAAATTTCACCTGTATAAAAACAAAAGCATCCATAAATAGATAAATAGGTAGGGCACAAGTTTCCTACTGCTATAATATATTTCTATAAACCTAGTGGCTAGGAATAATAAAAATTTATTAGAGCACAAATATACTTCCGGAGGTCAGAAGCCCTCACATCAAGGTGTCATAGGGATGTATCCCTTCTTTACTTCCTGTTCAGCTTCCAGAGGCTGTATACTTGCCTCTTCCAGGTTGTGGAGGTCACTTGCACTGCTTGGCTCATGGCTTTTTCCCTGTGTCAGTCTGACCTTTGTTTCTACCATCACCTCTCCTTTTCTGACTTTGAACTTCCTGTTTCCCCTTATGAGAGCATCCTTGTTGATTGCATTGGACCCAGATATATAATTTCTCCATTTCAATATACTTAACCAATCTGAAAAATCCCTTTTGTCAGATAATATAAAACAAGATTGGAAGTTTCTAGGAATTAAGATACTTGATGGAGGCCATTATTCTGTCTACTGTTTTAATACACATACATTTACTATTCAAAAACAATGTTAAAGGAAAAACTCTATGACACAAAATTAAAGTTAGAATCCTACCACATCATAACTTAAATTCTGAAGAAACTAAATACTGGAATACAGCAATATAACTCTAAATCAGTTAGAAGAAAAGGGAAGCATCATAAACAAAGTTTTAGAGATGTATTCCTATTAAACACAAAATAACCCACTATTTGTATATCTGAGAATATATCCTAGAGGAAACCAAACACGTATGTCCAAAGGAAACCACCATTATTTTTATTACAATTGGATTTGTAGCCTTCAAAAATTTTAAATAACCTAAACATCCATTTATAGGAATATAGATGAATCAAATGTAATATGTTAACTATGAAATTTTCTGTAGCAGTTAAATAGGGAGAAAAAATTCCTTATGACTAGTAGTCCAGAACATTATTAAATTTTAAAAAGTCATGGTAATACTCAAACCCAGAATTAGAACCCCATTTAATCAATACAGCTAAAGCCTTCTCAACTGCCTGTAAGGCTTATATGGCGTGGCATTCACAGTATGCCTTTGACTGAGCTCATCATACAGTTTACTCCAGCCACACTGGCTTCCTGTCTTCCCCTCAACATACCAGGCACACTCCTACTTATGGATTTTGTACAGATGGATGTCTCTTCTGCCTGGAAGGCCCTTCTCCACCCATTTCCTTCATTATCTTCAAATCTTTGGGCAAATTCTTCTTAACCAGTGAGGAATGTATTAAATATTTAAAATTGCAACTCAGCTCACCCCGCGCTCTGATACTCCCAGTGCTTTTTTCTCATTCTACTGATTTTTTTTATGTCACTTAGTAATTTCTAACACACTCAATAATACAATTTTTGTAATGTGTATATTGTTTACTGGCTCTCCTCTGGCACTAACATAAGCCCTATGAAGGCTAGGATATTTGTTTCATCCACAGATGTTTGCCTAGACCTAGAATAATTTCTGACACATAGTAGGTCACTGAGCACATAGTAAAGAAATACCAAATACAGGGACATACTAAAATAAATTTCTTATTGTAGAATATCATGAAGATATTTAAAAAATCATCAGCTGTATCTATATCTGATGATTTCAAAGAAGTTTGTGATGGAGAAGAAATAAAATATATACACGAGGCTTATTACACTAGTTATAAATAGTTGAAGAAGAGAAAATAATGTTTTTACAAAATAATAA
>NW_004624730.1:39519111-39530457 GCF_000247695.1 Heterocephalus glaber | reverse complement strand
ATATCCTTTTAAATTCTGTAAAATCTGTGGTAATGTCCTCTAAATTTTGATATTGTAATTTTAAAAATGTATACTTGACATTGTGTAATAGAAAGAAAAGGTCTAAAGGAGTAGGGGAATTGAGAGGTGTAGGGGAAAGAAAAGAAAGGAAAAGAAAAAATATGAGAAAAGAAAATAAATGGAAACAAAGTCTTCGCAAATAAGGAAGGGTGGAGGGGTTGAAGGCAGGTCAGAGGAAGGGGAAAAAATTAAGAACCAAAATACATCATGTAAAGGTACAAGATCCCAATGATGAATGTAACTGCATTTTATACCTAAAATGTACCAATAAACTTAATGAAAAAAAAAACACTAAATAGTTTCTCTGGTATGAGGAAATGAAACTGTAAATAATGATTAAAATGAGTAGTTGATAATGTGAAATAGGAAGAAAAGGTCCAAAGGGGTAGGGGAAGTGGGAGGGATAGGGAAAAGGAAAGAAGGGAAAGGAAAAATTATGAGAAAAGAAAAAATGGAAACAAAGTCTTTGTAAATAGTGAAGGGTAGAGGGCATGAAGGAGAGATGGGAAATGGGGAAAAAATAAGAACTAAGATGCATCATGTAAAGGTACAAGTACCCAAAGATAAATGTAAATGTATTGTATACCTAAAATGTACCAATAAATGAATCTAAGGGAAAAAAAATAATGTGTTCAGTATTATTAGCCATCAGAGAAGTGAAAATTAAAACCACAATAATGTATCTTTACAAACATAGACGATAGTTAAAATGAAAAATAGTGATAGCAACTGCTAGGAAGGATACAGAGAAACAGAATCACTCATATGTTGCTGGTAGAAATGTAAAATAGTGCTACTATTCTAAATGGTTTAGCAGTTCCTTTCAAAAATAAAAATGGACTTCTGTGATCCAGCAAGTACTTGTCCTAATCACTTTCCTTATTTCTGAGACACAATACTCTACACCCACAACTTTAAGGAAGAGAGGTTTATTATGGCTCAAGGTTGCCATCCACAGTTACTGGCTCCAGGGCCGGCTAGAATGGCAAAGGGGCATGGTTGGAGAAAAGCTGCTCACATTACAGTGGCCAGCAAGAGAATTGAGAAGCTGAGAGGGAAGTACACCCCACCAGGTCACACCCTCAGTGGCCCGCCTCTTTTGACCAGGCCCCACCTCTTAGTATCACATATAACTATATTACTCCCAAGATTCAATATCTTTTAAAAGCCTGGCCTTCAAGTGCACAAGGTTTTAGGGGGGTATCCAGGTACAAACCATAACCACACTCTTGAGCATTTATCTCAAGACTTATTTTCACAGAGATACTTATACACAAATATTCACAGCAGATTCATTCGTACTAGCTCAAAACTATAAGCTATCCACATATCTTTCAAGAAGTGAATGGTACAACAAACAGTAGTGTATCTTTTTTTTTTTTTTTTTTTTGGTACTGGGGATCGAACTCTGGTCCTTATGCTTGTAAGACAGGCAGTGGAACCACTGAGCTAAATCCCTGGCCCAACAGTAGTGTATCTTTATCAGGAAATAGTAGAAAAAGGCAAAGAAAACTGATGCATGCAACAAATTGAATGAGTTTTAAAAAGACTTATTCTGCATGAAGAAAGTATGTATCAGGTGCTCACTTCAGCAACACATATACTAAAATTGGAAAGTATGTGTCAAAATAATTCCTATTATAAGATTCCATCTCTGTAACAATCCTGAAATAACAGAATTATAGAGGAATATCAGAAATTATAGAGAAATGTCAGAATTTGAGAGATGCAGAGCAGCTTAGTGTTTGCCAAGGGTTAGAAATAGGGGAAGAGATGGAGATGATCCTAAAGAGAGAAAATAAAAGAATCTTGTCTCTTGATTGTGGTGATGGTTACATGATTACATGTGTGCCAAAACACCAGAGAACTACAGACACACACGCACGCACACACACCCTTGATACGTACATACAATAACTTGTAAAATCTGATTAAATGCCATGGCTTATGTCAATGTTGTCTTCTTGATGTTTATATTGTCCTATGGTCGTGTGCAACACTGGCATTGGAGGCTTGAGAAGGGATGGTTGGGACTTCTTCATACATTTTTGTCACCTTTTATGAGCATATAATTAATTCAGATTAAAAGTTTGGAAAATTTAATGAAACACCTTTTTGTATTATATATTAATACAAACTTTTTCCCAATAGAAAAGTTGACCATATTCTGAATAAATTAACCCTCCAGTTTCTTCTGTACTCGTGCATTTTTTTCTATCCACTTTAAGATCAATTTTTGTCTATTTAATTTTCAACAATTTATTTCCCAAACAATAAATGCCTGTGTAGTGAAACGAAATATCAGGAGGAAAATTTACAGCTATAAAGACTGTTTACACGTTTGTGAAATGTAGCTACACAAAAATTATAAAACCTAATGAACAGGGGCTGGGGATTTAGCTCAGTGGTTCCGCCTGCCTTGCAAGCGGAAGGATCCGAGTTCGATCGCCGATACCAAAAAAAAAGACAAAAAAAAAAAAACCTAATGAACAAAATAGTCACTCCTCTCACACAAATAATGTGATTCTATTATTTTAACAGTTTATTGCCCAGTTTAAGGGAAGTTCTCATTGAGATAAGGAAAGGCTCAAACCATTCCACCACCAGATATTTTTATCAACTAGGTTGGTGCCCTTTCAATACCAAATTGATGCGCAATAATAGCAAACAATTTTATTAAGCTACTTTGAATATTTATGAAGACCCTGTAGTTTAATAAACTGTTATAGGCCAATGAAAGTTTATGGAGATCACTAGAAATGTCAGAATAGCACTCCAAAGACACAATAAAACTTTGAAATTCTCATTTAAATCCCAGCCCATCTAAAATAAAAACCAGTCTTTCTTTATTAGCCCTGTCTCACTCATAACAAATCCAATTATCGTATGTAGAGTCCTGTTTACTTAATATTTAGTTGACTATATTGAAGACTTGCCATGGCTTGAGTGTATGCAATAAATTTAAAGGATTTAGTTTTAATTTCATGAAAGTTGACTTCTACTATCTTCAGCTATATATATAAAATGTGATGACAGAGAAAAGAAAGCTAAGATTATAAACAATGCCCCATACCAATAAATCTGGAACAACACTCCTCCCAAAGCTAAAATATTATGCTATTTCATATCATGTGATTCGGTATTAGATCATTAATTACATCATCTTATTTTAAACACTCAGTTTAGAGCTTATTTCTACAGTGATAACTATTACTGCTTGAACCAGAGTTATAGCTGAGCTTTTATATATTATAGCAACTGAAAGCAACTGGTATGTAATAACGTTAACAGCCTTTAAAAGAAGGATTCTATAATTTATGTATGGGGCTCTAGTTACAGCCTGACCCTTTTTCCTCCAGCAGTGGCATCCATCAATTTTCCCCCATTCCTGAGTCTGTTAGTTTTCCTCCTCTATGAAGCGTGGAGCACTGGGACATCCTAGACCCATTTTCATGGCTAAAAAAGTATAGAAAATATTGGAATATGTAATCCAAGCCCATCTGTAATCCAAGCCCATCACAGCATAAAGGTTAATAAAATGATTTCTAAAAAAATTCAAAGAAAAAATGTTTCCCAAGAATGTATTTATAGTCCTTTAAATAATTGATAAGCATATAAGTTGCCCTTGATAAAATCATGGTAGAATTAAAATCTCTGACTAGCCAACAGGTTTAGATGGATAATTTTTTGTTTTTAAATTTAATTTTCTACCTAGATCCAGTCAAAAATATGTGTAATTATAAATCAAACTACTACAACCAACAATTTTTTTTTACATTGTCATATTTACCAAGCAATGGGTGAAGTTTGAGATAACTAAAGGCATAGATAAAAACTTCAAGGCCTAGACCAAATCAGACAGAAAATAAGTACCACATTTCATGTCTCTTACTTTAGAGCCAAATTAAGTGATTTTTAAGAAAGCTCAGTTTATAGTTAATATTTGAATAGATGCTTTTCTCTTTCATGTCAAGCTTTCTTCATCAAAACAATCAACTCAAATTGACCTTCCAATACATCAGCTATACAAGGGGCCATCTTTTAATTTGCTTTCTTCCTAATAACAGCTTTTTCACTTTAATAAATATATTTATTCTTTCTATAATCATTTAAAACCAAGTAAGCAAATTTAACACCTTATAAAATTAAATATGTTGTGAGAATTATACTTCCATTTAAATTCTATTTAAATAAAGTGGGCCCTTTTGACATCATTAAATCCTTTCCAAATAATTACTGTAACATCTTTCTAAGCTCAACAGGTCCAATATCATTTTCTACACTTCATCAGTGAAAAAGCTGAGGCTCATAGAAATTACATAATTATACAAAATATAACAATAACAAAAGTTATAATAAAAGCTGATATAGTTTCCTTCCACCTTCAGTGTGCTTACTCAGAAATACTCAGCCTATAAATGTACTGTTAAATAAGTGCTATACTAATTTGAAAATTATCTTTAAAATACAGAAATCAATAGCATCATTTATTTATCTTTTGAAATTTAGTTTGATAAACCCCATTGGGTGTTATTACTTTTAGTAACTGAAATATATTATTAAATTTATCTTTAATTAACTCAAAGTAGGGAACCTTTGAACAGACACCTTTTTAATGACTTTAATTGATTCTGAAGCCAATTATGCCTTATTTTTAGTCTCCCACAGAGCCCACTTTTTAACAATATTCTTTTTGTACAATTTAACTATTTACATGAATCTTTTTTTACTTTAGAAACCAGAGGTGTACATTGGTGAAGGAAGTTTAGTCACAGAGCCTTGGAGACTATCACGTCTATAGAAGCAAGAAAAGTTGTGTAAAAATGTTTAAATATCTCTAAAATAAGAACTTTCAATACTGAAAGGAAAATAAGTCAACAGATGTGAGTCGATATCTTTAATTTTTAAGTTAGCCTTTTTAAAGGTGTAAGAAAATAATTTTTAAAAGAAAATGAAGACTATAAATGGAAACATTCCAAGAAAAATTCTTCCAGAAAATGTGGGAAATATTCAACTTTATTAGAGGTCAAAGAATGTTGGCAAGGCTGTGGCAGTGTCATAAGGGTTTGCTACTAAAGGTGTTATGAACTGGAAAAATCCTTTTGAAGGAATATGCAGATATGTAGTAAATGGCATAAAAATATTCCTAGAATGTGGACCTGATCATACTACACCTAAGACTATTTTCTAGACATGGTGGACATAGGTCACTGAATTATACTCTCTCAATTCTTCTCCAGAGCCATCTTCTGCCAAGTATGGCCACCTGCCATGATACTGGTCAAGGAGAAAAAGGGTAAGTCCTATGAGTGCACCTGCATTCTTCCTTCTTCTTACATTAAATGAGAAGATAGTAGTTACAGCTGTAGCAACCATCTTCTGGATATAAGAAGAAAAAACAAAAATATTATAGAGACATTGGTCTTGAAGTCATTAAACCATCAAATGAATGCCAACAACTACCATGTAATCTCCCAGCTTTCTATATATGTGGAAAAACTGCTTTGTTTAAGGCAATTAATGATGTGCAAAGGAATGAATTCAACAGGATAAAATAATGGTGTGCATATGGCTATTCATAGCAGGATTTTTTGTAAAAATGTAAAAGTGAAAAAATTAAGCAGACTATAATTGTTTAATAATGGAAATTAATGGAACACACAAATTAGAATTAAGTGATCAACTTGAAGATACTGTATGTGGTCGATTGATTGTATTCATGACCTCAATTGTTTTACCCTTTCCTGTATCACTCCATTCACCATGAGAATTTGCAATTACTCTCAACAAAAAGGCAAGTCTATTTCCCTATTCCTTGATTCTGAGTTCAACCACAGGATTTGTCTTGGACAGTGGGATATCAACAAGCATGACATAAGTAATCTTGAAAAATACTTCTGTAATTTTACTTTGCCTTAGATTAATATCTTGGATATGTTCAGAGGAATAACTCCAGGCTGGCCTACTAGGGCTGAGACACATGGAGTAAAGCCAAGTCCTCTCAATTACTTGAACTGAGGCCATTCTCAGCCCTCTAACAATTAGGCAACCACCAGGCGCATGAAGTTACCTGCTGAGATCAGCAGAGTTGTCACAGCTAACACAGGAGAAAACTAAGATGAGATCAACTGAGCCCATCCTAAAGTAACTAACTCTACAAACTTCTATAGTAAATAGAAATTTACTGGTGCATATCACAGAGGTTTTCTGGTTACTTGTTACACAGCAGTTATGTGGTAATACATTAATGATATTTAAAAACTGCTAAATATCACTGGGCACAATAGTGGATGCCTATAATCCCATCTACTCAGACGGTTGAGGCAGGAGAATGACAAGTTAGAGGCCATCCTAGGCAACTTAGCATGACTCTGTGTCAAAATAAAAAATAAAAAGATCTAGGGATGTGACTCAACTGTTGACTGACCCAGTTTGAATCCCCAGCATTGAAAAACACACAAAAAAAATGCCAAATATATATTGATGTATTCATTCATCCATCGAGCACCCCCAAAGTGTAAGGCATCACATTCAGTGAAAAGAGGCAATATATAGAACTATTAAATAATTTGTATATGAATGGGAAAGGGTTGAAAGAATGCAAAGACAAGTTGTTCTTATTTGTTTTTGCCTTCCTGAAGCACTGTACATATAGGCTTACAGCAAGCACAAGATGGAAAGGTAAATATGAACTAAAGGACTAAAAGGAATGAATGAAAAGAATGATATAGAAGTGAGTAAAGAAACATTGACATTAGCATGACCAATCCATCCTTCTTGGCATAAAAAACACAGGAACATGTTTGTAGGCTCCAGCAAAAACACTGGAAAAGAAGGAACATTCAAAGATCTCAGAGCAAGAAAACTGAGGTATAAAGTTAGGGAAGCAAAGCAAGAGAAAGTAAAATGACAAGCACAAGTAGAAGCTTAGCTGAACGGAAAAGAGGCCATCTCTCCCTCTAAAACAGACGGGAACTCCGGTGACAGTTTACATGATTTAACCATAAAAGGACAGGAGAGTGATGAAGCTATGGCCTGAAGGTCTCTATCTTTTAAGCCCCAAATGCAGTAAAAATTGCCTACTGTGAAGAAAGTGAAGTAGGAAGGGGACAAAAAGAATTTGAAAGAAATAACAGAACTCTATGAAGGAGCCTTGAGAGTGTGTAACCCAAAGGGGTCATGGGCTGTTATAAAACCTATCATCTATCTCAAAGGAGAAGTTATATTGAGAATTTTGGAAAGCAGTTTGAAGGGACAGCAGAGAAATGTCTATATAAGAGTACTATTGTCATTATTGTCTTTATTATGGATATTTCTGAAAAGCTTTATTTTAAAAACTCCTTGTTAATTTATTTAGGGCTCAACATAGATTCAGTAAGATAAGGGAAATTTAAGTGTAGGTATAAAGATTAAAATATAAAACAAAAATGCCAAGATGAGAAAAAATTTAAGTTATGTTTATTCACTTAATTTACAATTGTAACTTTAATTAGAACATCTTAACTGCTCCATTACTTAATGTGTTTTCTTCCTAATTCTGTTTTTTCTGCCTTAATAGTTTCTTCCCTAAACTGCATTAAAAGATTCTATAGTTGTAAATTCCTTATTATCACTTTGGGAATAAAATTACCAAAAGAATGAATCTAACTAGAACAACATACATAAGAGACAAGGGCATATTCACTCAAAAATATTAACTCCCTCCACTTGTTGCTGCCCTATTTTCTGTGGAACTGCAGAAATGATCTTTAAACCATACTGAGAAAAAATATATATAGATTTAACAATCATGCAGTCAAGCCTTAAATTTTGAGGAAAAGAATGCAGTGAGGTTAAAAGTTATGGACATTCAGTTTCCTTGACTTCATCAAGGTGATATGTAAATTACATACACAAAATGACTTCTCTTGTAATCACACATGCCTGTATTCTCAGAAATAGATACTTCTATATGGATAAACTCAACAACATTTCCCCCAGAAATTAACACATTTGAAATCACAACCCCCTGAAAAAAATGTATATTTTTATACACACATTGGAATCTTGCAAATCATTTCAGGAAGTTTACAGATCCCATAAAGCCCATCCAAGGGGACTTGTTAAACTTCTCCTAGATGTAGTGTTCTAATAAACTGACAAATCCTGAGCCAAATAAACTATAATTTTTGTCCTTTTCAGTGTTACCTCAGCCTTATTTACACTAATAGTTGTATGTCACATCCCACTAAAATTGATGTTTCACCTGAAACACACAGTCAACATCTGATCAGAATGTAGAATTTATAGGGAAAATGATGAGAAATGATTCCCCAACTTTGGGACTACTCAGGTTAAGGACTCAGTTAGGTTAAAGAGGGTCAAAGAAAGGATTTGTTCTATGGACAAATCCATAGTTGCAGTCTGATCTATTCCCTCCTAGACTGTTCCTTTACCCTAACCCTAGTAAGGGTGGAGGGAGGGTCAGACAGAAGGTGCATTTTTCATCTTCTGTATTGGGAGGCAGAATAGACTTGGAGCTGATTCCTACCTAGGAAACCCAGAGGAGCAAAGAAGTAACTAACTTTTTAATAGAGGATCTAAAAGAGTTACTACTCATGGGAATTAACCTGTACTCCCAGAAATTATCAGACAAAAGGATCTGAAAGTGTTTCCACACAACCGAGTTGGCCATGCACAAGTAAGAGCCAGTGTAAGGTTAGCATCCATCCAACCCAGTGGCCGGGAAAGACTCAACAACAAAAAATGGAGGTGGAGTTCAGAAATCCAGGGTTCATGCTCTAAATAGCCATTGAAATTGATATGCTTCTCCTTCTTCCCCCCAAAACCACTGCAGATGAGAAGTCCCTAGTGAGGAGAATCATGGAGGAAGCTGTGAAAGAACCCCGGACTGAACCTTAAATGTCTACTGGAGCCAGTTCACACCAGCACATTTCAAGCAAGGACTTATTATACCCCTTACCATCTCATCTCTCTTGTCTCTTTTCTCCTTTTTCTCTAACAAGCATAACAAAACTCTGAAAGTTGTTAGAAAAGGTGAAAACAAAACAAAAGTAGGATGATATTCCTTCCCACTGCAGGGGGTTAGTTGAAGGAAAGAATAAAAAATTAATTTTGGAATTTTTATTTGTGAAGTACTGAAAACTCATTTGTTTGTGACTTAACTAACG
Source organism: Heterocephalus glaber (assembly GCF_000247695.1). The sequence continues at coordinate 39,521,227 of NW_004624730.1, read as the reverse complement.
TTGCAAAACTATGACTTAAACTGATTGGGAGCATGCCTTTTACTTGTGTGAGGAGAAAAGTCCACTGAACTTGCTCACATTTTCATCATGTGGCAGATGTATAGCATCTTCCACTAAATACAATTTCAGGAGAGTCAGAGGCAACAAAAACAAAACAGAATTTTAGTCATGTCTCTCAATTTATTTGTCCAATTTATAAGTTATATTAACATGAGTATTTAACAGCATTTTGAGGTTGGAAACTCTATTCATGCCTGATAAGGAAAGGGGAGGAGTTTGTTTAGCTGACAAGATGATTTTTTTATTTAATTTTAAGGACTTTAGGCATTATATTCACCCTTCAGTTCAGCCTCATATGGCTTATGTACCTTCCCACCTATATTTCAGTGTCACTCATTTCCATTCCTACCTCCTCAGTAAAGAGGTGTGAGTTGGAAGAGAGAAGGTCTCTACCTTACATTAAAGAGACAAAAAAAAAGAGAGAGAGACAGATTCTATTTGTATTCAAGCCATTAAGTTGAAATCCTGACACCAGTATATGCTGGCCTAGTGGTCATGGATAAGATACATAATGATTCTGAACCTCAAATATGTTATCTGTGAAATGTATTAAATATTGCATTAGGTTGCTTAGAAGTTAAGTAAGATTCTGTGTGCAAGACACCTAGCAGGGTGGGACAGCCCAGTGAATATTAGCCTCCTTACTTCCCTTTATTTTTTTATTGCTAAGTTCATTAGATGAGAAAATAGAGTTGTATAAATACACTGTTCACTGCATAGCTTTTCTTTTAGGTGTTTTTGAAGGCTTCAGCAAAATTGCATTAAGAGAAAATTCCAACTAATTATAAATAATAACTAAAAATTGAGTTGGCCTCAATTAAAACAATTTCATGCAAGACTCTTCAAAACATTAAAGTTAAAATATGTGGTAACAGTATAATTTAAAAGTCAAAAGTCTTGTAATTGCCTTGCTTTCACAGAGAGTCAAGGTAAATGCATAAAATTTTTTAATTCTCTCCAAAGAACTGTGTTTACCTTTCATTTGGCCTCATCAATTTTTATTTGATTTTTACTGTCATATTATGGTGCTTTTCAATGACTATTTCAATAACTATTGCTACTGAATGATTAAGCTTTGTCTTGGAATAAGTGATTTTCATGCAGGCTTTTCCAAGAAATGACACATTCTGATAAGCATTGACAACACACCAAGTGGAGAGATACAAAGGCTTATTGATAGATCGAGTTCTAGATAAAGGTCATGTTTATATTAACAAGACTCAGAATTAAAGATGTAGAGCATCTCAGAAGTAGGGTAATCCAAGCAGTTACCTAGTCCTATGTGAATCCCTCAATCACATCCTGATAGTTGATTATCTTAATTGGAAACCACCAATAAAATAGAACTCACCAAGACCATGAGCATCTAATTAAATTTTTTGAAAGATATACAGTACTGTAATTGTTAGGGCATATCTCCCTATATCCAACTGAAATTAACTGTGTCATTAGCAGAGCTAGACTGATTGATAATTTATCTGCTCAGAGGGACCTCAAAACAGGTCCCTTTCAAAGGATGTATGTGTGTGTGTGTGTGTGTGTGTGTGTGTGTGTGTACACGTACACACATGTGTTTAACCTCTCTATAAATGAAATACGGAATTTTAAAATTTCCCAGTCAATACTGCTGAAGTAGAGTATGAGTAAAAATGGGACCCATAACTTATAAAAGAAAATATAATTCCTCTTTGTGTGTCACCAGAATGTTCGTCAAAATGAAGGCACTACTGGAAAAGAAGCTGGGGACCCATGTGAACTGCAATGACTCTTGTGATACTAGATCTGAAAGAGTTGCCTGTGTTCTCATTTAAATCCAAATCAGCTATAAAGTAGGTATTCTTATCATTGCTTTTTAAAATCACATTTTGCAGTACATAATGATTAAATTAATAATGAGTTGGTACACCCACATAACACATCTTTTTTTAATTTTTTGTTTTATTTGTACATGTTTGCACTTGATGTAATTTAAGATCATCTTCAGGAATGGTTCCATGTGCATATTACAGCTTCTTTCTTCCTTTCTTTCTTTCTTTCTTTCTTTTTTTCTTAAATT
>NW_004624730.1:39447054-39498981 GCF_000247695.1 Heterocephalus glaber | reverse complement strand
GGGGGAAAGGGAAGAAGGGAAAGGAAAAATGCTGAGAAATGGGAAAAATGGAAATAAAGTCTTTGTAAATAGGGAAGGTTGGAGGGGGTGAAGGGAGGGTTAGGAATGGGGAAAATAATATTCTCCTGTAGTATGGGAAGAAGCAAATAGGAGGGGGCAGGCAAAGGATCCCAATTTTGGTAGAGATATGTTGTATATTTAGATGAGATAACAGAGAGAACTGAGTATAAAATCAGTAGTGAGAAATTAGAAAGAATTCTATGACTAATATAAATATTAGATAAGTTAAAGGAGACAGATGAAGATTTTGGAGAAGAAGAGAATAAGGAAGTATGAGAAATAGGAGAAATAAGTCAGGTGAAAAGAAATGGATAAAAGTAGAAGGAATAAAAAGAAACAAGGGAGAATTTCCCTCTATAAACTATATTGGAAGGGAAGGGCAAGAGGAAAAGAAACACACTCATAACACTTTTAAAAGAAAAAAAGGGGTAAATAATGGAATAAAAGTGGGGTTCTCCCACTTGAACAAAAAGAGGGAAAGAGCAAAAAAAAGTTTTCTATTGTTTTGGACACATGGCTCTTTTCCAAAACCTAGGACTAAGGAGCAAAGCTCAAGCCAAGTCACACTGGAAGTCTAAGGTGGCAGAATGGTGCTGGATGCAGACATCCACATACAGTGGAGACAGGGCACCATTGTGATCTTTCAGTCCTATGTAACTCAGGCTGAACCTGGATTCCAACTGCACAAGCTGGGTCCATGTTCACCAGCTCCTCAGCAGGACTCCATCCACCCTGGTCCAACCGCCAGCTCTCTCCCATGGCTCTCCTTCCCTCACCTACTCTGGGAACTTGACAGTGTGGAATATGGCTTGGAGCCAAGGGGCTACTCTGGGACCCAGGTTCAAGCACTGAGCCCTTCCCTACAATTGCGTCCCCACTAACTCTTGCTCCACAGTTGTGGTGGCAGGCTATGGACTGAGGTCACTCACCAACTGTTTACTGTGGAAGGCCACTCTGGGACCAGCATCCCAAGTTTTCCTTGCAGATTCCAATTGCTGCTGATTCTTTCAGTTCTCAGGTGATTCTCTCCTCCTTGTGGAATGTTCTACTGTTGTCTCCGAATAACGTTCTTTGGGTTGGAATCTTTAAAGGAGAATTCAGACATGATTATCACATTGCATTTGGTTAATCTATCCCTTATTTCTCTTTCCTGTTATGATAGATTCTCCTCCTGTCTGTGTTTCTGGTTGTTCTGAGTCTCTCTGACATGGCTTCTCCTCTACTCATCCAAGTTAGATCTTGCAGATCATTCCTTCTCAGTAGATCTTTTCTGAGCTTCTCAGATATGATTCGTCCTCTAGCCAGCCAAGTGGAATCTCCTATTCCAGACTTTTGTCTTGTCTAGGATCAGGTGCATTGTTTGGCTGCCACTTCCTCATGTGGAAGGGAAATAACAGCATCAGCTCTAAGTTGGTGGTGGCTTAGTCAAGGCATGGAATTCACTGTTGCGGAGTTGGTCAGGGCCCAAGCATTCTGGCTCATAACACACCTTGATTCTTTTTTCATTCCCTGCCCCTGACACCTTTCCCTGTTCCTTCCATCTCTTGGTCCCCTTCCCATTTACAAAAGCTCTATTTCCATTTTTTCATCCCCTTTTCATCCTCTTTCTTTCCCCTCCATCCATCTCTTGTCCACCTTCTCCTTTGAAAAAGATCTCCCTACTCCATATTATCTACCTTTTATTTTGTTCTTTCTTTATATTTTGGGTTTCTCATATAAGAGAAGCTGTGCAATATTTAAGGTTGGGTGTCTGACTTATTTCACTGAACATTATGGTCTCAAGGTGCATCCATCACTTATGAATGCCTCAGATTAATCCTTTTTGATAGCAAAGTATTACTCTATCATGTGTAAAAATACCACATTTTAGCTACCCATTCATCTATTGATGGGAACTAGGCTGTTTCCAAGATTTAGCTATTATGAATTATGCTGCTATAAACACAGGTATGTATGTATCACTGTAACATGATGGCTTTAACTCTTTGGGGAAGATACTAGAAGGAGAAAAATTGGGTCAAATGGAATTTTTAGTTTTAGATTTTTGAGGAATCACCATTTCTTTTAACAATGAGGAAACTGAAATGTGCACAGATTCACACTACTAGTGGAGGAGGCAAGGTTTTTACAACACCAGTTGGATCCTATATCCCACTCTCTGCCTCTGTGCAGTTAGTAATTTTTCCAGCCTCTAATGCAAAATTCCTAGCCTATTTTCTGAGTTTTCCTCTTCAGAGATTACCTATGTAGCCAATAATCATCTTCAGTTCTTCAGTCCTGTTTTCCACAAGTTAAGCAAATTTTCCTATCTTGGTCATAGAAATGTGACCAATAGGAAAATTGCTGAAGATGGTTTCAGTAGTGTAGCTGGTAAAATTCTGAAATGCATCTCTCCTTCTCTCCACCTAAGTAACACCCTCCTCCATTTTCCATCATAAAGAAGTACTTGTCAGGGCACCAGTTTGTAGTTGAGTTGTTGGGGTTTTGAACCATTTAAGCTGTTGCTGGGCTGAGGAACTGTTGGAATGATTTGTTTTATATTCCTGAAGCCTGGTGGAAACAATTATAACTAGTCCTCAGCTAACAAACCAACCAAGCCCTTCTCAAGTGACAAGACCTAGAGGAAAAATAACCTGCAAACCCTATACATAACAATATGGACAACCTCTCATCATCACACACCATTCATTCACACATGACAATAAAGGAAAACAACCTGTCAAATCTGAGCTAGCACCTACCATTTCGTCTATGCGTTCAGCCCAGGCAATCTTAGAAACAGGAGAATTGAATTAGTTGACTTTTATTTATTTTTAGCCCAGTTTTTTAGATATACCAATAAGCAGAGTCTTTTCTGGATCAACCATTCCTCACTTCCTCCTACCCTCACCATGACCCCACTTCTGCTGACATTAATTGGTCCCTTCTTCAGGTGTGGGTGGTGATCAATATTAACCAATCCTTGTAACCCCATCTCTCTTGCAGTGATTGCTTCAGAATCCTAAGCTTAAAACAACTAATACACTCTGTGGATCTCTTGGAGAATATTTCTGACTCAAGGGCCAAAGAGTGTACTTTATTCTTTTCCTATTGGTAAGGACAAATATTCAGAAACTTTACTCAAAATGTCTGAAACTAAGAATGATAGTTCATTAGTCTCTCATAGAATATTCAAGCTTGTAAAGTAACTTTGCTCCATGTAAGTATCAGATGTCTCAGTTCCTTCTACCTTATTCTTCTGCTCTTTTCCAACAAAACTTCCAACTCAATGACTAAGCACACCAACAAAACTTCATTCCATCAAGGAGAAAGAAAAAGAAAAAAAGGTAATATCTTTCTCTTTCAGGATATTGCCAGAAGGTGAACCTATTGCTTTCATCACCTCCCACTAGCAACTACTCGAGTCCCATAGCTACATCCATATGCACTAGAAGCTGGAAAATAAAACCTCCAGTTGGAAAGCAGCACTTTAAGTTGAGTCCTCCATTAGTATGTAGCAAGGAAGAACAGATATTGAGCAATAAGGAAGAACGGATATTGAGCAACAACTAGAATCTCTGATACGTTGATGGAGAATTCTTTTCTTGTATACATGATGAAGGAGACATATTTCCTTGGATGCTGTGGTAGCCATCTTAATGTCATAAAAGAAGCCAGCCAGAGGATAAAGACAATAAATAAAAGACGGAAATCCAAGAGTATAGCAGAAAAATAGAACTAGAGCCCTGGTAGAATTTTAGCCATTCTACCTCTGGACTACCTATTGAATAATACATTTTATTACTAGCTAAATTGAGATTTTTATTAATTGCAACTAAAAACACTTAACACCTAGATAAGCTAACACACAAACAAAGAGAGGAAAGAAGGTAAGAGGCAACTGGACCTCAATGACTTCATCATAACTTATCAATGAGGCCTTTAATTTCTCTGATAAGACACATCAAATTTCCCTGTTTTTACTCTGATCCGAGTGGCTCCAAGAATATTGACAAGTAATATTTTACAGGTATGCTTTACATCATCTGTATTTTAAAACAGCTAATCTGATGTACACAATAGGATGGATTGGCTGGCTTGTGCTGAATTGCAGGTCTCTCTAAGCATGGTACATGGTGATATTTCTTCATTAGGGAAGTTCATTGTGATCTCCAAGTCTATTGAAATTGTTCAGTGTCTTGGTTTTTAAGTAGTGTTCCCTGAAATTACAGAAGTGTGAATAATAATCTAAAGCAATCAACATTGCACACTAAGAACACTTCCTCATATCAGCACAAAGCATAACAGTACAAGAAGGAACAGAAAATGTGATGTTTTCATAATGCTATGTAATACTCCAACAGTCATTTAAATATCCACACAAAATACACTGCATTTAAACTATTCTAAATTTAATCCATAATTCTATAACCAAGTTTAATTCAAAGTTCATGCTTCAGAGAGAACCATATTTTTCTCCCCATTACAAAGACTAATTTGTGCTTTTTCTCAAATACAGGGAAAATTATCTCTTCTGCTACCTGCAAAAGAAATCAATGCAAATACTGCCTGAATTTCCAAAATAAAATCAGTTATAAGAAACACATACTGTTTAAACAAATAAAACAAAGACTGTAACACTAACATAGAAATCATATCTCCACTGTAAAACACTCACCATCTTCATTATCTTCTCCAAAATTTCCTTCAAAATGTGTTCACATGTTGAAAAAAGTATAGACCATTCTAATCTTCCCTGAGTGACTAAGATTTGGATCCCTCCAAATTATTATAGTTTAAATTTTAATTTATCTTGCAATAATTTCATTCAAGTAATTTAGATGAATGTTATATATTAATGTCTAATACCAACTCTTCTGGTCACATGAAAGAAAAGCTTAGAAAATTTTCTTTGAATTAGTGTTCCCTAGTAGCTTCTTATTATCCTTCTGAAACATATTTCAGTTAATCTATTTTATAAACATAAATTGTTTTATATTTCATAATAGATTATATTGATTAGAAACATTCATAAGTTTCCTTCACCCTTGCTCATGAAAAAAAATGTAGTCATTCCTCAGTATCTATAGTAATTGGTGCTAGACCCCTGGAGATACGAAAATCTGAGGATTACCAAACACTTCATATAAAATGGCATAGTAAGCCAGGGATGGTGGTACACACTCTGGGATGCTGTGGTGCGAGGATCACAAGTTCAAGTCCATCCTGGGTAACCTAGTGATTTAGCAAGAACCTGTCTCAAAATTAAAAACAAAAAATGTTTAGAGGACTAGGAGTATAGTTCAGTGTGAAGGCCCTGGGTATAAATTCCACCAGTGTTCATCAGTACTGTACACAGAATGGTAGAGAACCCCCCCTAGCCAAAGCTAGAGAGATAAAGAGAGGGCCACTAGAAATCAGTAGTAGAACGTTCTTGGAAGACTACTATTTTATTGGGTTCTTATCCATGTACCCCACATAGTTCCAGCCACATCTTACTATTGATAACCTACATATTTGCCAATCTCTTTTCAAAATCTGAAATTCTACCTATGAGGCTACTGCTGGGAGTAGTTTTCCTCACTTTTTAATGTAACAAATACTTAATGGAACTTTCAAGATACTGTTAATACCATCTCCTATCTTTCCCTCTACACTGCCAGCTCCCTGCAGTTGGAAATACATTATTCTTGTTTAAAACTGTATGCTTAGCAACTAGTATGAGGCCTAGCATGAAATAGACACTCAATAAATATTTAATAAATGGACAAATAAATTCATTTAAAACATCCCCTAATCTTCCTGGGTTGTTTTCAACTTCTGTCTGTTCAATTTTAATTAATAAGTATTTTGATTGAAGAATTTTAAAATGATATTATGACTATCACAACACCTGATAGAAAGTGACCAACGTATGTTGGAAGAGTAATTATGGCCAAAAAATAGGCTGGGGCTCAAAAATCTGAATGCCAGTTTGACAATGAAGATTAAATAATTCAATTTGCTTAGGTTGGACAATTTAAAAACCATGTTTTCAACTACAACCTCAGATTAGAGATGTACCAACACTGCTTGGGTCTGACTGGGTACATCTTCTCCATCTTTTCCAAAAATTTTAGTCCCTCTTTTTCATCACATGAATAGCTTTTATTGGTTTTTCTCCTGAGTTTCCTGCCTCTTTTTACTATTATTTCAAAGATATTTTAAGTTGTTGTCCTGCATCTAAGGTGTTAGACTCCATTTCTCAATTTAAGAGCAGTTACTAGCTCCGTAAGCATGTTTTGTAATTTCTTAGCTGATTGTTATTGCAATATTAGCATTAATTTCTAGAATGACAGCCTCCCTAGAAAATTGCACCATAAGAGCCCCAGGCTGGCAGTAAGCCATCAATGGCCCAGGATTTGAAATAGTCCTGAATCCCATGATCTAAGGGTAGGCTACATTCTTTAATTCTTTTTTTAAAAATGAGAGAATTATTTATTGTTAAATAAATTTCTTTCTTTCTTTGTCTAGTATCTCTTAAAGTAAATAGTCTCAAATTAAAGGAAAACTTTAAGAAATAACAACATAATTGAATTTCAGAGATATACAAATGTGTCTTTCATTAGTCATTCTTGTCTCCCAATTCCCTTCAAAAATATTCTCCATCAGTTTTCTAATTCCTGAAATTCCAGCATCAGATATTCTGTGTGTTGGCCTTATTTCCTTTTAAATGATAGCAAAGGGATAATGTAATAGTGGCCTATATTTGTTAGATATAAATTTTTGTCCTACAAAGATGGAGAACCTAAGTTTGAGGATTTTGGAAATATAAGGAAGTGAATGAAAAGGAGAAGGCTCAGAAAACAAACTGCTCTTACTTAGAGAAAAAAAGCAGAAGTAGATTAAAACCTAGAAGACTTGTATGCAGCAAGACTAAAGAACTCCTACAAGTCAATAAGAAAAAGACAGGCAACCAATCAAATTGGGAGAAAACATTGAGCAGCTACTTCACAGAAGAGGATATGTAAATGGCCAATCTGCATAGCCAATCAGATGTCCAACACCTGAAATATTACTGATCTAAAAAACATAACAAGACATCAAGGGAAGAAATCAGACATGAAAAAGTGCAACTGCATGATTCCATTTCTAAGAAGTTCAGGAATATCCAAAATTAATCTAGAGTAATAGAAATCAGAGCGTTGGGATGGAGAGATCTCAGTGCAAGATAGTACAAGGAAGATTTCCAGATGCTAGAAATTTTCCATTTTATGAGGTGATTTCATGAGTATAACAGTATGTTTAAGGTCACAAAAATGATTAAAGGATATAAGACTATGCCTAGATCATTGGTTTCAGGACTATCAAATCATTGACCATTCATTCATAGCTTACAGCAAACCCAGTAATCTTATACAATATTTATGCACTTTATCTGTTGATATATTATAGCCCCTTAATTTTTTAATCAGTAGTGTAAATGCTACTGTTTGTGGGTCCTTGAACATATATTTTAAGTGTGAAGATACAGGCTTTGAATTTTCTTCTCTTGCGAGTAGCTGAGGAGGTGATTATCAAGATCTTTCCATGCCAGGATAAAAGCTACAATAATGCCTCTGCTTTCTTTGGTTCATGACTCTGCCAGGTCTCCACTTCTGATTTCCCTATAGAATTCTTCAGTTTCTCTCTCCTTATCAATCCAAGGTTTTAGAAACAAGATTTAGAGTCCCACAGTGTAATACCAAATTATGAAAATTTTGTTCTTAGAATATTTTGTTTAACATTTTTCTCTTGCTGAGGCTGAACCTTTTGAAATAAATTGCTCACCTACTACTCCTTAGGGTAGTTAAATAAGAACATCAATCAACCGCCTTGCTGAGTTAAGTGTTTTCTCAATTCCTCTGCAACTAGCCATGCCATTTAGGTCTTTGACCATCCCTGAGACAAAAAAGAGGTGGAACAACCATGGCTTTTCCTTAGTTGCCTCTTCTATTCAACTGTGACTTCCTTGAAAACAAGAAATTATCTCATTCATCTTTGTATCCTGGCATCGAGCCTAGTGCCTCATACATAGTAGGTACTCATTAATTTTTCTTAAATTAAAATGAATGACTAAGACCTTCACAAAACCTTTTTCCAGAGGCAGTTTTAACTTGCATTCAACATCAAGGAGAGTGGGCATTCTGCTTTGGCAATAGCTTTGACACTGAATAATCTGAATGTTCCAAAATTCTTGTTGCTCATTTATCCTCATGGGGAAAAAAGGAAGCAGAGGACTGTGTTTGCAGGCTAGGCAGACACATCTCAGACTCATCACCCTGCAAGATGGATCAGATGAGGTAGCAATAAGACCAAGGCCACCTACCCTGTTGCTGTCTTGTGACTGCTGATGTTGCCTTAATCACTGAGCCGATGCAATTTCCTGCCGCTAATTCTTGCTATGGTCCACTGAGAGGTCTCATTTGTCATTTTCATTACCTTTCAGATCAGCAAAACATCCATCTTCAGGTGGCCCCTCATTCAGTGCCTTGTTTAGGCACATAAGTAGTACATAGTCACTGTAGCAATCCAATACAGTGACCCTGGGTGCCTAAATATGAAGTTAAATCCATCTTATTTGGTATTTTAACTCTATTAATAGTGATTCTGAGGAGAGTGTGAATCTCAATATTATTTCAAAGGAGTAACATTTTAGTTTTATATATCTTTTATAACAATAGTATTATACATCTATATAATTCAGCTGCTCTGTGAGAAGACCTTGTTTAAATGCATACTTCCAACCAAAACTTTCACCTCTGATTTTACACTGAACTCAAGCTAGTCCTCGTTTTACTTCCCCCTCCACTCATAAGCCAATCATCCACATAAGCCATGCATCCTGATAGTGAAAAGGAATCTGGTACAAAATGCATCTTCTCTCATATTTGATTCAAATAGAGCTGGCTTTCTTATTTACCTTTTATTTATTTATTTATTTTGTATCTGGGATCTAACTTGGGACCTTATGCTTGTGAGGCAGGAGATGGCAGCACTGAATTAAATCCCTGACCCTCTTATTTACTTAATAAACACCTGTTTAGCACTTACTATATGTCAGGCATAGTTTTAAAAGGTTTGCAAGCAAGCCTGTTGGGCTCTCTTAAACATGATGATGAATAAAATACAGTATTTCGTGAAACAGGGTCCTTAATTATAAAATCTAAGTCATCATCTTATTTGTTTTGCAACACAATAGATCCTGGGGGTAGGGGGGTTTGGTGTTTTTGGTTTTTTTGTTTTGTTTTAATTGTATTAAAACTACAATTAAGATGGAAACCAAGAAAAGACAATCTGTGAGCACCACCTTGTGGAGAGATCTACAACCACCACCTAAGTTTGGGCACAATCTTCATTTGCTGAACACATATTTAACATGATGGCACTGGGGATAGAGCAATAAACAGATAAAAATCTCTGACTTTATGGAACTTACTTTCTGTGGGAAGACAGAAAGTAAACAAGATCAGTAACAGAAGACATAACATATTAATGGTGATGAATTCTATGGAGAAAAACAAAGTAGGGACAAGAGTCAGTGCCTGAAGACTGAAATTTAAAATTGAATGATCCAGCTGAACATCATGATATCCACATGTAATCCTAGCTACTTTGGTGGCTGAAGTAAGAGAATTATGAGTTCAAGGCCAGCCTGAGAAACTTATCTCAAAAAAAAGTGATCCAAGAGGGCCTTGCTGAGCAGGTGATTTTTTTTTCTTAAATTCTTTTATTGGTATATTTTAGGTATACAATATATTTACATTTATTTTGGGGTGCTTGTACCTGTACATGATGTGTCTTTGTTCTTATTTTTTCCCCATTACCTGTGCACCCTTCACCTCTAAACCCTTCCCTATTTACATACTTCGTTTCCATTTTTTGTGTGTGATATTTGAATCACAGTTTGAGAGAGAAGGGGCCTGCCATGCAAACACCTGGAGCCAAGAGCATTGTATAAAAAATGACAAACATAAATTCCTGAGTGTAGAGACATCTGGTGACTTTCATGAGAAGCACTGCAGTCAATATTCAGAGTCAAAGTGGAGGAGATGGCAGGAGATGAAGACAGAAGAGAAGCAGGGGGCCAGACCACAGAGAACCTCGCTGGTCATAATAAGGATTTGGCATCTTTCCAAATGAGATGAAAGTTTCAGGAGCTTTGAACAGAGGGCTAAGATGTGCTAACTTCCTTTTTAACAAGATTCCTTTGATTGATGGGGTCAAAGGCAGAAATAAATGATACCACCTTTAGATCCAATCAAGAAGGAGCTCTACTCTCAGCCCATGAAAGTCTTATGTAAAACAAGTACATAATATATAAATGTATTATAGTACCAAGGAACCCTTATTAGAAATCAGAATTGAATTCTGACACAGCACAATTTGCAATCTTAAGCAATGCTTCTGTGAACACCACCTTCAGTTTCCTGGGGACTCCTCTTCATGCCTCCATTAAGATTAGTGAGTTATACTGCTGCAGATTAGTGGGTATGGCCACTGGTTTCAAGGAGGGAAGGACTTGAGTAATGGATGTGTTTAAGAGAAATACAAATTTATCAGATCCTTCCTCTAGAAAGCATAAATGCCACAGATAACAATGTATTGTACCTCAGCTGTCTTAGGCATCCATTTTCTTAATTCTCTTTTTGTGCCACCTCATCATTTTTATATACCCATGAAATGTATGACATTTGCAAAAGTTGCACATTTGATAGCTAAAGGAAATTATTCAGTACTAAATAATTCATGTCACTCAAATTTTAACTTACATAAATCTAGACAGAAAATCAATGATAAATATTGGTTCTAGATATTTTTAAGAGATAGAAAAATGGCACTGTAGATGATGATGAAATTTAAGTATTTTTTCAACATTATCTATAATAGTGATAAGGCTTCTTAATTAACCCCCATTACAATATTTGGATATGTAATGCAAAGTTCCTGGTTCATTTCCAAGCCTTATTGCCAAATAATCTGAGCAAAGTTTCTCCAAATTGAAATTTAATTTTAAAAAATTCTGAGAATTACAATGACTCAACAAAGGTGGTATAATTTGACAATACTGTGAAAAGAACAGGAAATTGTGAAGATTTTGCTTACAAAAACATTTTCTGAAAATAAATGTTAAAGATAACATCTATGGGATAAATGTGTAGTAATTCATGGCTTAATATCTTTATCTTATATCCAAGCATAACCTCCACATTAACCATACCTATACATACTAATTCAGTCATCTTTGTTATTTTATTTACTGTCAGTCATATAAAAATAACATTTAAATATTTTTCAATAAAAAGTATTTTTTTTTTTTGTACTGGGGATCAAACTCCAGACCTTGCGCTTGCAAGGCAGGCAGCAGAACCACTGAGCTAAATCCTCCCACCCAAAAGTATGTATTTTAAAATAAGAGAACAGAACATATTTTAAATAACCATTTGCTTGATTTTTAAGTTTTAAATATGTAGAAATGTAGTTTTTTAAGTCCCATTTTCATTTTGACCCTGGATCCCTTAGAAGTTGAGGGAATCCACTTAGGAGGTTATTGTAGGAATCTAGACAATCGATGTGGTAAGGTGAATAGGGTTGAGTTAATACAGATGTGAGAAGTCATCAAATTCTGTATATATCCCGAAAGATTACAAAGATTTTTCTGACAGGTTGCATTTAAGTCTTAAAAAGGAAATCAAATGACAAAAGTTTGTTAGCCTTAGCAACTGGACAGAAGAAGTTGCCATTATGTGAGTTAAAGAAGAATTTGGGGGCCGGGGATTTAGCTCAGTCGTTCTGGCACTTGCTTCACTAGTGCAGGGTCCTGAGTTTGATCCCCAGTACCGAAAAAAAAAAAAAAGAATTTGGAAGGAAGCAGTTTGTGAGAATTTCAGAAGCTTGACTTTGCTGTGTCAAGCTTAAAATATCTCAGCAGGATATGCAGTTTGGTGCTGGGGGCTGGCATTCAGGTATGCATACTTGGTAGTCATTAGAGTAGGAGTGGAGTAAGAGTTATATTCAAATTCTGGGGATGATAGAGATCCAACTCTGCTTTTGCTTTAGAAAAACAGGAAACATGATATATTAAAAATGAAAAGCACTCTGCTGCGCCACCCCTTCCTCCTTATAGCAGAAAGTGCCATGAAGAACCTAGAACACACTTCCCAAAGCTATGTAACTTCCTTGTTTTTGAGGCCCTGGAAAAAGCTCATAATTACTACCAATCCTGAATATTAATCCTAAACTCCTACCTTCACACTTCCTATAAACTATCTTCCACATACTTAGGTGTAAGACACTGTCAGATATCATAAAACTTATTGTGGCTCCCTTACTGGTTCTCTGTCCAGAAAGCTGTGACATCAAATGATTTTACAAGACTTCTTCTATCTTCCTAGGGTTGTTGGCTCTCAGTCTCCTCAAATTGCTCCAACCCAATGGTAAAGATATTACAAAGAAAAACCAAACCAACAAGCAAATAAGAACATGAAAGCAGAGTAAAAACAAGTTCTTAAATCTCTTCATTAACCTTCAAATTGAAAAAGAAAGAAAAATTCAAGTGCATGCATCACTCTTTTAATCCTTCACAAGTTATCTTATTCTCTCTCTGACAAATACAAGCACAGCCATGACTAAAGCAACATTACAATCTAAACAGAAAAAGAACTGCTGAAAGAAGAGATAAAAGGTCAGGAATGAACCAGACTGCTGACAAATCCCTGGATGAAAAAATAATGCAATCTTTCTGAAACATCATACAGAATGCTGTCATTGATGAGTTTTAAACCAAAAATAAACTAAGGGTCAAGGAATAAAACAAAATTAATCTAATTTCTGAAAGAATGTTTGAGACTACACTAAGGTAGTAGACTACACTAATATAGTAGATATACCATTTCCAGTATTTGTTTGACATAGAATATATTCTTTCTACTGATTCATAGTAGCAACATCCCATAACACTATTCCTCTGAACACAGTTTGGGAAGCACTATTCTAATATACATATGAATGAGAATCCCAAAAGTGAATGTTTTTCAAAGTTGGCAGAGCAAGACCAGATAGTTTCTTCTCACTCAATCCCTGGCTTAATGCACCAAGATTTGCAAATCTGCATGACTATAACATCATAGAACCAAATTCAGTTTGGATTCAATAAATTCACTTCTTAAAAAAATGAAGACACGGAATTATTCAATATTCACAGTTATTAAACATTCACATTGCAAATGAATTCCCAAATCTCCACCTGCTCCCAGCAAAGTTATCAGTGAATCACTGGAATTAATTATTATAGAAATGATGATAATGATGCGAAAGAATTTATTCTAATTAAATGTTCTACCATGAAGAAAGGGGTGAAATTTAGATCAATAATGATTTAATTTTATTCTTGAGTTTTTCAGGGACATTCAGTTCTTCCAAGCACAATAGCCTGATAAACGGTTGCATTTTTGCTGTATTTGAGCAATAATATCTTTATCAACTTTCTTTTTACATTTTACCAAATACCCTAGTTCACAGAATACCAGTTTTATGGGAAAACTTTTATACATGGATAAATTTTAAAGATATTTTAGCTAGTTTGCCACTCTTTTTGTGTATTCTTCTGTATTAAACTGACATAAGAATAGTTCCATTTTGCTGGAAGGCAGACCTTTGAAGAATATGAGAAACTGTGAGAAAGACCTGACACCGTAGTATGTTAGCTCTTAGCTTCACATTCACACAGAAAGAATGACACATGGTTGTATGAAATGCAGAAGGTTTTTAGAAGAATACATTTATTAATTACAAATCTCATCCATATGTTTCCATGCAAATATTAATTTTTTAAATACTATCATAATGCTAAATAAAAAAATGTTAGCTACAAAGTTAATATATGTTCTCAAATATATATATTTTCTAAATGAAATGCCTTCATATTCAAATATCCTGTCATAGGACATTTTTGTATTATTTTTATAATCATGAAAAAATAGAGAACATATTTTTTTAAAGCACCCTTCTATTTTAACTTACTTATTCCCCTAAATCCAAAGTACATTGCTTAGGACCCAAATTTATAGTGAAATTTCAAGAGTTTCCTCCGGGTACAAAAGAAACCCAGTAAAAATGCTGTCATCTTCAGCACTCACATACACTCCATTCCAATCCTTTGACACCTCCAGCCACACTTGATCTCCTGCACTTAATTTCAGGATGAGGAGGAGAGAGGCCTGGTCTATCTCCTGGCCATAGAGAGTTTCTCTGGTCTTGAATTGCTTCTTATTCTTGGCCATCAGGCTGATCCGAGCAGGTCGGCCCCTCACAGTGACATGGTAGGAAAACACATATGTCCCAGGAATACTGCAGTTAAATTTCCCAGTGACAGGGCTGTAATCCCCTTGATGGTTATACAAAATCTTGTCAAATTTGATAGGGATGTTAGGAGGAGGGAACGGCTTTGATAAAGCAACGCTGAAAGCTGACTGTGGGACTTTGGCTACCTCTCCCTTGGAGCCCTTGAAGCCCCGTGAGCCTTTTTTCCCAATAGGTCCCCGGACCCCTTTAGTTCCAAGCTCACCCTTTGGCCCAGCAGGTCCCATCAGGCCAGGGGGACCTAACTCTCCTTTTTCTCCTTTAAGGCCGGGATCACCTTTGGCCCCAGGCAGACCATCTGGGCCCCTTCTGCCTTCTATTCCAGTATCTCCTTTGCTGCCTTTCTCTCCTTTCATGCCCACCTCACCTTTTTGTCCTTTCCCTCCTCTCTCCCCTGAGTCTCTACAGTAGCCTTTCTCTCCTGTCTCTCCTTTCTCTCCCTTGGTCCCAGGCCCTCCATTCAAGCCTGGGGAGCCCATGGCTCCCGGGTCTCCTTTGTCTCCTTTGGTGCCATTCCCACACAGATCCCCCTTTGAGCCTTTTTGTCCTTTTACTCCTGCAAGGCCAATGCTTCCTTTATCTCCCTTAGGACCAGGTCCACCTGAAACAGAAAATTAAAATAATGTTTAAGGATCATACAGGTTATAAACAGTACACTACTACCGCAGATCTCAAAAAATAGAAATGAAACATCTTAACTGAGGCTTGGAAACCTAGTTCTTGTAAAGGCTATGTCTAGGAGCCATAAATGCAAAAAGCAATTTATAACACATCATGTTCTCAGAAGGAGAAAAGTTAATGCTTCCAAGAAACAATAATTTATATTCAGAACTCTTATATCTAGTTCTTTTGTACATTTGTTATAATAAAGAATATCAGAGCTATAGTTGCTCATTGTATTCCATTATCCTTTCCATTTTAGCCTGAGTAGTCTCCTAAATCTCTATACCATCTATCTAAACCTAAGAAAGGCATAAAAATCAAAATCCAAAAAGATTCACATATATTTTTTCCTTTGATAGCTGAAGACAGGAGCAGAGCTCAGATATTTTTACCCAGCTTCTAAACTCCTGAACCCACTCCAGCCAGTCACTACACTGAATATTAGAAAAGTAATAGTGATGTATATTTCCATCTTGCCTCTCTGACAACTTTAAGTATCAACAGGAAGAGAACAGAGCACTTTACTGCTCTCATGACTGTACGTAATAGATATATTTTGCACTCTACCTTGTTCTCCAGGTTTCCCTGGATATCCTGGAATTCCACTTGTACCTTGGTCCCCACGTTCTCCCTTTAGTCCTAAAATGATACTAAGATTAACTTTTTGCTACTATATTACTTATGATATATCTAACATCACTTTTACAACCATGTCACATTCCATTGTTTCCTTTAGCCAAAATGGTTTAAAGGTAAAATAACCTGAATAAAGAATTCTTTCAAAGTCATTAGAAGCATTTAATTCCAATTATTTTTTCTTTTTTGGAACCAGGGATCAAACTTGGGTCCTTGAGCCTGCGAGACAGGCAGTGGAACTACTGAGCTAAATCCCCAGCCCTTTAATTCCAATTAATGATAAATCATTTGAAGGAGATTGGGAGGTAATGCCAACCCCTTTAAATAGAATTCATCTTTCCCCACAGTTTCTCATGAGTCTTCAAATCTCTCATAAAACCCATATCTGCTTATGTTATATATGTATTTATATTTTTCCTATTATGAGTTTTAATTAGCAATTGAAATGTCTTCTTCCTTATATGCCTGAGAAATAACACAATACACCATATAAGTTTCAACACAGAGCATAACAATCTACAATCAGCCAAGCTAGTCAAAACAAAAACCCATCCAGGAATGAAAAATTGTCCTTGACAGATAGCTTCAAAGAAGAAATAATTTTCATTTCATGTTGGAACAATTTTCACACACTCTTTGGACAAATTATAAACCTATGGGAAATCATATCTGAAAAACATTGAAAGTGCTAGATTGTCATGTTTGCCATATTTCCATACAATAGATTTTTATATCTAGCCTTGCTAGAAGCCTAATGTGTTACAGGGCAACAATCCTGTTACAGATTAATTTTAACTGTAAATGAAAATAGCAATAATAATAGTCTTCACAATAGCTAACTTGTTTTGAGAATTTACTTTGCACCAGATATTAATCCAAGCTCTTAACATTTTTTAAAAGTCTGTTCTTTTTAAATTTAATGCAATTTTGATTTGATATTAATATTATCTCATATAACAGTGAGGTTATATAAGAGCACATTTCATTAGCTGAAATATTTTTATTTTACAAAAGTTTATAGCACAGCACCTCCTCTTCAAGAATGGTCCAGAAGATATTTTTGTCATCATTTTTATCACAGAAAAAACTAAGTTATAAGAAAATTTTAAAATTTATAGAGTCAAAATTGACTGTATAAAACTATGGTGGCATCAATTTGGCAGCTATATTATGTATGATATGTCTAACATTTTGTTTCTCTTTTTGTCAGAGAAAAAGAAATCCTGAGTCAAATTAAAAGTGATGAGAATAGACTCTCCCTAATTTGCAATACTAGAGAATACCATAGATTACTCAGTAGAGTTTCCTAAGAAGCTGGCTCCCCTATTACTACTCTACATAAGATTCAAAACTTAGAATTTAAATCATAGCTCATCAGGAAAATATCTGGATGCATTTTGAGAAAACCCAAATGTGAATTAAAAGGACCAACCCTACCCCCAGTTCTCCTTATTAATCAAATACCAACTTTTACCCACAGAATTATCTAGGTTCTCAAGTTTATGTAAGGAGCTTAATGGCTCATACTGAATTTATTCAATCCAGTAGTGATTAACCAGAATGTAGTCATTCAATTCATTTTTTTAACTTTCAGTCTTAACAAAAAGTCTAAGCTAAGTCTGGAAGTAAAAGGAAAGTAGAGTTGCCACTTTATAGGGACTGGCTGAATGAATTTCTTTTTATCCTTCATCAAAGCATATTCTTAAGAACCTTATCTTATGATACTTCCTACTATTTTCTTCTACTTCCAGAAGTCTAGTTTCCAAAATGTATGAATCACTAGGGAGGCTCATCACTTATCTTTATTTCACAGGGTTTTCTGCTAACATAATTCAGCCACAAAAGGATTAAATATTTCCAAGAATGAAAATCACATAACTGACAAGTATGAAGTAGCTCTTTCTTACCTCAGCATCTTTTTTGAGTAATTACTTCATTGAATGTTCTAGCAAAAATGAGTTAGGCAGTTCCAGAGCCATGTGGAGGGTGATGTATAGATGATATTAGGTCTTTTGACATGTGACACTGAGACTAAAACATTGAACTTGATGGATAGATGGTATTTCTTCTACAGGCTGCCTATATTCATTGAGGAATTTCTAAATGTCCCAGGGAATCTGTAACTTTTCCTCAGTATTTTCAAGCACTTACAGAACCATGGCTTTTCTGAAGCACAAAACATTTTTATTGATACATTTATGGAATTATAGAATTTCTGAGCTAAGAAAGATCTATGAAAGCACCATAACTATAAATGTTCTTTGATAATAAGCAGGGTACAAATAAATATTTAATCCATTCCCCTCAATTTCCAGGCAAGGTAAAATGACTGGTCCAAAGTCATGCCATAATCTCAATATTTCTGCTTTAATTCAATTCTCTACCCACCATTGATATTGTTTCTGATTTAAGACTGAACACAAAGAAATATCTAATTCTCCTTAGGAGACAGGCTATGCACCTAAAGTGAACATTCCAGATGATTACTTGCTCTAGTTAATTCCACTAGTATGGAATTAATTATCATCACAAAAAAGAAAATTACAAAGCTTATAAGAAAGTATCCCTCTCCAATTCTTTACCTTAATGTTTCCAGTCACTGAGTCAGCCAATTGGCCAATGAGATGGAAATGCCATGTAGGAAACACTCCGTGTGTGTGTGTGTGTGTGTGTGTGTGTGTGTGTGTGTGTGTGTGATGTTCCTTTATAAGTATAAAATTTCTCAATTGGCTATTTATAAACATTTCAATGTCAGACAAACTCACAATATGCTTTACCAAGTACTTAATGTTTTTACAATTTTACCCACCTTCAAGAATCTAGTATTTACTTAGAAAATTACTCTCCTGATAAATGATGCAGAATATCCCTAGAATTTTGATATGAAATAAAATAAATTAGTTACCCTTTTCTCCTTTGTGACCTTTTGGGCCTTGGGGCCCAATGACTCCTGGTGGCCCTGGAATCCCCATATCACCAACCTCTTCTTTAAGACCTGGAAATAGGGTTTTAAAAACATCAAGATAGAAAAATTCTCTTTCAAGTTCATTAGTTTATGGGAAGGTGGAGAAAGTCATTTCATTGAAACTAATAACTGTCAAAGCCCTGATGATAAAATCTGGTGAGAATAAACTATTATAGAGTTCTAAGGGCAATATTTTTGTCTGATTTTCAATTTTGTACTACCTGAATAGTTAAATTGAGCCCATTAGTACTTGTCACTGTATTCATGGCAGTGATCAAATGATTCAGGGAAACAGCACTATATCAAACAACAAGAACAAAATGATTATCTGACATTTAACCTCATGTGGACCACACTTTCAAATTGGAAGTAAAAACATAATTCCTAACACTTTTACATTTCCCATTCATTCACTTAGTCTTTCAATCAGGAACTACTCCCTCAGGAATAGCCACCAATTAGGAATACAACCACCAACACGCTAGCAGTCCCCACTCTGCAGAGATGAGAATCTATGATAGATAAACATTGAAAAAATACTCACACAAATAAATAGAAATCGCCACATTGTTGTTACTGATAATAAAGGAAAATGGGAAGATCATGTGGTAAGTTATGGTAAAAAGAACTTAATTAATATTCATGGGCTCAGAGGAGAATTCCCTAAGATAATAGCATTAAGCAGAGACCCAATGAATGGACTGCAATTTCCTGAAGAAAAAAATTAGCAGGCAATTATTTTAGGAAAATGCAGAATAGAAAAGACCATGATGTGTTTGTGCAACTAAAAAGAGACCACTGTGGGAGGAGGTGGTAGTAAAGAATAAGAGTCTGAGAGACAGGCAAGGTGACAGAAAAAGTCAGTGGACATTTTCCCAGGAGCTGTAACCCTTACCCACATTTTTCTGTGCCCCATAATTATGAAGCTCATTAAATCTATTTACTGTACAAAACCTTCCAGATCAAGGGGCATTCAGCCTCTTGAATAGGAAACCTGGCACAAACATGAGACAGGCCAGTGACTACAGACTCAAAAGTCCCAATCCAGAAAATAGCAGGCCCTTAACTTCCTCATTCCCCGTAACACCTACCATTACTGTGTAAAGGAGAGCTGCTTTTGGAACTTCAGAGCCAAGGACCCCTCTAGATCTTTATTTTAAATAAAGTCTGTCCTTGCAATAAGTTTTTCCTTCCTTCTCCTTTT
Source organism: Heterocephalus glaber (assembly GCF_000247695.1). The sequence goes on along the minus strand of NW_004624730.1, from coordinate 39,479,095 downwards.
ATTTTATACCCAAGGTTTGGATCATGTGGGGCTCAGACTTCAGCCAGTATCTTTTTTCATCAGACAGTCCAGGTCCCTCCTGCTCACCTAGGATAATTCTTCTTCCAGCAACCACAGTCCTGTTCAAGGCATAAGAATTGCTTCCCAAATGGAATAATTTAAGGCTAATTTATTTGAAAGTTAACCATACAGATATGTGCAATCAATAAAATTATAATATTTCACTTTCATTATTATAATTAAGACCAATGGAATGGAGAAAATTAAATTCAATGGAATTCCTCATGGATGGGATATTGTTTTTATTTGGAATAAAAACTTTAGTACATTGCTTGCAGGCTCAAATAACCAAAGGTGATGGTAACACTCTTCTGTCTAGAGAATAACGGACTGCAGGGAGAAAAATGGAAAAAGAACAAGAAGAGGAGTAGGAGCAAGCAAGATAGTCAATTAGGTTTCACTGTGTGATGTTTTCCCTCATGGTACCCAAAGGCTAGATGTTGTTCACTATGGTGTTCAGATGGGCACAAGGAACATGGTGGGGAGTGAGGCTGCCCTTTCCCATCTAGGTGAGTGTACATTCAGGTATGATTCATGTCAGGGTCAAAACGCTGAACATGAAGGGAAAGCTGTGGCTTTAAGTTGCACTCCCAGATTTTGACCCCAGATCCCACACTCCCAGGTGCTGCAACATCTAGATTTATCATTTCCTGATCAAATCATCAGGTGACGTGTAATAACACTTTTTAAAATCTTATAATGTTCAACCATTCTTAATATTTAGTGCCCCTTATTATAACTTAAAGTGAGAAGCAGGAGATAAAATTTGAAATGAAATTTTTTGTCTTTGATAACCATTAGATATATCTGAATACTTCTAGACATGTTCATTCAGAAACTCAATAAAGTTAGACTGGTGACTTTTAAAAGTAAATAAGGCAAAATATGTTTGAAAGGTTTGTATATGTGTGTTTGTATGACCAAGAACTGAAAACAATGAAGAAAAATTAAAATAACTGGATTTAAATACGTTTTTCTCTTTCAAGTTTTCTCAATGTTGCTCTTATAGAAGATTTCCAATGGTGAGGGTGGGAGAGGAAGGGAAAGGAGAGGAGAGAGAAAGGGAGTAGAGGGGAGCTTGCCTGTCAAATAGGATACTAAAAGAAATTATGGTAAATATGACTTTTTCAGTTTCATAACATTTTAAGTACTGTGTAAACAATGCCCACAAGCCACTGCCCATTTTCTTTACCCCTTAATCCAGCCCTGCATTAAATACTGATCATATTTCTCAAAATATTCTTACAATTGTGTGAAGTGAGTGAAAAGCTTAGCAAAGACACATAATTGTTGATTGCATAACTTTAAATTCTTCAAACAAGAACCAACAAACATTTATATGCATATTTTCAGGGACCAGTGAATTTGAAATTGACATTGTAATCTTAATTTTAATTCAATTCTCTCTGCTATCTGACATATGAAAGTCAAAATGTCTTACAATAAAACTGAGAGTAGCCAGGGATTTAGCTCAGTGGTTCCGCCGCCTGCCTTGCAAGTGCAAGGTCCCGAGTTTGATCCCCGGTAACAAAAAAAAAAGAAAAAAGTACTGAGAGTATATTCATTAGGTATATACTAAAGACATATGAAATGGTGAAATACATATCCTCAGCGTTCAATGGAGAAAATTGCTGGGCAACAGCACAGTGTTGCTTCCGAATGTCAATGAGTAACAAACTGACTCCTGCACTTCATCCTCCCCCTCACAGGAGTTCCACTTCTAATCTTAACTATAAACAGCACTCAGAAAAATCCATCAGTCAGCACACGTTCTTATCAGGCAATAGAATTTTCATTTACCTTTTTTAAATCATTCATTAATGAAAAGATTGTGCTGGTAATAAACCTGTGCAGCTTGCAGAACCATAGACTAGTGCTAGGATCAATAGTCCCTGCGTGGCTCCAATCAGCACCATCCGGTAGAACTTTCTGCAGTGGCAGTAATGTTCTGTCTTATCTTCACTGTCCAACACAGTAGCCACTGGCTACTCATGGCAATCGAGCACTAGAAATGTGGTTGAGACTGTTGAACTGAAGTTTTTACCTTATTGAATTTTAATTTTAATGTTTATTAATAACCATACACGTGGCCTGTGGCTACCACATTGGGAAGCACAGCACCCTTTTGCATTTGTCACAATGTCACACAAAAGCTGGTCACCATTTGAATGACAATGTAAAAATCCCTGGAGCAATTCATGGCCCAATCCACCTCTCTAAGGATGTACATATGAGAAACTAGGCTTCATATATTTTCAAATACCTGGTTTTCCAGTCTTTCCTAGTTCTCCTTTCTGCCCAGCAACAAATGAACAACAATGACAACAATTCAAAAAGTAATGAACTGTGTCAAGAGTGAAGTTTTCAAAGGGAAAGAGAGCGGCCGTGGGAAAGGCAGAGTTCAAGGCGGCAGGGTCCGTGGTGGGTTCTACCAGTGCAGCCATCTCTGTGAGCAGAGTTTCCCATTCTTCCCGAGGTGAGCCACTAGACACCTTTATATCCTTTGGCATCTCTTTCCCCTCAGATTTCTTTGTAAATTTGGTATATGGTGTGGTCTTTGCTGCTGCCTCCATATCAGCAATAGCCAAAATAATTAAAATGGCACAAAGCCAAGAAAGTATCCACATATTTGAGGCTGGAAGATATAATAGGAAAATACACATAGATTATATGAGGTCCAAATTTAAAAAACTCAGTGACATACATATGAAGAAGTACATACATGTACTATAAGAATGAAGAGTATGCATAATACAGAATGAGATATGGTGGATACTTGTGTGTGCAAGTGTGAGCTTGAATAACAACAGAATATTTTATTTACTTTACTTATTTATCATAAGGAACACTTTGCTTCAGTCCTCCTTTCTGATTGTTTTCTCAGTGTAACATGTTTGAAAATAGTGCTTTCAATCATTCAGATTATCTTGCCAAATAGCAAACATGATCTATAATAAATGCAACATGACTTAATAGCTCATATACCCTGTAGAAAGCAAATATGTATAATTACCTGACTGACCTCACTCAGATTTATAGGAATCAAATATATCTGTATTAGAAGGAGATGAAAAATATTGAGCTGAATAGTTTATTCCAGCAAACTCAATAATTCCAAGAAAAAATACTAGTGAAGTAGTCTTTAAATCTACCAGGGATAATGGTCCTGTTGTGAGAGCACTCTTTTGGAATCATAATAAATGGAGAGGGAGACAATCAAAAATCATAAATACATGCTATGTCTTTAAATTTAACTCTCCAACTCTTTGGTTTATACTTTGGGGACTTTCTGTGAAAATTCGTATTTATACTTGCATTATTTTAATGAGGCAGTGTGGTTACTCTTATTAAGGTTTTGATCAATGTCCAAAATAATATAAGTTGCCCAATGCAGTGAGATTGTGAAAGGGCATAGTATTCCATTCCCTACCGCTCCCAGCAGTCCAATGGGTGCTAAGAGATAACCAAGTTTATAAACCCATGTCTTCTGGGGCAAAAATGCAGTAGTAATTGGGATAGTCAGAGAATTAAAATAAGGATAGTAAAAATACCAACTATGTATACAGCCCTTTTGAAGACCAGTTACTTTATATCAGCAGTTTTAAAACAGCTATACCAGGTAAATGATCCACTGTTATTCATCCTCATAGATGACTCAACAGGCATCAAGGGGTTACATACCTTACCCAAGTTCATACAATCATCAAATGATGGATCTAGAACTTAAATCCCAGTTTTTTAAATTTCAGTTCCTAAATCCTTTTCTACAAATCATGTGGCATTTAAAAGGATGGAATTAAAGAACAATAAATCCAGGGCAGCTTGATGGAACAGAGCTATAAAGGAGGCAGATATAAGTCAGAGCAGATGGAAAGAGATAAAGAAAGGATGCTTCATTTCCAAAATCATAAAAACCCCCAAATAAGCAGCAAGAAATTACATATGATGACACCAAAGGTAAGCCACAGTTTCTGTCCTCAAGCACTTTACAGTCTAGTAAGGAGAGATGAGAAACAACAAAAGCAAAAAGAGGAAAATGAGAAGGGTGGAGGCAATCATACTACCTCTCTCCAAGTACAGACCACTTCCTGTACCCTAAAATGAACACCCAAAACCTGGTTACCATGCATAAACCAGTGAAATCCAGCTCCAACAAAAACTAGAGAGCAGAATATTATATGAATATAAAATAATCGAACTTTAGTCCATAAAATTACATTTAATAATTATTTGTTCAACAAACATTTATTTGAGCATCTAAAAAGTCTTTTGCTAGGTTCTAGAATAAAAGGAAAAGCAAAACACAGTCCTATCCCTAAAGATCTTTTCTACAATAAACATTCAAATATAACCAGGCTGGCATCTTTAGACTATAAAGAAATCAGAAATCAGGCAGAAAGACCAGAGTGAGATATTAGTAGGCTTTAATTCTCTCATTACTTTACTATAAGAAACAGGATTTGTGGAATGCTGCTTGTTCATGCTGTAGGATATTTGCTATGTCATTTTTAAAAGGTGAACTTGCCTGGGGAATAAACTTTTTTTCCCTTCCTAGAGTATGTAGTGTTATTCTCCCATATGTACAGTACAAAGTATTTTTGACCCTGTAAGCATTTTGAGATAGGATCTTGGTAAAGTAGTCCTAAGGGAGCAAACAAGAGGTAGCCAGAGGAAAGGACACTATTGTGGTTCGGGTTCAAAATATCCCCCAAAGATGCCATGTGTTTAGAGGTGAGGCTTTTAGAAGGTGATTGGATCATGTGTGTACTATATTTAGCAGTGTATTGTGAGTATACTGGCTGAATGTGCTTCAGGTAGGTGGGGCCTGGTCAGAAGAGGTGGGATCACTGGCTGCATGACCTGGAAAGGTACAGAATCCTTGTCCTCAGATCCTCCCTTCTCTCTCCGCTTCCTGACTACCATGGGGTGGGTAGCTTCCCTCTGTTAGGCCTTTCCACCATAGCATTTCTGCCTTGGAGCCAGCCAACTGAGGGCTGAAACCAAAATAAACCTCCCCTCCTTTAAGTTTCAGATGTTAGATTTTTTTCCCCAGGAATAGAAAAGTCACTAATGTACAGGGTTCAAGAATAAGAATTTAGTAGATGTTGTCCTAGGCCCTTTATAATTATTATGTCAATTATTCCACACAAGAATTATACAAAATAAAAAAATTACTATCTTCACATAATGGGTTATAAAATGGAGGAACACACAGGTTAAGTAGCCTGCACGAGATGACAGTGTTAGTAAGTAGTGGAGCTGGGATTAAAATATAGCCCCATTCAACTCTGAAATACACCCAGGCACTTCCCACTGTGTCATGCTGCCTGGAGAGTGAGAGACCAGAGAAACTGCCAAAGTAAACTGGAGTGGGATCCTTCATAAAGCTCAAATCACCCATTCTGTAAAAGACAGTGGCCTCCTGCAGATGAGAACTGGGAACTTAATGAGAAAGATAAGGAAAGCTGGCTCTGACAGTGGAACACATTGGTGTTGTGCAGTTGTAGAAGGAACATAGCATATCCAACAAGAGGCCTAAGGTATATATGGAAAGGAAGGAACAGAGCCAGGCAGTCCAAGGAAAATGTGTGTCGCTGAGGGCTTGAATTGTCCTCATATATGTTTCTCTTGCACTGTGGATTCCTGCTTCTCAGTTTCAACACAGATGTTAAAGACAATGTTGTGAACACTTTAAGATTATAGTAAGGCTCCCCAAGAATTTGGAACTGAGGAAAAAACAAAGCCCTTTGAAAGGGAGTGGGGCAAGTATTGGTAGGAACCTGATTGATGATACAAGAATATTGTTTCTTTTTATGATAACAATAATATTACAGATGGGGCCTCACTATGTTTCCCAGGCTGTCTTCGAACACACAATCCTTCTGCTTTGGGAGACTGAGGAGGTGGGATTAGAGGGTGCACCACAATGTCAGCTTCTTTTTTATTGGAATTTTTTTTCATGTTTGTGCAAGAACATAAAAAGCTAACCTAATAAGAGTCCACAATGACTCAAGTCAGAAAGGGCTTCTTGACAATCTAGATGTAGAAATGTTTGCATAGAAATGTTGCTAGTTAAACTGCCTCTCTAAGATCAAGGTAGAGAATCTGTAGCTTCTCTGAGTGCATTTTAGGAGTGCAGTGAAATCTTAGCCCTAACTTCTGATAAAACAGCTTGGTTGAAATGAAGCTGGCTGGACTGAAATGTTTTCTCTGTATTGAGACATGAAAGGAAAAGGGAACTATTATAAAAGGCCTAAACCATAGTCAGGAAATGAGATGACTTCAGGCTCGTTCTTAGGATGTTAGCAAACCCCTGTGTTTTTCCACTTAAATAAATAATCAAGAGTGATGTTGAGAGGTAGGAATAGCAGCCAAGTGGGACCATTAACATCATTAATATCACATCCATTTCAGGCCTATTCACCCTGCAAAACTGAACATACAGAGCATGTTGCACAAAGGATGTGAGGAGAAGGTAAACAGGGACAGAGGTTCCTGCCACTACTTCCATTTCCTTCCTCTGAAGAGTTAAATCCATCAAATAATTCTCTTTTCCTTTTAAGGTCCTTACTGTTATGTTCTCCATGCTTTGCAGCCACAAGAGACAGTTTCTGAGAAGCTGGTTCCTCCTGCCTCAGTTCTGGTAGTCTCTGACAGTCACGCTTTCTAAAGATTAGGCCTCGAGTTCATTCACACATAGGAGCCTCCTCAAAAAGAAGAAGGAGGAACATTGTAACTACCAATTCCTAGTTCCCATTTTATTTTTAAAAGCAATTCCAGAGTGATTTTAATCAGCTCTGATAGGCTTCACACATCCCTTTGTGTAGATCGATGCAGCAAAAGCATTATAATTTCTATTGTCCAGTGGGAGGCTACTTCTTTCAGTGTCAAAATAAGTGAATCCATTACAATTTTATTAAGCATATTGAATATAATATTACATTCTAGCAACTTAAATGCTTCTTGAATTTGACAACTATGCAGTAAAATAAAAACATATTCTCAGCATTTCTTCTGTCAGATGGAAAAGGATTGGCTTGGGTTCAGAGTATAACATCATAAAGAGCCCAGCTGCAAAAGTGGATACTCTTTTCTCCTTCGGTGCATGCCACCCCTTCTTCAGCTCCTCCTCTTCTCCTCCCACAGGGCCTCACATCAAGGCAGTAAGCCAAGAAGAGGAACATTACAAATGACAATGAAGCCCCGTGGAAAAGTGCTGTGGATGGAGGAGAACTGCACTTAAGAGAGCAATCAAGCTAGGGCAGGACAAAGTAATAATTCAGGTGACTGGTTGGTGAAAAAGTGAAGTCACCTGCATGGATGAATAGACAGGTAAAAGTGTAGATTAAATTTAGGCACAAAAATAAGCCTGGCTCCACATCTCCAGAACCTAAAATTAAATTCTGTTAAGAATGGGATTAGGCAAAGGCAAGAAAGAAATTATTACATGGTTTTGTCTTTTTTATTTTCCTCACAGTGATTCTGAGTATGTCTACTGTAGTGCTTTTCTTTTTCTAGAGACTGAAAACTAAAGGAGGTGGGGAAAGGAGACAGTATGAATCTGTGGGTGTGCAGCTGCATAATGAGCCAAAAGGAAATTCTGCAGGCAGATATATTCTGCTGATTAAAAAGAAAAAGTAACAGGGAACTAACTGTGTGTGGGGTGAGGGAAGCAGGCACATGGGGACTCTACTCCTCATATTAATTTTTCCATAAACTTAAAACTGATCTACAAAAATAAAGTCCATCAATTGAAAAAAAAGGAAATGCAATGGGATCCACAAACATGTTGATTCGTGTTTCTTCTTCATTTGTTTATTAATTGGTCCTGGTAGCAGTAAAAATCTATCAAAGTTGTTATTGTGAACCTCAATTTAAAAACATATATATCCCTAATATATTTTTTTAAGCTTTGGCATGTTAACAAAAATCCATGATTGAATCAAATCAGGATTCACACTAGAAATTTTCTCTATAAAATAGAGATTTCACTCAGACTTTTCTACTTCTTTGATATGAATTATTTAAGCACTTGTTAAAATCAGTACAACCTAACCTATAGAAACCAGTTTTTTTAGAAACCAAGAAGAATGCCTACTGTGGAGTGTCCCTCCATAGGGAATGAGTATAGAAAAGAAATCAGAGTGAGCTTACTCTTGCTCTTTCCAGGCCATCAAAGTGAGCCAGAGCTTCCCCAAAGGGGAGGTTAGGAAGCTTCAGGATACAGAATCTAAAAGATTTTTTGATGAGCTTTACAGAAAAGCGATTTGTCTTTGAAACAAAAGGTATTTTTATGTAACGTGACACATTGAATTTTCAACACTAGTAGCTTACTGTGTATATTGTTAGCCTAGCTTCTCACTGTTGAAAGATCTGTGTTGATTTCTCTTATCATACCCAGGTATAAGGAACTCAAATATGAAGCATAACTATTAGATATAGCATGAAATAAATTTGATATTTATAAAAATATTTCTAATTACCAAACTTTCTTTTACTTTCATTTCTGCAATGAGATCTTTCATTTTGTTTTTAAATCCGGGAAGATCTAAACCTACTCCAGTGCTTACAAGTATTAAACAAACATCAGGAAAGTCAGATGTTTGAGACTGTAATCCCAAAATACATCAGTTCATCTCTTGCTGAATAGAATGTGAATTAATTGCAGAGCCATTTAGCATCATGGACCAAGGTAAGAGCAGACTCTGTAGAAATGTTTTGATCAAGTTACCAAGAGAAATCAGTCTAGGATGATAGGCAGCAGAGATGGTAATGATCCTGATTCCAACTCTCAAAAACCTCTTTCAAAAACTGGAATTACTTCTTACCACTCATAAAGCCATTGTCACTGAGCCACATCATCATGCAAAACAGAAATAAAACACAGAAATAAAACAAACTGGCTCACTATCTACTGCATGAAACTGGGGTCAGTCCTTGCCCATTAGGGCTCAGTATTTTTTACATTAAACAAAGAATTTGGTCTACATGAGCCAGCTCTACTCTCTTTTCTAGCTCTAAAGTCTTAAGATTCTTTTTCCAACAAATCCTGATTAGTCACAGTCAGCACTAGAAAATCAAATATTGTAACATCTTCATTTTGTCACCTGGTCCAGGACTTTAGAGTCAGCACCTGAAAAGCTCTGTCTGCGGTGTGAGTTGGAAAGCCCTTTAGAGATCAAAGTCTCCCATAGAACACGTTGAAAATCCCAGAATAACAGATATCTGAGAAGTATCAGGTTTGATATCAGCGCAGAGAAGAACAGAAGGGAGTCTGTCCCTGAAAAAGCTACCATGAGGCTAATGCATCTCCTGAAAAACAGCAGTCGCTTCCTCTTTCAGGACAGCCCTGCTATTTAATACCCCAAAAGACCAAGGACAAAGAATGGCATTGTATAAGCACTGTAACTCAAGCAATTAGCCAGGTAATGGTCTGTGGGGTTCATTATACCAGAATGTCAATTAAAGCACTTGGAAGGAGATTATGTAAAGCACTTAGATTTCAAATTTTATAAGCTATCCAGTAAGACTAAATTATAGTAAATGTCATATTACTACAGTAGGTAAATGAAAATAAAGTTTCTTTTCTAATATGGACCCTTGCCTAATATCTCATAAATCCCAGAAATTGGAAAGAGCAGCCAAGTGCCTAGTCTTTATTCAACAAGAAAAAAAAAAATGAGATAAGATGTCCTATTTGATTTGAATATCTTCTTTTCTGCCTTTGGCCTAATTAACTAATACCTTGTGTTTTTCTAGCTAATTATTCTTTAAAGGTTCAAAAATATACTTATTAATTTTGTTTCAGATTTCTGCCAACAGAATTGAGGAAGAGAGAGCAATGGATAAAATGTGAATTTCAGAAAGAAAATTGTTTCTTAGAAAAATCTTTACATAAGATTTCTTCTGTTAATGATTTGCCTGAATTTATTCTCATAGAAGCATAGAATTTTTTAATGCAGATACATTATTAGAAAAACTGACTTCTTCAAAGTAGAAAATAAATGACAGTTTCTTTATGGAATTTTAAAATACAAATAGCATTTAGCATCCAAATAGATGACCATTATGATTATCCCTGAAAAATGGTAGAAAGAGCATAATATATAAAACTTAATCTCTGTTCTAAAAACCTTTAAGTCAGATTTAACACTACAATTAATTTTTATTCATAAATTATAAATTCTTTACAAGAGAGTGAAAATAAAATGATAAATAGACCTACAAATATAATGTTCCACTGGTTCTATCATAAGAAACTAAATACATATTAAATTTTTATTATTATTCACGATCTGTAAAATACCACAGGCACAATATATTTTTAAAACCAAAATATCTTTTACCCTTGCCAGATAATTGTTATGACAGAAATAACATTTTTAATGCATCAGCTGATCAATGATCTATCTTAACCTAAATAAAAATTGATTTTTAAAAGCTTCATCACACATCATCTCTGAAATGTGATCAATTATTGGATGGCACAAAACTATTTAGTTCTACCCCAGTAATGTCAATATATTACATGATTCTTTGTTTAAAATTTGTTTTTCCTTCTTAGCAAACAGATATTCAGAAATTTAGTAACTCTAAAATTAAGAATGATTCTATATTTCATGCCACAAATTTCTACATTTCAAAAATCAATATAAAAAATAGATTTAACACCAGGGAGGAAAAACTGCCTTTTATCGATTTCAGACTTTTACCATTTCTATTCATATTCTTATTTCCTTGAGGCAAATTATATTAACAGAAACTTTTTAAGCCTGGAATCTTATTGTAAAGGGCCTGATGGAAGATAAAATAAATCAATGTTTGCAATCATCTCCTACCTTATGGATGTTCCCTTATCAGTAATCCTTCTCCTGGATAGCACATTGAAAACTTCAATCTCGTTTATCATTAGACAGGGGTCCACTTTATTTCTTTGAAGATTTGTCCTTGGCCAATAAGAGATGAGTGCCCTGTGATAATGGGAGTGGTAACTTCTTCAGGCTCTAGAGAAAGACTCTGAAATCTAAGGAAATGCAAATGTCTTGAAACTATTGAAGTCTTACCTCTTCCCCAGCCTGATTTTGTCAATCATTCTTGGTTTACAGAATTATCTTTCATCTTAATACTTTGAGATCTTAACACCACAGTGCCCACTGTCCTCTGTTATTTGAATGGCATTTGGTATTCAGAGGCATCTGTTCCATTGCTGACTGAACCCTCACTTTAGGAGAGCTGCCATGTAGGTAACAGTTCTGAACACACACCCTGTCCACCCTCTTAGATGACCAGCAACCCACTGAGAACTGGGCAAGGCTTGCTGATTGATTTCAAAAACATATCTTTGTCATTATTTGGAACTACAGTAAAATATTCCCAAGAACTTACAAATTACAAAAATACTACTGGCCTCTTCATTCATTTATTCAACAGCATTCATGAGAATCTGCAAATTGCCGGTAGCATTCTAGGTGCTGGACACACAGCAAAAGAAAAACTCATCATGTCCATATATCCTAATGGGAAACACAACCAAAAATTAAATTATAAATATTTAAACAGTAAATATCAGACACTGAGAAACTAATAAGCAGTATGCACAAACTAAAGTGAAGTAAAACAGAATGACTGAGTAACTTTCTTAGATTGAGTGCTCAAGGAAGGCCCTTCTACAAGCTGACCTCTAAACTACTGCAATCTGAATGACAAGAGGTTCAGTGCATGTGAAAAAAACCAGAGGAGGGAAAAGTCTCCAGCTCTGGAGATGCTGAGATGGCAATAAGCATTGGACCATCAAGGCAACACAAAATGGACTAGAGTAGAAACACAGAAGAAGAAATAAGCAAGCAAATAAACAAATCCCTGACCAGTAAAATGGTGATATGATAGAATATATTAGCACATCTAGTCTACAACATATAGAAGAGGGCTGACCGGCCATCAAAATATTTCCAAAAGAAGGAAAATGTAAGACACAAATAGAATGACTACCCATCCAGACAGTCCCAAGGAAGCTGAGCCAATGGGACTTAAATATTCTAGTCCCACTTGTAAGTTGCTCTCCATTATGAGCTGGATGCAGCTGATTAGTTTAATCATGAAATATCTAATTAATGTGAGTCCTCTCTGATTCTACACTCGCCACGCACTTTATGATTCTGCCCTTCAAGAGAATGTACTGATTCTAAGACTTCAAAATATTCAATATAGTAGTGATTGTTCATAGTAAGTAAAAAAGTTGGTCTCCAATTATCATTTGAATCCCTTGTAGCTTATCCAGTTGGAGATAACACTATGGTCAGGTTGTTACAACTACAACAGCCCATTTGGTGAAATACTCATTTTAAATTAATGACCAATCTGGAAGTTGTCTTTCTTCTCATTTTGGTTTTTCTGATACCTTATCGCTACTTGGCACAGATGAGTTCAGTTTTAATCAAGCCACTACCACAGTATACCTACCCAGCCTCAGCTATATAGACCTTTTTTCATAGATTTTTAACTACACAAGTAATATATAAGTATCTGCAAGCAACAAAACATTACAGAGAAGAACACCTCATTGCTGCCTCCTGTTTTCACTGTCTTGAGGTAAGGACGGTTATCATATATGAATCCTTCTTTAAGGCATTTATGTCATATGTCTACCTATAGCTACCTATAAAAAATAAGATAGCATTGTTCATTTATGTTCAACAAGTAGTCTATCAACATATTGTCTGTCTTGCTCCATAACTTGCTTTTGCTAAATTCTTGGAAATTTTTTATATCAGAATGCATAGATCTCCTTTCATGTCTTTAATTATTGCACAGCATTCCATTATATAGATGAACCATACTTTTGTTAGCTATCCATCAATTTAAGGTCATTTCACTGACTTTGGAAGACTCCAATTGTTTGACCTCTGTAAAATGTTTCAGTAACTATCTTTGCACATTCTTAATTGTGCTCACAAAATAGTTCCCCTAGAGTAACTCGAAGAAGGGTAGCTACCAAATGACAGCTTCTAGATCTATTCTCCCTGATATTCTTCAAGTAGACCACCTGAATCCATCACAGCAGTGCTTATTAAATATAAAGAAGAAAATAATAAAAAAGGAAAAAGCAGTCTCTCTGGTCCCTCTTCAGAATCTGAGCCACAATCCATGGATGTGAGAGTCAGAAGCTATTTTACTTCAGCATCTTAGGTGGTTTTCATGTACATTTGTAGAACTACTGGGTGAGGTGACTCTTAGATGACTTCTAACTCTAAAAATGTACTAAAATGCCCATTGCAAATTACTTCCATGTACAACACATTTCATTAAGAGCCTTACATATGTTTCTCTCTTTTTTTGCTTAAATTCTTTTATTGATACATTTTAGGTATACAGTATGTTTCCCTTTTGAGCTATGACTTTCATAGTCTAGAACCAGAGCTGACTTGCAATTAAATCTGGATTCCAATCCAGACATGTCTATCAAGATACCTGAGGATTCATACTGTGGGTTCAAGGTCAGCATGGGCTACATAGTGAGTTCAAGGCCAACCTGAACTATGCAGCAAGAGCCTGTCTTAAAAAAAGCCACATGAGGATCCATAGATAGTGCTTCATTCCCAAGTATGTTATACATCAAAGAAGTCCTCTTTTGCCCCCCACATCCCACCTCTGTGATTCTCCTCCCCATTCCTTCATCTCTTTCAATCAGAACCTGTTCCTGAAGAGTTCTATCTCCCTAATGCACACTGCCCCTGACTAGAGCATAACTGACCTTGCTACCCTGACACTCTATTTTTCCTGCCATAGTTACTAACAAGTCAGTCTCAAGAGCCTTTGTTCTTAGAGAAAGGAAGAAGAACAGAAGGTTATACAGTAGCTACAAATATAGACTGATAATGATATTTAATTAATACTGTAATAGTTAATGAACCTTGTGAAGCAAATACTATTATCCCTACTTCATAGCTGAGAAAACCAAACATAGAGGAGTTAAAAATTTTGGTAAGCAGCCAAGAAGAGAAAGACTCAGTATTCAGAATTAGGTCCATGTAATTCCAAAGCCCACTTGCCAACCTGCTTTATACTGTTTTCCCTCTGGAATGCACATGTGTCTGTGATTTTTATCTTTCCTTCTTCCTGGGTATTTACTCAAGACTATTGCTGAGATATAAGAAACAGACTTGAATGTGAAGTTTAAAGGAATGTAGGCCATGAAATCTTCATCAATTCATTTGAAAATGTTCAGCAGGCATCATACACTATGCTGAGTCACATTAGGAATCCATGCCAACCTATAACTCTTTACACTCCTTGGCATGCTGGCACTGGATGGATTTATGTACCACTAAACTTAGATAGTTTAAAATACCTCATTGCCTGAGCCCTCGGTAATGCTGATAAAATATATGTAGCTGTACTTGTAAATCATTATCTTTACTTACATTTAATAAAACTGAAAATATTTAAAATATATGTAGCTGTACTTGTAAATCATTATCTTTACTTACATTTAATAAAACTGAAAATAATATTTTTTAAGAAGTTGTTGGACAGTTTCAATTCACTATGGCCTGGCTATGGTTGCTATTTTGTGCTTTATATTCCTACACTATTATCTCTTTTGCCAAAGTATTAGATTTGTATGGATCATTTTTACACACTTCTTTTAAGATAAAAGTAAAAGAACTTTTTGTCATTTATAAGCTACCTCAAATTTAATTGAATGAAAGACTAAATGTTTATGTCCCCCCACAATTCATATCTTGAAACTCTAATTTCCCATGCAATTGTATTAGAGTGGAGATGATCATAAAGGGGGATCCTTATGAATGGAGTCAGTGGCTTTATAAAAATAGACATAAGAAATTCTCTCTCTCTCTCTCTCTCTCTCTCTCTCTACCCCCACCTCTCCTCTCCTCTCCTATCTTCTCTTTCTCTCTCCCCTCTTTCCCTCTTCTCTCCTTCCTCTTCTTTCTTCTCCTGTTCCTCTCCTTCTCTCTCTCTCTCTCTCTCTCTCTCTCTCTCCCCCCTTCCTTCTCTCTCATTTCTCTTTATTCTCTCTCTTTCTAAAAAGACAAAAAGGGCTCTTACCAAAAACCGAATAGACTGGCACTGTGATCTTAGATTTCTTAGCCTCCCCAACTGTGAGCAATAAATTTCTGTTGTTTAAGCCATCCACTCTGTGTTTGTTTAATAGCAGTAGAGACTGACTAAGACAGCTAAAATATTTATGAGCTAAGTATTATGATCCTCACAACTTACTTTCAGTAGTCTCCAACAATTAGAGAAAGCGAGATAAAACAAAAAGAGCACAATATTAACAATTGTTGGATTTAAGCAAACATCATACTCATTGTACTCGTCTTTCATTTTTCTGTAGATTTCAAGTTTTGAAAAATAAAAAGTTGAAAGTTTATTAATCAAACCTTGCTGCAAATTGCTATGTAAGAAGCATTTCTAAATATCTCAGTGGTTTACAAAGAAAATATTCATTTATTTCTCACTCAAGAGTTTACACATTGGCTGGGTGTTACTATTTCAAGTTGTAGTCCAGGTTTACTTGTGTTTTATGTGTCTCTCATACTGAGGCCAGCAGCTGCCTGATATATCCTCAACTTATAGCCAATAGTAGTGCGCAAGAGGGTGTGAAAAACAATGTCCCCAAATTAGAATCAGCACAATCAATTCTTTCCAAATCTCATGTGCCAAAGCAAGACACATGGGCAAGCCCAATAGGTCTGAAAATCAAGTTACACCAACAGTACACATAGCAAGTGCAACAAGAGAAAAGGAAGAAGTGTTGGAAAATAATGCAGTCTGTGCCAGGAGACAGATACCTGGGACAGGTATCAGAGGAAGAGAGTGTATATATGCAATACAGCATGAAATTTAAAAACAAAATATAGTTTTTAAAAACAAAAGGAAGCCATACTAAAGAAATCATGTTACAGAGCACAATCTGATGGAGGCATGAAGGTGCATAAACACTCTTCCAAGCTTTGTCTGATGATTAGTATGTGAAGTGAAGAAAGTGATTTTAACAAGGACTTACTTTACTGAATTCCACCAACTTTCCAGCCACTCAAGATCTCAAAGAATCTGGGGCTAATGCAGCTGCCCTAATTCATCATCTCTGAAGTGGAATATCCACCAGTAACTCTGAGGTAAAATCCAACCGTCAGCTGTGCCTCTAACTTATCACTTGTTTTGCAATAAACCGTGGTCTCCTCATGACTGAGCATCATAACCTGAAGATTGGCAGTTTTGTACTCAGCAGTGTCACAATAGCACCTTTTCTTTACCATCACAATCAATGATCATCTGAAGAAGTTCTTCCATGCATTAAATTTTCTTCCTGAGGGTAGTGGAGTGGGTAGAGGGCAGTTTTGAGAGTCAAACCCAAGACTTCATTCATGCTAGGCTGCTAATGTACATACCAAGCCCCATATGTATTAAATATTAAAAAAGAAAATGTGTCAAGGTGAAAATCAAATTATGAATAGCAGAAATATATATATATATATATATATATGCAGTTTTCAAATAACTTCATAAAATGTTTTGGGCTCCTCAGGGTAGCATTTGTATTCAACATAATTTATTAGGAGGAAAACAATGAAGGCCTAGAATAAAGCTGCTTTTGTAAAACAGCTACATCACTGAGCAGATTATATTCCAAACCCTCAACTGAAGGAGCTTGTCAGCTTTCTTTCCAAGTAAATGGGTTCTGTTGGGCTTCAGTCCAACTCTGTCTTCTCTGCTTTAGCTCACTTGATCGCTCCCTGATCTTTCGTCCCCAGATGTGTATCTCATGTAACAGTTCTGCACACTTGACACTGACTACTTTGATCAAACACAAAGGAAAAAAGAGTTAAAGGAGAAATTTTCCTTACTCTATGTACAACAGAAAATCTTTTCCTCGCTTTTTACTTATCAGAGCATAATTTTCCCTTAAACTTACCTATTTAAAAATTAAAGTTTCATTGGTACCACAGAATTCTGAAAGTTCCAAACTGTTTGGAATTAATTTTACTCCTTATTAGATTTAAATTGCTATAAAGTTTTGTTACATCCTCCCTCTTATTGAAAAATCTTATTGCAAAAATATTCATTTGTTTCCAGCTCTGGGAAAATTACAAACCTTATAGCTGAAAATTTAAATGGTAGAGAGTGTCCTTCTATTTTGTAATTTAATGTGTAAATAAAGTCAAAATTTAATAACTACACATTTCACTATGCTTGCTTATCATTCAAGTTGACTGCCAGAAGAAAAGAAAGATTATCTTTTTGGTTGCTTCAAACCTTTTTTTAAAACCATTTAGCTTTTTTCCCATTGATTCAAGCAATAAGAGACCTAATGTTCCTTGAACAACTTATATTTGAAAATACTTTTTGCTTCTTGAAAATATTCAAGTTTTATAACATTGAGAATTTTTTTCAGCATAGTAGAGTTTCAGAATATAGGTAAATCTCCCACCAGGGACCTTTGAAATAGTGCAATATATCAGCAATTCAATTTAAACACTAAAAATAGTTTCTTTTATGACATACATTCTTCTAAGATCGGATAGATTTATACTTCCCTTCTATAAAACTAATTAATATTTGTTAATATGTATTCATTACTATTATACATAAATATCTAACTGTTTTAAACACCTGGTAAGGTGCCAATTAAAATGAAAACTTTTTCAGTTATTTGAATTGAGTCAAATCAGTGACTTTATTCATAAATAGTAAATAGTCCTATTGTTAGGTCTGGTGAGTCTGGGGTTTGGGTACCTGTGCAAAGCAAAAGTACTTTATTACAGGTGTTGTAAGAGAAAGCGGTACAAAGCCACTCTGGAGGGGTGGGGCCCCCAGAGCTGGGTCAGTTTATATATATGTATAAACTGATCCTTTCCCATTTCTAAATTACTTAAGAGTACTTACTTAAGTTTTACTTGCTTTTACATCTGTATCCTAAGACCCTCCAGGAAGTGTGTCTAGAGGTTGTCTTTCCAGGTGGCTCCTCAGGCTCTGAGTGGTGCACTGTGCCCATCCCTCCCTGAGCCTTAGCAGTGGGGGATGGTAGTAGATTGTGAGGTTGGGAAGATACTTCTCCCCTTGTTTTAGACCCTGTTGGAGGAGCTTGAATATAAACTGTTTAATTTGTTTTATTTTAGAGAGTTAGGTGTAAACAGTTTTTCTCTCTCCTGCTCTACATAAAATTCAAAGATGGAACCAAGAAGGACTAATCTGAAGGATAAATCTAAATAGCATGGGCATATTATATTAGAGTTACCATTTCTAAGTGGCAACTTATATCTCAAAAAGTAATTTACCACCCAGAGTGTTCTCAGTCTTTGTGCTTCCCAGCTTCACTTTTCTTAATGCCAACCTATCATTTTCACATGATCGGACTCTGGACACACCACCTCTAGACATGGCTGGGAGAGACCAAAATGTGCCTCCCCAAAAATATACCTGTCTGGCATAGCATTATTTTGAGATGGTTATTTTGAAAAGCCGCTATGGTTTGAATGTTTCTCAAAAGTTTATGTGTTGGAAACTTAAATCCTAATGCAACAGTATTGGGATTTAGGGATTTGTTCTCACAAGAATGGGTTAGTTATTTGGGGAATGGGTTCCTCATTTTTAAGGAGAGCTCAGACACTCCCTCTCTGCCCTCTTGCACTCTCTTTCCCTTCTAGCCTACACCATGGACTGATGCAGCAGGAAGACTTTTGCAGATGTCTTCAGACTTCCCAGCTTCCTAAATCATGGAAAATGTCTACTATTTATATTTCACATATTCTTTTATAACAAAATGAACTAAAACAGAAATTGGTAGGAAGAAGTGGGGCTGCTTCTTTAACAAGTACCTAAGGCTGTAGAAGCAGCTTTGAAACTTGGTAAAAAGTAGAGGCTAAAAGAATGTACTGAAGCTGAAAAAACAAAAAAAAAACCTAGATTGCTGTGAATGGTGTTAGAAGCAATTTTATTAAAAGCCCAAAAGAAAAAAGAGTTGTGGGAAAATTCTGGAGCTTAGGGATTAAGTGGTTGTAACCTGAATGTTTGTAGAAATATATACAGTAAAACCAAATAGAATGAGGTCTCAGAATTGAGAAACAAGAAGGAAACTGGAGTGTCATCCTTGATATAAAGTGGCCAAAAGACATGGCTGAATTGTGTCTATGACTAAAAGTCTTTAGGGATGGGTGGAGGGGTTGAAGCCAGGGCAGAAGAATGGGGAAAAAAATAAGAACCAAGACAGATTACATAAAGGTACAAATTTGCAATGATGAATGTCATCATATTGTATACCTAAAATGTACCAATAAAATTAATAAAAATAATTTTTACAAAGATAGGATTTAATGGCAGTGAACTAGGATATCTGATAGAAAAAATTCTAAGCAAAATATTGAAGGTGCTATATGGCTACTTTTAATAATATTTAGTAAAACTTGAGAACAGAGAAGTGATTTTAAACAGAATACACAATTAAAAGGGAAGCATAATGGACAGATTTGGAGGTCATCACCTAGCCCTGTATAGAGTGAAGAGATTTGTTTAAGAGAGCAAAACAAAGTTGTGAACAAGCAACACCTTTGCTAAAGAGATCAGTATGGATAGAAGGCAGCTGGATGTTGTTCATCAAGACAATGGAAGAAAGGCCCTGAAGTCATTTCATTTCAGACCCTTGCCAACATTGGCCCTTGAGGGCAAGTTTCTAGAGAAGGACCTGCAGAACCTCAATATTTACTGCCCAGAGCCAGTACAGTGTTGGCTCAAGCAGGCAACTGTGTTCCCATGCCCCTGCTCTGGAGGGTGCAAGCGGTAAACCTTGATAGTGTTCATGCATTGCTGACTCTACGCATGCATCATATACATGAATTGTGGGGCCATGGCAGCCTCACCTAGATTTCAAAGGATGTCTTGGACAATCAGGGAGGCCCAGGAAGAGATGTGACAGTAATGAAGTCACCACAGAGAGGCTTATTAGGGAAATATTGAGCAGAATTGGTGCTGCCACAGAAAGTCTCCCCCTAGAGCAATGTCTAGTGGAGCTATGAGGTTGAGGTCACTGGGGAAACCCGTAGAGCTACAAGAGTATAACTCTAGTCAGAGAAAGTTAAAGGCCCAAGACTCCAACTCCAAGAGACCTCTGTGTGAAATGTGTCCAGCAAGGCCATTGGCACCAGGCTATGCAAGGCCTTGCAAGGCGGTATATCGAGTCCAGTGTACCCAGGACTCAAGACACGGTGTCAGAGGAGTTTAACCTCTAGCTTTGAGAATTATTGGTGTTTTTCCTGTTGGTTTTTGATTTACTTGAAACCAGTCACCCCTTTCTTCTTTCCTATTCTTCCCTTTGGAATGGAAATGTCTGTCCTATGCCTCTTTCACCATTATATTTTAAAAGCTAATAACTTGCTACTTTCACCCACAGCTAGAAAGGAGTTATCTCAAGAGTGAATTGTGCCTAAACCTCACTCATATCTGATTCAGATGAGATTCTGGACTTTGAACTTGTGAGTTGTCGCTGGAATAATTTAAGACATTAGGACTATTTGAATGGGATGAATGTATCTTACATGTGAGAAAGACATGAATTTTGGGACCCAAGAACAGTAATCTATGATTTGAAAGTGGCTCCCAAAGTTCATGTTTTAGAAACTTAATCCCCAGTGTAACAGTTGACTGCTGAGTGAAATCTTTAAGAGGCAATTAGGTCATGAGGATTGTGCTATTATAACAGAAATGGTTATCACAGAAGTGGCTTCCTGAAAAAAGGATGTGTTCAGCCCCTTTCCCCTCTTGTGCTGTCTTGCACCTTCTGCCATATGCCACAAGATGATATAACCCTTGCCAAATGTGAACCCCTTCAGTTTGGAGTTTCCAGCCTACAGAACCATGAGAAATTTCTACAGTTTATGAATTATTCAGTCTTCAGTATTCTGTTATACCAACACAAAGCAGACTAAAACATACAAACCCAGGAACAGCTCTGAAAACTGCCCTTTTGCAAGAGAACCTTAAATGCATATACAAAGAAAATTTTCAACATTTTAGTTTACCAAAAAAGGACTTTACTAGTATATTTCCAACCTCCATTCGATAATTGCAAAAAGACTCTTTTTCCAGAGTTCTGCTCCTGAAATATTCCTGAGCACCTCCAGTATGCTTAATCTAAAGAGTTAGTTCCTAGATTATTGCTGTGTGTGCCTCCTCAGACATTCCAACAATGCATGAAGTTTCTGACAATAGCAGTCAGAGCCATCCAGACCAACTTGTTACTGTAGTTCCTTCAGTGCTGGGCCTCAGATGTTCAATCATAGGTTTCACCCTGCCTTGAACCAGGTTCCCCCTACAAATTACTCTAAGCCTTGCCAAACTACACTCTTTTCTTTGACTTCCCAAAAACAAAACTAAAAAAAATCTCAAATTCTTAATTATTCAATCTTAAAACCAAGTAAAGGACACTAATAATCTTGATTGAATATCTTTTAGGAGAACTATTTCTTTTCTTTTTTCTGTAACATGCATATATGTAATTTACATTATTAAATAGAACACAATGCATGCATTCTGATTAAAAGTAACCTCATACTTTTATCTGAGAGCAACTGGAGGGCACTTACTTATCTTACATACCTGTAATGAAAGAGCTTTTTCTGAAGAATTTCTTTAACAAATATAGTCGATCTTTACTTCCATAAAATCAAACTGCTAACAATCCTGAAGGAACAGTATCCTCAGTTACTCTTTAAAAGATAATATCCCTGCTATATGAGATATTTTTAATCTAAAAAATAGCATTTTCTTACTTTAAAATTTAGTTTGTCTCAGAAACAGCCACTTTCAGTGGTGTTTTGTGATTTCTTCTAGAGATTATAGAAGAATAAAGGACAACATACCAGCATAATATTTTTTGGAAGCTTCCTGAATCAATTTCTTCACTTTAAGATTAAGATCCACTTCCTACAGGTTAACATTCTATTGTTTTCCAATTTCTACATTTCTTCCAGTCTCTGTAATTGTTTTGACCACATCATCAATTAGGGTCTTTTCACTGATCTATTTTCTTCCCTCTTTAAGATGATGTTTTAACTTGTAGTAATACAGTAGGTTTGTTTTGCAGAATGGGGAAGTTTTATATTTGGTTAGATTTTGCTTATTTTCTGTATGCAGTATATGTGGCTACTTGTTTAAGTTTTCCTGGGATTATGCGTTTCAGTGCAAAGAACATGTGTAGAGAATCCAAAGGGTCTGTGATTTTAACTTGCAAATTAATACATTACCCTCCCACAGTCTAATGGACCCTAGTAGAAGAAATGAGACTCTTGGGTCAGAGACAAAGGACAATTTATTGCTCAGAGCAATAGCAATAATCAGAGCATTAACATTTGTGCTAGTTTCCTGCTTTCCAAGTCCTATAGTGTGACATCAAGGGAGCAAATGATAACTGCTAATGTATTGTAGTGTACCCTAGAAGAGAAACCCTCAGGATAGATTCCAAATATTTTATAATGGGGAGTAAACTTACCTGATCTTTGCTCCTGAAGGAGACTTTTTTCTTATACTTTCCCACTCCTCTGGAAGGAGATGTTGTCTTTATCTTCCAAGGCTGTTCATTACAAAAACATTTCTTAAAAGATAGTGCATAACACAAGCAGTCAGTTCCTATTATCACAAGATGTACAGAAATGAGTTATCTCCAAATATGGATTGTTTACAACGTGCTCAGCACTGGTAAGGATTCTAATTCTTTCATTCAACAGAGTTTTATTGAGTATGTACTTTATTCCAGGGGCCATAACAGATGTCCATTAAAGGGGACAATGTATGTTAAAGAATTTTTAAACTCTGGAAAGACAAGTATTAGCTATTTTTCCTACTGCCATAATTGATTTGTCTTTTTAGTATTTGCCAATAGTAGTTTGTGTGCCTCTTTCTGATGCTGGTTATCTTCCAAGGTCTGTATGGATCTTTTATCTCAAATGTTGTTTAGCTTAAAAGCTGAAATACTAAAGCTTCCAGTCTCTTGTTTCCTTTGCACAAAACAGACTGACAGATCTATGCCTATAGCCAGATTTCCTGGGGCTTTTGTTTGTTGGTACTGGGGATCAAACTCACGACTTTGCACTTGAGAGGCAGGCAGCGGAACCAGTGAGCTAAATCCCTGGCCCTTTCTGGGGCTTTTAATCCTCTAATTTCATAATCAGAAAAGAGAGAAACTGGTTGGGGTGGGACTTAAATATGCAAAAATTTTCAATTGTAAAATTAAATAATACTTGAATGTTTTGGCTTGTATCTAGATGTCCCCTCAAAGCCTCATGCGGTCATAGGTGGGGAGGTTCAAAGATGGCTAGATTAGGATGTGTGAATGTGGATTAAGGGTGTGATACTGGGATTAAGGGTATGGAAAATGGAACCCCTGTCTTGTGCAGCACCAATCAATAGGCTTAAAGCCTGAGTAGAATATAAAGGGAGCGAGGGAACACAGGCTTGCTACTTGTTGCTCACTGCCTTCTACGTGCCACACCATGGACTGTTTCTCTTCTGCAATGCCCCTCTGCCATGCCTTTCTGCATTGAAACCAGCCATGTGTGGACTGAAATTTCTACAAACTGAGAGCTGAAGTAAACCTTTCCTCCTTTAATTTTGGGTTTCAGGTACTTTGTCTCAGCAACAAGAAAAGCACCTAACATGTTGACTTTAAGAAATGATAACCCAGCCTGGCATGGTGGCATACACTTGTAATCCCAGAAATCTGGAAGGTTGAGCCAGGAGAATTGCAAGTTTGAACCTAGCCTAGGCAATGTAGCTAGATCCTGTCTCAAAATATTTTTTTTTAAAAAAATGGTTGTGAATGTAACTCAGTGTAAAAGTTCTGGGTTAGGTTCCATGGAGGTGGGGGGTAGGAAGGAGGAAGAGAAACAGAAAGAGGAGGAGGAAGATAAGGAGGATGAGGAAGAGAAAGAAAGGAAGGTTAAGCCAAAGATTTTTCCATTGGGTTCCTTTCTATTTTACTGATTCAGGTATTGATATTGTATATATTTAATTATGGTGTTCATTACAATAAATAAAAAGTTACTAAAATTGGGTGTGATGTGGTGGCACATGCCTGTAGTGCCAGCATTCTGGAAGGCTGAGGCAGGAAGATCACATGTTCAAGCCCACCCTGGACAATTTAGAAATTTAGCAAAGCCCTGTATCAAAATTAAAAAATAAACAAAGATGGAGAGATAGCTCAGTGCGAAGAACTTTCATTCAATCCCTGGTACAGCAACAACAGTAATAACAAAAGAACTTACTAGTAACTGAATATTTTAACTATATTTATATTAAAAAGAAACTTTCAAAGTGAAAAAATCTATGCAATTTTATATATAATATATGCATATAATATTGAAATTTAAAAAGTACTTAAGCAAGCAAATATAATTTTTTAAAATTTTTGTGTTTATTTTCTTTTTTTTAGCTTGTTGAAATATAATTGACATGAAGCAAACTGCAGATACAGTATTTAAAAGTATTTCAAGATACTTCTAAAACCCTCACCATGATGAAGGTGAAGAATGTTCACCAGCTAAAGTTTTCAGGTATCTACTTATAATCCATTCCTCCAAACTGACAATAAAGATTAACAGGCAGTAGATTGTATGTCTGGAAATTTATCCATTTCCTGTAGGTTTTCCAATTTGTTGGCATGTAGTTGTCCATAATAACACTACTGGTCTTTTGTATTTTTGTGGTATCAGCTGCAATGTCACCTTTTTCATCTCTGATTTTATTTATTTGAATTTTCTCCTTTTTTCTTGGTTATGCTACCTGAAGTTTGGTCAATTTGTTTATCTTTTCCAAAAAATGAATCTTCAGTTTATTGATCTTTCATAGCTTTTGTCTTTATTTTGCCTATTTCCACTCTTCATCTTTAATATTTTTCCTTCCACTAATTTAAGGTTTGGTTTTCTGTTGCTTTTCTTTTATTTTTCTTTATTAGTACATGTTTGCAGTACATAAAGTTCAAATTCATCTTGGGGAGTAGATACAATTACATAATACAGCTGCTTTCAATCCCCTTCCCCTTCCTACCCACCTCTTTCCCTCTGCTTCTAAATTCCTTTCTCCCATTTTCATTCTTACTGTTTTTATTCTTATTTCATATTTATGACATGTAATGTTTACATTCATTGAGGTTATTAGTTTCCTGTACATGACATAACTTTGTTCTTCTTTCTTCCCCATTCTCTTTCCCCTCACCCTCAGTTTCCTGGACCTCTTCCCATTTGCAAGAGATCTATCCCCCTATTTCCTTCATCAATCCTTTATCATGCTCCTTGTTTGTACTTTGCCTTGCTCAAATGAGAGATACCATATAGTATTTAAGCTCATGTGTCTGATTTATTTCACCAAACATTATATTTTTCAAGTGCATCCACTTCCCTACAAATGTCACAAATTTATCTTTCTTTATAGCTCAGTAGTACTCCATTATATATAAATACCACATTTTCTTTATCTATTTATTTGTTGATGGGATTTAACTATTATGAATTGTGCTGCTATAAACATGGGTATGCATGTATTGCTGTAGTATGTCTTTCATTATGACCAGGCTATTCCCCTTCTAGATATCTTTCCCAAAGAGTTAAATCATGTTGTGGCCTTTCTAGCTCCTTGTGTTGCCGTATTAAGTTATTTTAAATCTTACTTTTTTATGTAGGGATTTATTATTCTTAATTTTCCTCTAAGTATTGTTTCTGTTATATCTTGTAAGTTTTAGTGTGTTGTTTTTATTTTCATTTCTTTCAAGAAAATATTTATTATCTTATTTTCCTTATTGACATATTGGTTCTTCAAGAGAATGCTTAATGTCCATGCATTTGTATAATTTCTAATGCTTACATACAATGCCTTAATATTCTGAGATTTGTCTGTGGCCTAACATTTGGTCTCTCCTGAAGAATGTTCCATTTCCTGGTGAGAAGACTATGTAAAATTTAGTTTTTTAATAAAATATGTGTAAATATCTATAAAATCCATTTGGTTTTCAATGCAGTTCAACTCCAATGTTTCTTCGCTGATTTTATTTTTTTTGGCTGAATGATCCATCCCTTAATAAAAGGGCATTTCAATGCCAAATATTTATTATTACAGTCTGTCTGTCCTTTCAGATTTAAAAATGTTTGCTTTATATATTTGGGTGCACCAGCATTGGGTGCATATTTATTTACAACTATTTCTTTTTGCTGAATTGACTGTTTTAGTATTTAGTTACCTCTTTGTCTCTTTTTATGGTTTTCTATTTAAAGTCTGTTGTATTTGATATACTCACAGCTATTCCTATTTGGTTTTTGTTTCTATTTATATGATAAGTCTTTTTCCATTGCTTCATTTTTAGCCTACGTGTGTTTTTACTGGTAAAGTGAATTTCTTTTAGCCAACATATCATTGGGTCTACTTTTTAATGTATTTCACCAGTCTATATTTTTAATTAGGTAATTTAATTCATTTATATTCAAGCTTATTAGTGATATGTAAAGACGTACTCCAGTCATTCTGTTAATTTTTTCTGGTTGTTTTATCTTTGATACTTTCTTATTCTTATAGTTGTGTTGTGGTGGTTTTCTGCACTGAGAGGGCTTGATTCTCTTGTCTTTCATATATATTCTCTATTAGCGAGTTTTGTACTTTTATATGTTTTCACCATATTGGTTATCATTCTTTCACTTCTAGTAGAGTATTAAGCATTCCTTGTAAGGCCAATCTGAGACAGAGTCTCACTATGTACTTCAGGCTGGCCTTGAACTCACTATGTTGTCCAGGCTGGTCTTCAACTCATGGCAATCCTCCTGCCTCATCATCTGGAGTGCTGGAATTATAGGCATGAACCACCACACTCATCCTTCTCCTTCATTTCTGACAGATAGCTTTGCTGGGTTTCATATTCTTGGTTGGCAGACATTTTTCTTTGAATATTTTAGCAATATCATATCATTCTCTCCTTTCATGTAAGTTTTTTTGGTGAGAAGCCTGTTAGTCTAATGGTGGAATCTCTTTTATGTGACCTGATGTTTTTCCTTGACCATTTTTAGAATTCTTTCTTTGACTTGTACTTTGGACAATTTGACTTTAATATGCCTTGGAAGGGATTTTTTTTTTATCAAATCTATTAGGCATCCTTTGAAATTCCTGGACCTAAATGTTTGTATCCTAAGATTTGCCTCTTCTTTCCTCATCTTCTGAAATGTCCATAATGTAAACTTTGTCCACATAATAATATCTGATAAGTTTTTTAGGGTGTTTTGTTCTTTTTATTTATTTATTTTGTCTGACTGGGTGATTTCAAAAGATCTGCCTTCAAGCTCAGAATCTTCTCTCTGCTGGTAAGACTCTTGACTGTAGTTTTTATCTTACTTACTCAGTTCTTTAGCTCCAAAACTTACATTCTGGTCCTTTTTATGGTCTCTATCCCTTTGGTAACTTTCTTGGTCATATCATGAATTATTTTCTTTATTTCATTAATTATCTGTATTCTCTTGAATCTCATTTTAAAAGTCATTCTTTTGAATGCTCTATAAGACAATTCAATTTTCTCTTCTTTGAAGTCTTTTACTAGTGTTATTACGTTCATTTGGAGGGTCTTGTTTTCTCATGTTTCTTGTGTCCCTATCTTAGAATTTGTACATCTGGTGGGTCATTTGCCTCTATGGACTTTACCAGGTGGATTTTATAGTAAAAGACTTTCTGTTGGCTATGTGCCCGGATTGTTGGTTACACATGGTACACTGGCTTTGTTTCCAAGTGAGCACTTTCATGTAGTGTTTGTGTGACTTCTTTGCTATAATCCACTTTGGTAATGTCTGTAAATATCTAAGTGGCCCAGGTTGCAGAGGTCGAAGGACTGCATTACCAGCTGGGATGCAGCTCCCTTAGGTAAGTCAGGTCCATCGGCATTTCTGGATATCATACATGCAGGATAGAGATGCCCATCAGTTTCTGTGAGTCACATGAATACAGAACCACGTAATGGGGCCAGCTGGACTAGGGTGACTGTCAGTGTCAGAACTACAAAAGGACACCTGTCAGTGTCCAAGGGCCACAAAAATGACTTCACTCAGCCTCTGGGGCTGTCATATTCAAAAAGGTATGCCCAGATGCTTCCAGGGCCTGAGAATGAATAAATAGAGCTGTAAATCTGTTTCTCATAGGCTCAGTTGTCAAGATCCTAGAAATGGGCTGTTCAACTGCTTTTTGAGGCCACAGAAGGACTGGCAATGTTGTCTTGCTGCTTTCTATGGATTTTGGTAGTGGCCAAGTCACTCAGAAAAGGCTACTCATCTGTTTCCTTGGGCTGCTGCAATCTGAGCCACTCAGGGATGTCTACCTAGCTGCTTCCCAAAGTAAAAGTGCATAGGCAAAGCCACCTGGTGTTCCTGGAACAGAAGGTGGGTGGGCAAGGCCATCTGGCTACTTTTGGGACATGAGGAAGGTGTGGGGCTGCCCAACTGTTTCTAGGGTTCTCAGCATATTTATCCACTCAGGATAATCTACCCAAGTGCCATCCAGTGCCATGGAATGTGGGTGGAGCCTCCTGGCTGGGTTGGCAGAGCTACTGAGACAGCTGTCTGCTTGTTTCACAGCAAGTAAAAACCATTCTTAGTTGATGGGTTCAACTCAAAAAGGCCTGATTTTACCTGACTTCTATCATGTGTCTACCTCTGACCTAGGACTGATTTGACTCTAGTTGGCGCCCTCAGAGTAAAGAGACCTTTTCACTCTGGCTATTTCAAAACAAAGTCTACTACTGGTTCTGTGTGAGCTCCAAGTACTGTTTCGTCTGTTCCTTTCTGGATAAACATTCAAAAGCCAGAAATCCCTCGCTGTGCAGCTCTCTTCTCTAGCACGCTGTCCTCCACTGGCCCTCCATTATAAGTCCACTGGCCTCCCTGAGCTGTGATTTCTGCCTCCTCAGCTAACACTGACTGCCAGGTTCTGTTTGGGCTTCTCTTCCCTGCACTAAGCCTGAAACTCTCTTTCTCCTGTAACCTTCATCAGTTGTATAGATCGTCCTGCTTGCTCTGAAATCACTCTCCTGCCTGCTTGTTCGCCAATATCTAAAGACTATTGTTTCAATCATTTTGTCTGATTCTTTAGTTATTTATTTTTCCTATTAATCCATCACAAATAGAAATGGAAGTCAAGAATACAATTTTCATGTTTATTCATATAAAAGTAAATATTGATTTAAACTCAAGAAAAAGCATCACAGTTTTTCTCACAACTTACATAAATCAACTTATACTCATAAATTACATGAATGACAAAAAGAAAATACAAATCTAGGAAAATAAATTTCATGCCAAGTATATATTTTTAAAAATAGCCTTATTAAATGGCAAATTTTCATTCACTTGCAGTATTTTCTGAGAATGAAAAATCATTAAAATTAAGCTACAAAGAGCAATTTATAGGATATGCTTACCTAGATATTATAACTAGGAAATATTTGTTTTTGTTTAAAAATTTTTAAATATGAGTCTTACATCAAATTCAATAATTAAGCACTATATTCAGAATATCAACTTGGTTTTAGAAAAGAACAAAAAGAGTTTCACTTATTTAAAACTAGAACAGCAATCAATGTTGTATATTTAAAGCTTTTAAATGTATAAAGTAAGTAAATTCAACTTGTATAGGTCTTTTAAGAACCATTAGCTAATTGCTTTGAATACCTCTAATGACTTCATTCAGATTTTGTTTAGAATACCAATTATTCTAAATGACATTCACTATAATTTTAGACATTCCTCTATTTTGAAACTACTTCAACTTCTGGCGATATTGCCTTCCATCAATTAAGCTAAAAATGTACCTTAAATATTCAACACTAGGACCTAAATTACATGAGCAATAACATTTCATCCATGAACTTCCAAGAAAAAATTTTTTGTGCAATTTAACTAACTATACTTCTACTCAGTGTAAAAATAATAATACCCCTCAAAAGAATCTTCCATTACAATTCCACTTCTAAAGTGATAAGTTCACACATGTTTACCTTCATTGGAAGATATTAAAAGTTATTCTAGTGCTATTCAAATAATACCACTTCGTATTCTTTTTATCAACAAAAAGCATCTTTTTCACAGAGCTTAATTTATTTTATCACAGACATTTTTGAAAAAACGGGAGCATAAAATACATATTCCCTGCTTCCATGGAGCTGGCAATCTAGTTGTAAAATAAGAAATATAAACATAAGAAATTAAATAATAGAGTAGATTTAATAAGCAATTTGCAATTTAGTACAAAATGATGCTGTTTTTTAAAAATCTACTGTACCAGGAATCTTACACATACTACATCTAATCCTTTCAAAACTTATTTAGGAGAGAAAAATTAAACAGAATCCTCTGATTGCAAATAACATTTCTCCCTGCCCACTTGCTTCCCATTATCTTTTTATCTGTCTCTGTCTCCTCTGTCTTCTTGTTCTTCTCGCTCGCTCTCTCTCTCTCTCTCTCACACACACACACACACACACACACATTTTTTCTACTCTTTTCAGGTTAGCTTTGTTTTCCCAAGTTACTCACTGCTCACATTTGAAACTCCAATCACAGCTGTCGAGGGGCTTATGTCTTTATATTCTCATAATCAGAGAAAAAAGATTTTTCCTTCTGCTTCACTTAAAAAATCTAAATCTGATTGCTCAGCCATAGATCAAACACTCATATTTGAGAAATTACTGTGAACAGAAAGATGAAAAACTACCATCGGTGTAGATAGAGGGACTTTTTCTTTACTACTAGAAGAGACAGCAAGTAAGGCCACTTGAAGATATGTTTACAGTTAACAACAGCAGCAATTTTTTTAAAAAGACAAGTCATTTGATTCACTTTCTGAGTTTGGTAATTAAATATGTTTGAGTTGGCTTTCCATCATTGTTATTAAATAAGTGAGATAAAAAACTTGAAAGGGAGAAAGAGGTTTTGGCTCATATTTTCAGAGGTTTAAGTCCATGGTTGCTTACCCCTTCTGCTTTGGACCTGTGACAACACAGCACATCATGTTGGGATTGTGTTCTCAGCCTGTTCACCTCGTGTTGACTTAGAAGCAAAAGGAGAGACAGGAAGGAGTCCAGATCCCATTACTCCTTTAAGGGGATACCCCCAATGATCAAACTTCCTCCTGCTAGGCCCCAGCTACTAAATGCTTCATAATCCCCAATAGGTCTACAATCTGGTGACCACAGCTGTAACACATGAATCTTTGGGGGACATTTAAACATAAACCACGACATGATCCAGAAATTCTCCCTCTAGGTACATAACCTAGAGAACTGGAAATAGATGTCCACACAAAAACATCCCCATAAGTGCTTTTAGCATTATTCACAATAACCAAAAATTAAAATAACACAAATATCTGTCAACTAATGAATGGATAAAGAAAATGTGGCATATTCATACAGTGGTATTTACTCAACAATTAAAGAGAACAAAATACTGATACGTGCTACAATGTGGATGATCATAATAGCATTATGGCAATTAAAAGAAATCATATTAAATGATCTCATTTATATGAAATATCTGCAATAAACAAATCCATAGAGACAGAAAGCAGATTGTCAAAGACTGGTAGGAAAGAAGAATGAAGAATTACTGCTAATAAATTTTGGGTTTCTTTTTTGAGTGATGAAAAGTGTTCTGAAATTGGGCAATTGTTAAATAAAATTTATAGGAGCTCATTGATGTAGACTGAGCTCCCACTGTAAAGCCAACAGATAGAACGAAAGTGGAGTCATTCATGCTCGAGTGCAATGTCCCCAAACCAAAACTAAGTATTTTATCTGGCCTTTCAAAAAATCAGGAGAGAAAGAAATAATAATTAAATCCCCAAACAGGCCACTTGTATTTATTTTTTTTTCATTGCTAAAGCAATTTTTATTTTATTTTATTATTTTTTTCCATTAAGTTTATTGGTGCATTTTAAGTATAAAATACAG
>NW_004624730.1:39412498-39431279 GCF_000247695.1 Heterocephalus glaber | reverse complement strand
TAAGCTGTAATGCAATATGACTATTGTCCTTACAAGAAAGGGAGATTGGAACACATATATACAAAGGAAAGGGCAACAGAAGACAGCATTTTACAACCCAAGGAGAGGTGTCTTTGGAAGAAACTAACCTTTCCACACATGATTTTGGGCTTCTAGCTTCCCAGAGCTTTGAGACAATAAATTTCTATTGCTTAAGCCGTCCAGTCTATGGTATTTTGTCATGTTAGTCCTAGAAAGTCTGTACAATTATGGAGCTGCTCTTTCTTCCAAAAGAATCTAAAAATATTCATTTGTCTTTCTTATATACAATTCACTTGATTATTTATAATATTTATTGCTTACACATAGGCAACACTGAAGAAAAAAAAGCTTTCTATAAAAAATCACTTTTCTTCCTATTGCAGACTATTGTAATTTGTTTTTCTTTTTTCCTTCTGGCATATTATCACCATGTTAACTCCATCCACTGTTTGTGCTGACTTCCCTGCATGTAAGCTATGAAACCCAGATACTTGTCCTTCAGCGCCCTTGGCAGTCAAAACATAGACTACTTGTAGACACTTGGCCAGTTAAATGCAGCAGCCTGGCATAGTGAATTTGGACAAAGAAGCAGAGACACTAGAAAATCCATTATGGGGCGTAAGCAGTTGGGTCAGTGCCTTTGGCAGCAAAGGTAAAGCTGAGATACTCAGGCTCCTATAACTATAATGCAGAGTTCTTTCTTGAAGTTGGTTCTGTGGTGTGGTCCTGGCCACGGCCCTGACTGCCTTGTTTGCCATTATTCCTGGGGGCTTCACAAGGCTTGTTCCCCAGCTTCCCTGGAATCAAGGAGCAATCTCATTTTCTTGAGTAATATCCTTTTTTGCTTTATCAGCCCTGACTGGTACACTTTCATTTTTTCTTACAGAAATTAATGGCAATTTCCTGAAATTTTTTTAAATCAAAATTGTCCCAATGAAATGTAAGTTAGCTTGATAACTGCTCAGAAATGAGAATGTTGTTTGGCAAGAAAAAGAAGTTAAAATTACAGTGATTGACATAATACACTTGTCAGCTTTAATATCCGATTTGTTTCTACTTCTTGTTTCTAATAAGTGCTTAATCACAAAGATGTGCATTATTATAACCTTTAAGACAGCTAGAGGTCACGGTACTCCCTTGATCTTTACATAAAATTTCCTTGTACTCAGTAATTTCATGGCTCGTAGGAAACCAAAGCTCTTCCTCAAGGTTTCTGCTATTCTTGGAGCAACTAGTTATCTGCCTGACGTCCCTCTAGCTCTAAGTCTGAGGTCTTTGTATTCTGCTCATTTCACCCAATATTGACTCCATCTTAGCCTCTACTCACTTACTAAGCTTTTCTGACACTTAACAGATTTGACTGAATCTTTTGAGTGAGTCCAACTGAGGGGTCATATGAAACAGTTTGGTTTTTTAAATTTTTGTTTTGGGGTTTGTTTTGTTTGGGCTCAGGAATTGAACTCAGGGCCTAATGTGCTAAGCATGCATTATGCTACTGAGCTATACGCCCTAATCCAAACAATGTTCTTGATCTTGATCAAAGGTCTACCATTTTGTTATCTACAAATATTTCTCTTTCTACTAAACAAAGAAGTTTTGTCCATTCTCTGAAGTGCTGGGCCCCAATTTTACCCATAGATCCATGGCCTTCTTTTTACTCAACATTAACCATTGTACTTTATTTTTGTGGTTTTTACACCACTGCTCTGTACTGATCCCCTCTAATCTATCAGGAGCAGCCAAATTTCCTTGAAAATATTAGAATAAGAAAGCCAGTAGGGCTGAGGATTTAGCTCAGTGGCACTACACCTGCCTCATAAGTGGAAGGTCCTGAGTTCTATCCCCAGTACCAAAAAAAAAATAAAGAAAAAGAAAAGAAAGAAAGGCAGTCAGGCAAAAAGAAAATACAGCACAAGGATTTTAGTTTTATTGGATTTTGGTTGGTTCACCTCTTGATTTCTATTTTATGCTTAAAATCTGTTAATGGTCAAAACAGAAAGACGTGGAAGGAAACAATATTGAATTTAATCCACAGTGATTTATTAGAAACTTGAAAGAGAGGCAGTCAATTTGACCCTTGTTATCATCTGGGGACTAAATGAAAGTTACCTGGGTAGGGAGGTGACAGGAAGGAGAGTATGTTCTGGAATATTACCTGACAGGAGGTGAAAGAAGGACCTGACTCATGAGGGTGGGGTGGTGGCAAGTGAAAGAACAAGGTTACCATCAAGGGAAGCCAAGTCTACAAAGCACATTCCACAGGGAGCCGGACCACCCATGGCCATTCCAGTGAGACCCACATGAAGTTCAATGATCACACTGAGGGACTCTGTCAGTGTTCTTCCCATTGCTGATGGGAAATGGCTGTTGCCCATGTATCATCAGTAAGATATGTATTTGGCATATCTGATACAAAATGTGCTATCTTTTTTCAGAAGCCCAGGATTTGTAAAGTACCCCAGAAAGAGAGTTCTTTACCACCAACAGAGAACTGGAAGCATAGAGGGCCAAAGTCATCAATTCCCACCTTTGGGTGAAGCTAAACAGTGACAGAATCAATCCTGCTTATACATTTATCAAAGAATAAAAGATGATTCATTAAAGACAATTATCTCTAAAAGAAATTTTAGATCCAGTTCTTAATGTTACAGCATTTTCCTTAAAGTAACTAGAATCAGAGGTACCATCATTCAGTTTTCCAGATTAGAATAAATCTGTGTCAAACATCAGAATTCTTCAGGATTCTAAATTGACTATAAATCTATTTTTCTTTTGTCTTCATATCAGTGAGGATATCTTTAGCAAAGTTTGACTCATTGGTGCTGTCTTTGATGGTAAGGAAGGAATTGCAAATTCAGATTCCTATTTTAAGGTTTTCTGGGCAAAGTAACATTAAGAACCCTATTATATTGCCAGAATCTATATAATAGTATTTCCCCATCTTTTCTATTTTCAGAGCATCAGAAAATACACATAGTAGGCCACCTCCAGCAATAGCTTTGACAAAGATCTTGTGCTTTTTAGTAGCTCTCATACTGTCACTGCAAAGCCTTGAAACAAAAGATTTCCCATAAGCATCTAATCAAAAATATTTCCCAGGTAAGCCAAGCTATAAATGAGCTACTGCATGACAAAATCATTCTAAGTATAGATTTATTTTCTTTTTCTCTCAATGAAAGGGAAATTTCTACATGACATCCAACCACTTATTACAAAATTTATTCTTGGAAAAGCCAAAAAAACTGTGGAACAGAGAAGAACTTTGTATCTGGCTCCCATTTCTTGAGAAAACTTCTTGAAAAGATGCCACAGTTATGAATTTAACACTTTTCATAAAAATAAGCACAATTTCTTTCAGGATTTTTGACAGGGTTTTTGATGCCAACACACGTCTGTGTCAAAAACAGTAATTCACTAACATGCCACAAAGCAGCAGAGCCAAGTGTGATGCCAAACATCACAGGGACTCCATCTGTACACAGGGCATCAGAATTCTTTCAGGCAAAGTTTTGCTTGGCTAAGAAATACTGCACCATTTTGAAACTATTATCAATGTTTATAGTCTCCAAAAGAGATTCATGGAATGGGATTTCTTTGATGGTGTGACATGTACATACTAGCAAAACCCAAGCACTGGCTGCCCTAAAATACATTTCTTAGTTGTGTGGAGGAAGCTAGTGTGACAACTCCATGGTCGGTTGTGTAACACCAAGAAAAGTCAGTATTTAGAGTAGCATATAATTTTGGAGAGATTTTGCTTCAATTATCTCCCCCTGAATTAAGTCACTGTCAGCCTAATCATTCCCAGTGTGTGTGGTTTTATCAAGATCTCTAGACCTGTGTGGCTGCTTTCCTTTCTGGTGCAATTAGCATACTAGCAGATGTCAAGTCAAGGCTTGTGTTGGGGCCAAACACAAGTAGATGTAAACTCCTACATGTTACACATCAAATCTTATTCCCAGGAGAAAGCTCGATGTCCTACAAAGCATTTCAGAATGGTCAAATATGAGGTATTTCCTTACTTTTATTTGGCATCAGGGAACCCATTGGCAAGAATTCAAAAGCACAGTAAACATGCGAGCTTTTGTGTTGGCAATGAAAGGGAAAGTCAACAAAGTTCACATTTCATTAGTTCACTCCTGTGAGTGTCTCAAAACATGAGCCTCTTCTCATTCCTGCTACAATAATTGAATGAGCTGAATTTTCTGCTATGGGCAGAGAGTTTCCTTGCCTCCTTAGGTTTCTAACACAACTCAGAACAAAAGGATACTTCTAGCTTTCCCCATACAAAGTTGGATATTTCCATCCATTCCTCTCACTTTTTCCTTTCATAAGGAGGAGAATGCCCAAAGGATTGGTCATCAGCCTATATTTTATTGGCAGATGAAGCTCCTTCTTCTTAAACAGCTTGCAGTCACTTTTCAGTACTTCTCTTTCATGTTGTTTCTTTAGTCTAATTTGTACATTAATGTGTCCCTGGTTTTTTGGAGTAAATGCTCAATATTCCCTGTGTTCCAATAGTGTTTCCTAAGACTGAGAAGATAAATGTAGTCAAAATCTTCCCTATCTACCGACCCATCTTTCTTTCAAAAAAGCTTATTTAAGCTTCCGATCTGGGTAACTCCTCCTGTCCTCTTAGTTTCTCAGAAAAGTCTTGCATAAAGGGTATTGATCAAAGGTTCAAATAGAAAAGTAAAAAAGGATTCTAGTTATTTAAAATGTAAAAGATTGTAATAATGCATGGAATTAAACCACCAGACTATTGGAGACCTACTAAAGGAGATGGGCCTGATGTCACTGGAGAGTGAGCCCTACAGAAAGGCACACTGCTCTGTTCTAAGTAGTGGAACAGCCAATACAAGGTATACAGTCACTGCTTCTGTTGCCACTATTTCTGCCACTGACACCCTGAAGCATTCACAGATATGTGTCACTATTGATGCTGGAGCCAAAAATCAAAAGGCTCCATTTTCTACCTCCTTCTCATGCAATAGGAGTCCCTCTCCCCCAAAAGAATTTACCAGGAAATCAGTGACAAGAATATCTGAGAAATATAATCCTCAAGGTTTCTTCCTCAATGCCACAGAATGTCAGCTTGAATACTCCTAGACAGTGCATTGTATATTGCAAAGTTATACCTGCTAATAAACAGGAATGTTTTTTTTTTCCAGCTCTCTTGTATATTGTCCTTGGCCAAAACTCCATAATAAAGGAGGAATGAGAATGGAATTTGGGTACCAAAACCATATCTGAATTCTTAATGTTTGTTATATATTTGTCAAAAACAAATGTAGTAATTTCAACTTGCTCTCACTCAATAAGATCCTTATTGCTTTTATAATAAACACGTGCAGGCAGACACACATCTTTCATGAAGCACAGAAAGAATTTCCTATGGCCCAAAATTAAGAAACTAATTTGGTGTACCTGTAATAACAGGCAATTCTAAGCTGCTGCTGAGACCTGTGCAGAACACAGGTCAGAAGTGTGTTTGCAGGTACTGAGTCTGAGAGAATAGAGTGAAGGTTGACCCGAAAGGACAGGAGGTGAGGATTTGAAATGAAGGTTTATTGGAGGTGAGAATACAATATTAGTTTCATTTTCCTCTGCGAAAATGGGATAGACAAGAAAGGAAGGATGAGAAGTAGGAGAAAGTAAACCCAATTTAACAGTGAGGATGCCTAATACAGAATTCTATTTTATTTTGTTTAAAATGTTGTGATAGCAAGACTCCTTTTATGTTCATACACATTGAGTGGAATTTTAAATGAACAAAGAGCTGAGTTACACACTCATGTTAATGCCACAGAAGTGTTAAAGAAAAAGCCACCAATTATGGAATGGAGAAAAAAGTCAGGGAATCAGTTTTGAGAGGATTAGAGCAAATTTGCCCTTCCAGAGGTCACAAAGACCTTGGGATGGACACTGGGCTTTTCCAGAGTACAGAGTACAGGCTAACTCACACCTTTCTAGATCTTAAGAACAAATTCCTTCTGATACATAGGCTATAGGTTTGACTTATGGGAAGTTTGGTGCAGTAAGAGTTCGATTAATATCAACAAAAGTACCTGCTGGTGGTGGTACGGATCTTCTTTTGCTGGTCCTTTTTGTTGCCATTGCACTATAACCATGGGTCTAGCATCTACCTACAAATCACAGCCAGGAAAGGGAATTCAGAGGCTTGGGCCAATTGTTCCTTGCTAAGAGGCAGTTTTACACTTTTCTATAGATCTATGTCATTTTATGTAGATCTAACATTCAGAATGGCCTCTGGCCACTTAGTAGGAAGTCCTTGACCGGTTGGTTAGCAATGCCTGAATTTGGAGCCTTGAGGTTAGCCTACATTATTTCATTGTCTTTAAACATATTGTATCACAGACAGGCATGGGAAGTTAGATATCTTAGTCAATTTCCTTGTCACTGGGACAAAATACCTGACACATCCAGCTTAAAGGAGGAGAGGTTTATTTTGGCTCACAGTTTGTAGAAGTTTCAGTTCTTGCATGGTTGGCTGACTCCAAGGCAGGATGCCATGGCAGAGGGGCATAACTGAGGAGAAGCTGCTCACATCGTTGTAGTCCAGAAGCAGAGAGCCAAAGGAGGAGCTGGGGAGGGAGATAAACCCTTCCAGGTCATGCCTCCATAATCCACCTCCTCCAACCAGGCTCCCCCTCCTAATAGCAAGTCAGGTATAAGCTCCAGTAATCCAATCACCTTCCCAAAACCCCACCTTTGAATGCATGAGGCTTTGGGGGGACTTGATATAAACCATGACATTAGTGTCAGTTAAGATTACAAATGCTGTCCATGGGTAGAGAAAAAAAGATAAAGAGAATATTAGGTGCTGACTCTTCATCTTCTATTGAGACACTATTGGGACAAGGAAAGGTCACCTGGCCATTTAGGAAGGGACATTTAAGCCAGGGTGTACATATTTCATCATGGTAAGGATAAATATTATTAATTTGGGGGATGGTTAGAGGTGAGTAGGCTTTTCAAGCTACTAAACTCATGATCACATATTCTTTTCTTTGACATTTTCCAACTTTATTAGATCCAATAACACCTAACATAAAAGATCAGTAATCATAATGACAAGCTAAGTTTGCTTTAATTCACATCAATAAATCTTAGATGTTAGGACATGATAACAATAAATTATCTGCTCATAATCAGTTAAAGTGTAAAGCATTTGAGATGAAACAATATCACAATAGTATAATTCTATACCTTAACAAACACATTTTCCCACAAATTTTTTTTAAAAACACACAAAGAAAAAAATGAAGTTGAACTGTGTCAGTATCTGGTTTTCAAACTCCTAAAGTACCCTAGAGGACCATTCATTGCCACAGTTTAAAAGCTCCTGCATAGTGTGTGCTTGGGGAACAATGCGCTGAGATCTGGAAGAAGCAGAGGCTCACATAAAAGAAGAAGCTGTTAAGAAGGAGCTGCAGTCAGGTGGAGCTGGCATCGAAGAGCTGGTCAAGGACAGTGGACTTAATCCTGTGCATCGGCATGAGCCACCTGCTACTGAGAAGCTTTTTGAAAATTCAGGTTCTTGTGCACCATACCAGACCTAATGAATCAGATCCCCAGTCAGGGCCTGGAGATCTGTATTTTTCATGGCTCTCCAGGTGATTCTTACTCATGCTAATATTTCAGAACAACTTCTGTAGATGACAATGCACCTTTGCAAGGGAGTATGGGAGGGGAATACTAAAGCATGGGAGGGGAATACTAAAAGCATGAATTTCAGTGTTCAGTATTAGACTAGGCACAGGGGATCAGAACAATATTAATTGGTACAGTGTTGTTTCAATGCAGTGCTTGATGATAATCTGAATGGTGGAGGTAATTGTAAAAATGGAACGGAT
Source organism: Heterocephalus glaber (assembly GCF_000247695.1). Next base: position 39,423,381 of record NW_004624730.1, on the reverse strand, counting down.
GGCTTAATTGATAGCTATTAGAAATAATCTATATTATTTAGGACAGCAAAGAAATCAACCCTCTATGAGAGATAATACAATGGACCCCTGACTTACAAACTGGATTGGTACCAGAGGGCTGGTTGTAACTCTAATTGGTTGTAAGTCAATACAGCTGAGGTCTGGATGTTTACCTGGGTACATGCTATAGATAAAAGGAAGCAGATGAATCTTCCATTAACCTAATTAACCCAAGTTGTTCATACATCAGGCCGGTCGTAACTTGAGGGCCTACTGTATCACTATCTTCTAAGACTGTTTGCCATAAAAACATTCTTGAACAAATATTTAGGAATAAAAACAGATACAATTCATTGAAAAGCACAAGAAACCCCCCAAAAATTGTCTCCTGACAAAGTCAACCACTAGATTTTTTTTTGAAACATTAGTGAAACTGTTAGAGAACCTGTACCTGTAACCAAAGAAAAAGTTCTCTTCACCTGTGAAAGTTGCTCCTTTACTGAGTAAGCGGATCTCCACCCACACAGACAATTCAAGAGATCACTAGGGGGCAGACACTAACACAGCCTACCAAAAGTTGAATTACCATGCAGTGCTCCATCTTCGTTAAATCATTAACAAACAGTCAAAGACAAAAAGCAATGAAAACATTCTGAACATAAATCAGATTTCTTTTAGTTAGCAACTTATTTGGGAAGGAATTACAGCCAGAATAACTTCAGAATTTTTCTAACAATTTTGTGTTAAGAGGTGGGTTTCTTGAAACCCCTCACAAAACAACTTTTTGAAAATTTGCTCAATTTCTTGAGAATTTGCTCTCAATTTTATGAGAATTTGCTGTTGGTATTCATAAGGCAATTAAATATATAAATATATCAGATTTACATTTGTTCAGAAAAGGGTCATGACCCTGGTGTTCTCCCAGTGTCTTCTGCTTTGTTTCCAAGCACAGTACAAGTTGAGATATTTCTAAAAACCAGACAAATTAACAGCCCAGTGCAAAGCCTTTTTTGAGACCAACCAGCTGAATCATTAGAAAACAGATTTCTTCTGTTTTATTTCATGTTTCTCTAAAATGACACCTAGTTTATGGTGGTAATTATTTTTTAAATGATTTGTTCTCTGGGAGCAATAATGTATGAATTCTGCGCTTGATGATTAATATTATTTTCCACTCCATCTATCTCACTGTGGAAAATGGCAACAGTAGTGGGTGTTACAGCAGGCTGGAAACGCTGATCAAACCCAGCCATCTGTGCCTGGATCAGTTTCAGAGCTTTTTTAAGGGAGTTGGGATGAACAGAGGAGGTTTGTTTAAAATGCTTTGCTATGCTGCAAGACCAATAACTGGTTGGGCAGTGCTAAAGACAGGACAGGGTTATAGGACCCCAGACAGCTCATTAGAGAACTTGTATTAGTAAATTAGAAGTTGCACACCTGAAAGAAACCAAGCAATAAATGCTACTGTGAAAGTGACTTAAAGAAACTCTCCATTCCCCAAAAAGGTTTCAATAGCTTTTCATATTTATTCACATATGCTGTTACATAACATAAAGGAAAAATAATGCTAGAAAGATATGATTTCAGGGCAAAAATCCAAATCTCTCAAAGTATATGAGAGAAGATTGTGAGTAAATACAGTATACTACTGTAATGGAATATTAACGTACAACTAATTTGCTAGACTTTCATTTATGTAGAGTAACAAAATTTTAAATAAAGAATTTGTGTGCCTTTTTTGCCCAACTTTTTACTTACCTTTTTTACTTCTTTTCCTTACAAAATTACAGTAGAATAATTAAGAGATATGAAGGCAAATGAGGTATCATCAAGTATTTAAAGTAAAAATGCTTTACTTTTGAATAGAAATCCGCCCTGAAATACAGCATATGTTGAAATGAGAAAAACACATTTTCTCTTATCTTATGGACAGGGCAAGATGTTCCTGGAAGAGGAACTATTTATTCTACTCTACAAAACATTCACTAAATATTGTAACTTACATATAATTTTCGTATAGTGAAATGCCATACGGATTAGATTAAATTATAAATTTTAACATTATAGATGCTTAAATTTGATTGCTATCATAAAAACCTTAGAAATCTTTGTAAAAATTTTAAGTAACCCAAAGATTCTATACAAGTGAACAGAAAAGACTATTTGTTACTCAGAAAAATTCACTTAATCTGATAAATTGATTTCAGGTTACAAAATCACCAGATGTCACTGAGGCTCTCCCAGAATATAGTTTTCCTTCTATCCTTAGAATGATGAAAAATAGATTAACAAATTTCCACCATATTCTTTAGTGTCTCGTGGAAAACATCAGTTTTTATCAGGAACATTTCTACTTTTCATTACAAGCTCAGGCTACCGCCATCTACTCCACATGCAGAGGTGTGTGTGTGTGTGTGTGTGTGTGTGTGTGTGAGTGTGTGTATGAAAAATTAATAAGCTCCTTTTCTGAGGTTCTAGAGACTGAATCATTATTCAACATCTTGAAATTATAGCTGATGAATTTATACTCTAACAATTCTTAATTTGACAATCTGTCAAACTTAGATCCAAATACTGCATTTATCATTTACTTACAATGCTGCCTTAGGATAGTTGCTTATTCTTCTGAGGCTGTTTCTTCACCTGTAAAATGGAGAGAAATGTATGAACCCTGTAAATTGCTGTGAGAATTAAAAATAATCTAAGTAAACACCAAGCGCCAGGGATGGCAGATATAGTTGGTGATTGCAATGGTCTGGATATTAATTGAGTGTGTCCCCCCACCCCAAGGATTCATGTGTTGAAATTTAACTCAAATTGTGAGCAATCAAGAGGATAGAAACTTAATCCAACTATGGTGTTTGAGTGGTGACTAGGATTAAATAAGAGCATCAGAGTGGAACTCCATAATTGAAATTCTGGTGGTGTTATAGGGAGAGGGAGAGAGACTGGAGGACGGACACACACACACACACACACACACACACACACACACACACACACACGTTCCTGCCCTTGGGCAAATTGAAACCTCCTGCTTCTTAGGACTCTGCTGCAAAAAGGCCATCACCCAATGCAGTCCCTCAACCTTGAACCAGAACCATGACTCTTCTCTAAATCTCAGTTTGAAATATTGTGTTATTAATAACAGAAAATAGATAGACCCAGTGCTTAATCAACTGTTAAGCAACTAATAATTGCTATTAAATTCTTGATTATTCTGAAACTAGATTCTCTTAATTTACTATGTGTACATAGTCTTCTTTTGTCATTAAAAATATATAATTTTTTTAAAGAGTGTTCTACTTTCTCTTTTCTAAGATTATTTTTTTGCTTGACTCCATTTGGATTGGTATATGTATTATACTAGTCCCCTCTTATCCACCATTTCTCTTTCTATGGTTTCTATTTCCTGAAGTCAACTGCAGTCCAAATATATTATTTGGAAATTTCCAGAAATAATTCGTATGTTTTAAATACCTTTTATTACAGTGCATTGTTATAGTTGCTCTATTTCATTATTAGTTATTGTTGTTAATCTCTCACTATGTTTAATTTATAACTGTTATAATAGGTATGTTTGTATAGGAAAAACAGCTTATGAGGTATTTTTAGAAAATATGAATGTTTAATTTTTTTAAATTCATTACAATAAATATATATTGCCATTAATTACCTTCAAAATACTCTCCTTTGGTTCAAACACACTTTTCCCATCATTCTTGCCACTTTCTGAAGCAGTTCTAGAAGCCATCTTTTCCAACTTTATGAGGTGTGATCAAAAATACAGTGAATGATGCTGAGTGTCATTCAGCAGAAAGGCAAGCTTGTAAAGACATGTGTCCTCATCCACCTTATTTACCAGATCTTTCACCATGCAACTTCTGAATCTTCTCCAAAATCAAAATGACCTTGAAAGGTAATTTTTTTAAATTAATTCAGACATCAAGATGACCAAGACCACACAATTAAAGACATGAAAGAGGACTTTCAAAACTGCTTCAGAGGGGGCCAGGATTTAGCTCAGTGACCACTGTTCCACCACCTGCCTCGAGAGCACAAGGTCCCCGGTTTGATCCCTGGTATCAAAAAAAAAAAAAGCCAAAACTGCTTTAGAGAATGGCAAGAACTATGGATAAAATTTGGGACTATTTTAAAAGTGATTAATGGCAATGGGCCTTTTACTGTAATAAATTTTTTAAATTTAAACATTCACTGTAATTTTTATCACATCTCATTTTTAGTGTATGGTGATACCTACGGTTTCCATCATCTGCCAGGAGACTCAGAATGCATACCCAGTGGACAAGGACAGGCTTCTGCAGTTGGCTGGGGCTGCTGTGCCAAAGTGCTGTAAACAACAGAAACTGTCTCTCAGTTCCAAGGTTGTATGTCCAAGATGAAATATCCTTAAGATTTGGTTCTTTCTGAGGGCTGAGAGTGCAGTTCAGTTCCATGCCTCTCCCCTAGCTTCTGGTCATTTGCTGCAATTTCTGGCAGTGAAACTTGTCTTGTAGAACCATCACCCTAACCTCCGCCCTTATTTTCACATGATCTCCTCCCTGTGTGCATGTTTGTGTCCAATTCCACCCCCGCTTTTTTTTAAAATAAAGACACCAGACTATATTGGAACCCACCATACTGCCGTATGATTTCATCTTCACTGCTTATATCTGCAATGACCCTATTTCCAAATAAGATCACATTCTGAGGTAGGGAATTGGGGCTTCAACGTATAAATTTCATAGGATACAGTTCAACCGATTACAGAAGATTGTTACACTTTTACTATTTCCCAACCTTTCAGGAACATGAACTCCAAAGAAAACAAAGATGACCTAATTGTAATTTTGGTTGTCAGCTTTTTTATATTGCACACAGTTTGTGCTAAAGCGTGATCATGTAACATTATGCATGTAGGAAAAAGGATGTGACCTTTCTGCAGAACAGCAAATCTTATCCCAAGATTTTATTTCTAATGTTTTTAAGGTAGAAACAAGTATTGTTTACTTGCATTTGTTGCATCAAATAGTTCAGCTTAAAATCTCTTCCTTGATAAGATAGTATTTCAGAAACTCTGCAGAGGAAATTTTTAAATGGCATAGCTTGAGGCTGATAGTGTGGTTCAGAGTAGAGCACTCGCTTCTCATGTTCAGAGGCCCTGAGTTCCATCTCCAGTGTCACCATCCAAAAAGAAAAGAAAGGGCCAGGGATTTAGCTCAGTGGTTCCTCCTCCTGCCTCGCAAGCACAAGGTCCAGAGTTCAATCCCTGGTACCAAGAAAAAAATGAAGACATAGCTTGATCAACAATCTAAAGATAAGCTTCAAATAAATGCGTGATGTGGCTCAAAACAGAGGAGCCAAACACTGAGCTTGAACTGATCTTTATTATGAGAAAATTTGGAAAAGTAGATTTTTTTTTGACGTGATTTTCTGTTTCTGTTGTTCAAAAGAGTAATCTAAACATGATTCTTTTCTTCTTAATTGAGGAGAAAATAAACAAAAAATTTGCCATGAAAAGAAGGTACTATCCACCTTTCTCTCTGCTTCCCAGCCACTCAGTTTCCCTCCCTGGAGACAATTTCTTTAGTCTATACTTTTAAAATCAATGATACATAAATTCACACAACACAGAGCAGCAGTGCATGGCCCTGCACCTGGCTTTTTCCTCCTATACCTTGTATCTGGAAGATCTTGCCAGATCAGTAGCAGTTTCCTTTGTAAAATAACTGTACTCATTGTGTTACAGAGTTAAAATTCCTCTTTGGTAGGAATTCTATCTATATAAGGAATGCAGTGTTCTCACTGTTACACAGTGTGTCTCTCCCCAACCCAGCCCATCACTTCTCCTTTGCTGAGGAACTGGAAGGCAGAAGCCCTGCCTACAACACAATACCAATGGAAAGGACAGGCTTAATCAGGCTTTTCAATGGCACCATTGTGCTGGAGAAGCTCTGATCACTTCTAACTTAATAAATAATCAGAAGGCTCCAGAATTGTTGCTTCACCACCCAACCTCCCTTTCCAGTTCCTTTGTTCCTAAAATTTACAAGTGAAAATACACACATTTTTTTCTTTAAAAAATAAAATAAAATCACACACACACACACACACACACACATTCACACAAGGAAAATTTGTCTGGAAATCTAAACATCCATGTGTGGTTCTAACTCAAAAATACCTGCAGGAGTATAACTGTATATTTTAAAGTACCCTATTTGTCTTTGTTAATGCTCTATTTTTATAAAGTATTTTATTTTATTCTGTTTTACTCTTCTTTATTATTGTAGTAAATGCTTAAGGCAGTACAAAGGCTCCTAGTGTCTTGTAAATGTGCTGAATAACACATATTTTTATATTTGCTTGGTAAGTTACAGATTTTTAAGGCTATTAAATATTAAGGCAGTCTGTGCACAAGTGGAAGCAATTTGTAGATTATTATCTGATCATTGTTCTAGACTTACAAAGTTTTCACAAATTTGTATCCATTCAAATCAATTCAGTGAAAGTTATAAAATCTCCTGTGTCAAATCTTTTAACAGAAAATTAATAACTCTTCTATGATATATATTATATTTTAATTACAAAAGTAATATACACACATCATAGATTTAAAAAACAAAATAAAGATTAGACCACCACATTAAGTAACCCATAACCAGCACTGACATTTTAGCCAGTACATTGTCAAATTTTTTTCCTGCACACAAGATATATTAATGTTTTAACAAATTCAGGATCATCCCACATATATTAAATGAGGTACTGCTTTTTCTACCTAGTTATATGTATTGGTAATTCTACAACATGTATTCTACAACACAGTTGTTAATAGTGGTATAGGAAAAAATATAACTCACAACCTGCTAAATGTCAGATACGCTGAGTTGGTGACCCTTGCAAGTGAAGAATTAATTCCAAAGGACAAAGGAGGTTAAGAGTAGGAGAGATTTATTGGGGAATAGGAAGAGCTCCTGAGAGACAAGAGAGGTCCCAGAAGTTGTCACTGACGCCCTTTGTCAGGGTAATTTATATAGCAAAGTCACAATCTGGGTACAAAGTGGGTCACACTATAATCAACCTATAAGAATACAAGTATAGCTGCTTAGCTAATATTGGTCCAATAGAGTAGCGGGTCACACAGCAAGGGTACATGGAAAGAAAAAAGGCATTTTGGGCAAACAATGGATCTGGATGCTCTGGTCACCCACCTGAATGACTGATATCTATCTGGACTTTACTGGACCAGGTAATACCAATTATAGTATAATTCCAAGTTACTGCTTATCCCTTAGAGAGGCATGTAGGCCTGGCCATTGCATCTTTATCTCCAGGCCTAGTCTTCTTCAGATGTGACTCCAGCTTCAATTCTGATGTCTTTATTTTTTCTGCTCACTTCTTTGACAGCCCTTCCTCTATGATCACATATTAATTTCTACCTAATTAAGTTGTCTATAGCATTAGCTATGGAATGCTATTTATATCAAATCTTCTATTATTGAAAAGGTGTTTAAAATAATTTGGGAATACATATACATGTGACTTTGGGAGGGGGACATTTTGCCAAATTACTATATTATCCAAAATAATTTAAATATTTCTTCTTAACATTTGGAAGTATAGACTTCTTTGAGCATCTGATGAGTCTTGTACTTTTCCTCAGCGAAAAGGACAAATAACACCCAAAAATATTTTATAAAATTTAAGAATTCTTCTCCAAAATAAACCTGAGTTACTTTGTTCTCATATTTTTATTGATTTGATAGATGTAAGAAGTATACAACTTTTCACTTAAGTTTCATTTTTATTGTTAATGAAATTTAAACACTTTTATCAGAATTTTATTGATCTTGTAATTTTTGCACAATGCTTAAGGATTTTAACTAATTATTATTATTTTCTATTAATTATTATTAACATCAAAATGTTAACACAACATTATAAGTTCAGATGACAAATTAGAAATACCAAATTCCCAGGCATTCCTTGGGCTAAAGGAATTACCAATGAATGATTCTAAAATGTTATGTCTCATTTTAACCAGTAGAGAGCAATATTAGCTCACCTATTTTCTTGCTTGCATTGCACACTGTCATCTTCACTAGGAAGAATCTGAAAAATATTTGTAAAGAGTAAAGTTAAATACTTCATCATGTATGTGATACATTATTATATAAAAACAACAGTTTTCTATTTAACGTGCTTCAACACATGCAAATATATAAATAGAATTTCAATAATTATCCTACCAGTCCTTCAAGTGAAAACCATATTTTATTAGCATTCATTATTACATCAATTTAAATTATCATTACGTATTAGGTTTACAGTATAATTTACAATAAAAACTGTATAAAACCATTAGTACAAACTGAGGAAAAGTAATTTATTCCAAAAAAAAATGTTTTTTTATTTTTGTTTTTGTTTCAGTTTGTTTGTCTGTTTGGCATTTTGAGGCAGAGTCTTGCTATGCAATCCAGCTAGCCTCTAATTTGCTCACAGCCCAGGCTGGCAATCTTCTTGCCACAGCCTCATGAGTGCTGGCATTCCAGGTATGTACCACCATACCTGGCTTGAAAAGACATTCTTGAAGAACAACCAGTTTAATTCTTGATTCTAAATATTTTGTCCCACTAGCTACCCATGTGCTACAAGATAAAACCTGATTTTTCCCCACTTAATAAAGATTTATTTATCACCTATGTTTCCAAGGCATTCTTCTGGATGCTGAAACCATAGCAATAAAATAAAATAACAAATCATGACCTCGGGGAGTTTGCACACAAGAGGGCTGGGATAGGGAGGATAAATAAATCCATATGCCTTCTGTATGTGTGAGAATACAATGAGTTCTGAGGAGTAATATAAGCCAGAACAGGGAATGTAACACTTTGGGGGAGGGAGGAATATAATTTTAACAGAGCGGCCAGGGACAGTTTGCCCATCACCTGACATCACAGCAGAGGGTAAGGAATTTGGAGTCCAGTACCTCTGAAAAAAGATGATTCCAACAGGGGAAGAAACATCAAATTCAAGAGCTGACTGGTGAGAGAGCAAGGTGGCCGGGGTGGCCACAGAGAAGTGAGCCCATTAAAGGGACCAGGGAGGTCACAGGAGGCCAGAGGGGAAGATCCTCAGCAAATTAGGGCCTGCGCTTTGAATAGCTGAAGAAAAGTTAAGGTTTTTCAAGGACAGGCAGGACATGCTCTTTGTGCATAAAAGAAGGTCCTCTGACAACCATCTCCAGAACAGACTGGAGAATGACAAGGGCAGAAACAGGGAGGCCAGCTAGAAAGGAACTACAGTTAAGTGGGTAAGAAACAGGTAATTTGTCCTTGGTGACAGCAGCAGAGAGAAAAGGTTATCAGCAAATGAGGTACTAATGAGCTACTTACTGCATTTGTAGTTATTTAAGGGAACAGGCATTCAAGGAGGAGGGCTGGGTTACAAGTATAAATTTGAGACATCACTGTAGAGGTAGAACAATATTCTAAAAGCAATGAAGTGTAGGAGAAGAAAATGGATCAGAAAACCCAACACTGGCACACCCAATGCTTAGAAGTCAGAATAGACAACAGCAAACGATGCTGAAAATGAGGTAGGCGATGTAGGAGAGAAACCAAGAATGAAGTAACTAGAAGCCAGCTACTTCAAAGAGCAGAGAGGGGCCCATCATTAAAATCCAAGGACAAGGACTGCCCTTTGACATTAGCAGAGTGAAGCTCATGCTGACCTTGACAAGTGCAAGGTTTATGAAATGGTGGGGCCAGAAGTCCAATCAAGGGCTACAAAGATCAAGAGTGATATTTGAAGCCACAAGCATAACAGTTATTTCAAGGAATTGTGATAGCAGGGGAAATAGAAATGAAGAAGTATCTGGAGGATGACAGGTCAAAAAATTTTTCAAAAGATGAGAGAAATGATAGCATCATGTATACGATCACCAGTAGAGAGGGGGAAATGAGCTGTTGCAGGAAAGATAGGAAACTTTCCAAATCAGTGCCCCTGAACATACCAAGAGAATGAGTCTCAGTGCCCAAAGGTGAGAGTTATCCCACTTTGGTTCATGACCAAGTGCATGGGCCCGGCAGCCAGAAGGTAGAGAGCACTTTTGATTAAGAAAATAAAGACAGCTCCCCGTGGGTTGGCCAGGCAGCCTAAGGCTCCTCGGCTGTGTTCCGGTTCCTGTCCACGGCATGGTGAGGTCCCGGGAGCTGCCTGGAGCCCCGCCTTCATCTGGTGCTCCGCTTAGCCACGCAGGTGCCTGCAAGGCCCAATTCCACCCCCCCCCACCCTGCCTTACGACTCTTCTGCTACCTGGTCCCTCACTACAGAAGCACAGGGGATTATACTTCACATAGTTAAATGTGATAGATTAATAACTACCAAAAATTGTCATTTTCAAAGCTGCGCTTGATGCTATGGTATTGCTGATTATAACATTTACCCTAACATATTGGGATTGATCTAATCAGTTTGCCTTCCTGATATAAGGAAAATAAAATAGCCTCAGAGTCATTAGAGCCTCAAAACCTAAACACAGGCTATATCTGGAAGACACCTCTGAAAAGCAATCATTCCACAAGGGCTTTAAACACAAACAACAAAGATACCCACATTAAGCAATTTTGAAATATCAACCCAGGAATTAAACCAAGAACAGTACCAAAAACAAAAATGAAAAGACATTTAAGCAAGGCACAAACACAGGCTTCCACACAACAAAAAGGAAATTCTGGAGGAAATGAGGTGAGAAAGTTGGATAATCAACCACCTGGACACCCTGAACTGATAGCACAGGAAGTAACAAAGCAGATACATGAGGCTCTAGAAAAATTCAAAGCAGAAATAATCCCCCAGATAAATACAGAGATGGTGAG
>NW_004624730.1:39366519-39388567 GCF_000247695.1 Heterocephalus glaber | reverse complement strand
GCCAACATCACACTAAATGGTCAAAAACTGAAATCCTTCACACTAAAATCAGGAACAAGACAAGAATGCCCACCATCACCACTCCTGTTCAATATAGTTCAGAAACATTACATATAGCAATTATACAAGAGAAAGAAGTAAAAGGAATAAAGATAGGAAACAAAGAAGTTAAAGTGTTATCATTTGCAGATAACATGATTCTGTATATAGAAGACTTCAAGAATTTCACCAAAAGTTTTCTAGACTTAATAACCAAATTGAGTAGAGTAGCTGGATACAATGTCAATACACAAAAATCAATACCTTTCCTCTACACAAACAACAGACTCACTGAAAGAGGAAATGGTGAAACAACTCCCTTCACAATAGAATATAAAAAAAAATGAAATAGCTAGGAATCAACCTAATGAAAGAAATCAAAGACCTCTACTCTGAAAACTGTGGTACTCTGAAAGAAGAGATCGAAGAGGATATCAGAAAATGGAAAGACATCCCCTGCTCCAGGGTAGGAATAACCAATATAAATGGCCATATTTCCAAAACTACTATATAGATTCAATGCAATTTCGATTGAAATTCCAGCAGCATACTTCACAGACCTTGAGAAAACAATCCAAAAATTCATTTGGAACAAGAAGAGACCTAGAATAGCAAAAGCAATTCTAGGCAACAAAGACAAAGTAGGGATCATCATAATCCCCAACTTGAAACTATACTTCAAAGCTACTGTGATAAAAACAGCATGGTACTGGCAAAGAAATAGACCTCATCTTTGACAAAGGAGCCAAACACTCTCAATGGAGCAAAGATAGCCTCTTTAATAAGTGGTGCTTGAAAAAATTGGTTTTCAACTTGCCAAAGGTTAAAATTAGACCTGGGTCTCTCACCATGCACTAAACTAAAATCAAAATGGATTGAAGATCTAAATATTAAAATAGAAATGCTGAACTGGCTAGAACAGAGGTTAGGTGGAACTCTTGAAGATATTGATGTAGGAAAAGATTTTATGAACAAAGCCTCAGTTGCACATGAACTAGCACAAAGAATCAACAACTGTGACCTCTTATTTAAAACTTCTGCACAGCAAGAGAAACCACCAACAGTGTGAAGAGACAACCCACAATGTGGGAAAACAATTTACCAGTTGTTCCTCAGATAAAGGTCAACTATCTGGAATATATAAAGAACTTTTAAAAATCAGATCTCCCCAATCTAAAGATCCAATCCAGATTTGGGCATCTGAAATGAACAGACATTTCTCAGACAAAGAATTAGAAATAGCAAATAAATACATGAAAAAATTTTCAACATCACTGGTCATTTGAGAGATGCAAATGAAAACAACACTGAGATTCCACCTCACCCTAGAAAGAATGGCTGCTATCAAGAAATCAACCAATAACAAATGCTGCCAGAGATGTAGGGGAAAAGAAACACTTCTCCACTGTTAGTAGGAGCGTAGACTGGTGCAACCACTGGGGAAATTGATATGGAGATTCCTCAAAAAAACTAGAATTAGAGGTCCCATTTAACCCAGCTATTCCCCTGCTGGGTACCTTCCCAAAAGATTTAAAAGAATCATACCACAGTGATATATGTATACCCATGTACATAGCAAAACAGTTTGTAATAGCTAAAACTTGGAAACAACCCAACTGTCCATCAACTGGAGAATGGATAAAGAAAGTGTGATTTTTTTGTAAAATGAAATACTACTTGGCCATAAAGAATGAGAAACTAGAGACATTTATAGCTAAACGGATACACATTGAGGCCATACTCTTAAGTGAAATAAATAGGACACACGTGTAAATACTGAATAGTTTCTCTGGTGTGAGAAACTTAAAGTGTAAAAAAGGATAAAAATGTATAATATATAATGTGAAATAGGAAGAAAAGGTCCAAAGGGGGAGCAGAACTGGGAGGAATAGAGGAAAGGAAAGAAGGGAAAGGAGTAAATATGAGGAAAGGAAAAAATGGAAACAAAGTCTTTGTAAAGAGGGAAGGTTGGAGGGGTTGAAGGGAGGGCAGGGGAATGGAGAAAAAAATAAGAACCAAGACATATTATGTAAAGGTACAAATTCTCAATAATGAATATCAGCATAGTGTATACCTAAAATGTACCAATAAAATTAATAAATGAAAAAAAAATTTTTTAAGTAACTTCTAATTAAGATAAATTTTATTCAATTAAATTGATAAAAATATCCTTTATATTTTGTTTTTCACATTCCTTTCAATACTTAGATAACAGTTTAATTTTCTTGCAAATATGACAGATTATAATCAATAAGAATAAAACTGTGCTTTGGTACCACTGTATTTTTAAAGGGAAAGAAATTGTAAAAATCTATATGAAAATACATTATATGAATATATATGTATATATGAAGAAATTCTCGGGAAAGCAGGTATAAATAGGAGTGGTAATGCTCACACTATCAGACCTACTTAAGCCCTTTAGTTAAACATTCTTGAAATCTACTGTAATTTTTAACCAAGATGTAAAATGTTACTGAGAAAACCACAGCTTTTTAGTAACTGGGAAATTCTTCAGTCATTTTCTTTTTATTTCAAAACCCCCTTTCCTACAACAAAGAAACATGAATATTTCTCTATAATGTCCTCTATCTCTTATTGATATATGTTTAAATATACTTACCATGAACAAACTTCTGCATATTCTTATTTATCCCAGCACACATGCACGCGCGCACACACATGCACACACACACACACTACAAACTAAGACAAAAATTATATCCTACTATTTTTAGTCTGCCAAAATTCTTATTCCAGCTCAGATAATAAATGCTTGGTAAAGGTTTATCAAGTTACACTGATTAGTTTTAATAATTTAAAACTTTAGCTTATATTTTCTATAGAAAAAAATCCAAGCAGCTTACATACGGTCAACCTAACCCAATTAATGGCTTAAAAAATAGTTACTAGACAAAATATTACAAATACTTCAGAATTTTATAGTTCTTTGATATTGACATGGTATGCAGTCTAAGTTTTATGTTTTGTTTGTTTGTTTTGTTTTTTTGAGATAGGGTCTCACACCGTAGCCCTGGTTGGCCTTGAGCTCCTTACGTAACCCAGGCTGCTCCTGGCTTGGCCTCTTGAGTGCTGGCATTATAAGCATGCACGCCCACATCTGGCTCAAAATTCTATTCTTAATCAGTACTATTATTACACTGAGATTCGGCAGAAACTTTGCTGATAAGTCAATATGGCAAATTTTCAAGGTTTTAGATTGCCTATTCGAAACCTAGGGCTGTGTTGACAAAAGGTATATCAAAGAGACTGATTACATGCGCTTCTGATTAAATTAGTATTGGATGAATATTACTGCCTTCCCTTTTAATATCTCACCACTGCAGGTTCAGTGCAGGAAAGTTGACTTTAACTGTGTTATCAAGTTTCAAAAAGTATGACTTTCTTTCCAGAGTCTACCCACTTTTCCCTCCAAAGCAATTTCCTTTAATTAAAGAGATAAGTGTTGCTTTTTATTCTATCAAGCTTGGACTCTAAATTAAAGACCTTGGAAAAGCAATGCACATATGAAATGAAGTTAAATGGATACAGCTTTGGTGAAGAAAAGTAACCAAAAGAGAAAAGAGAAAGGTAAGAGAGAAAAGGAAAAAAAGAATGTAGCAAATAAGTGGAAGAAACTTCAATGAAAATGAAGGGACAAATAGAGAACACTTGAGTTTTTGTGAATTTTAAGACATTAAGTCAAGCCAGGTATGTCTATACTTGATGTGGTCACCCCAAAGGGGTTGTCATACTATCTCGCCCTCTGCAGGTGTGACCTAGAATGGCATCCATGCTTCTCAAAGTTGAACAGGCCTATGAACATTTTGTTGAAATGCGGATTCTGAGCTAGGAATGGCAGTGCACTCCTGGAGTCCCGGCTATTCAACAAAATGAGGCAGGAGAATAGCAACTTCAAAGCCAACCTGAGTAACTTAGAGAGGCCCTGTCTCAAAGTAAAACAAACAAACAAACAAACAAAAAGATGCGGATTCTGGCCCAGCATGGCTTGAGTGGGGACTGAGCATCTCCCAAATTGGTGTATAGGGAACCACACTTTGAATGGAAAAATGTTAGTTGACAACACTAAGCAAAGACCTCATTTTATTATCATCAAATATAAAGTGGAAGGGGTCGGAGATTTAGCTCAATGGTTCCGCCACCTGCTTCTCAAGCACAAGGACCAGAGTTCAATCCCCAGTACCAAAAAAAATAAATAAATAAAAATAAAGTGGGGCTCCTCAACCTTAGATTGCTTGCCATTTTGGCTGGAGAATTGTTTTGAGAGGCTTTCCTGTGTATTATAGCATGTTAAGCAGCATCTCTCTCTTCTACCCACTAAAAACCAGTAGAATACCATCATGATAATCAACAATATCACCTGATATTGCTAATTCCTCCTGAGAGGCAAAATCACTCCTCTGAAACAGAAGACATATTGGGGATATTTTAGGGGGAAATGTTGCTAGATAAAATGCATGCTTCTTTGTAAAAAGTAGCACTATACCTTACACTTTCTAACATCAATTCCATGCCAGCTTTGACCCTTATCAATAACAGTGTGGAAAAGAGTGGTGGAAACCCTCATGCCAACACCTCAGATAAAAACATTATAACTCAGCCAACTGCAGCCTGGCCTCCCTCCAGGAGAACCTCTCATCCAAGAACCACCCCCTCCATTTGCTGCAAAGCTGGCAGGTGCTCAGAATATGCTTGCCATCCAAACTAAATACAATTCTTGTACCTATTCTTAGTCTTTGGTACAAGTTAAATTAGTAGATTTTCTTTTTTACTATTTTCAACCATGTTAAATCAGATACACAAAAAGTGCTGTTTTAATATCACCTAGTATTCATTTCTTTCTTGTATTTCAGGAAGTGAATAGCAAATATATTTTAGCAGATGTTAAAAACAGGAGAAATGAATATGGTCTATACAGTGCATTTGGTTTCTTCCCGTACCAAAGGCCATAAGAATACAGTTTCCTTATGCTTCAAATTCTCAGTCTCTGATGAGAAGAGGATAAGACTGATGTCTGAGTGAAATCTTCTTCAAAGCTTTGTCCTCAAAACTTCATTTTCTGCACTGGGACCCCAGCCAGCCTCCCCACTCTGGAGATCCAGGAACAGGAAGTATATGCCTTCTGATTGTCCTGAGACTATGGTATAGAGGACTATAAAATGTAGTAAGAAATTAGAACAGAAAATTTTTCTGTGGACTTACCCTCAATCACGTTTTCCTTAAATTTGACTAAATTTAAGTAATATATGAAAATGATAAGATAACATGCTCTCCTGAGAAATGCTAAAGCAATGAATTTTATTTGTCTCAATATAATGAAAACCTCATTCAGGAAAGAATCCTGCAAATATCAAAAGTTCCATAAGGGGGCAGCAACAGGCCATCACATAGGTGAGAACTCATTTATTTTTAAAACACTGTAATTCATCACTTTAACCTCCAGAATGTCCAGAGCCCCAGCTGACTCTAGAAATAACATTGCAGAAATTGATTTTAAAAATTACTGCCAAGAATTCCAAGCTATGTGAAACCTTCCCATGACAATCATAGCTAAACAACAGAAGAATGAAAGAATAAAATGACTGAAGTTTGCCCCTTGGCTTCTTTGAGTCTCCATGTTCACATTTGTAAAAGGAGTAATAGCACCCACACTGCATATCATAAGAGGACAGGTGCCAGTTCCCAGGGTAACACTGTCTGTACACTGCCCACAAAAGATTTTAAGATTTGGTCAAAAACACACTGTTTTACCTGTTTGGCTCGAAGATCTTCTAGACAACATTTATTTTAGAAGCATAAACCAGAGTATAACCAACTGCTGGCAGTATCAGTCCCTATGATCCAGATGTACAAGGAAATCAAACTCTCATGTAAAACTTTTACTCAATGGCAGTTTCCCCTAGGCAAGGGTTGGAGTCCACTTAGAGACACTACTCAAAACCAGTAGGCCCTGGGTGGGCAAGCTATCTCCAGAAAGATGACATTTCCTAAGTGGCTCAATAAACTAGTAGCCTGTATACATATCTAATGCTAAAAAAATAGATATAGCATAGATTAAAATCATGTTTGAAAATGCTTCATGATGCAACTAACTTGTTTGATGATTTTATGGTCTATTATGAACATTATCCTGTACCAATGATTTCTCTGCTCTTCACTTTCAAGGTAGAAAGGTAGAAATTTCAAGGTAGAAATTCTGAGTGTTAAGTCTTGACACTCCCTGGTAATGCCTGTTGATGTAAATGATTCAACCATGAGAATCTTGCTTTGTACATCATACTCAAAAACAACTAATTCTATATTCTGCATTAAAGTTTATCATTTTATGTAAGTGTACTACTTCATACTTTAAGATTCAATGTACATTTTCTCATTTGTTTATCTCCAGAACTAATTCCGAAAGCATTTTGAAATTCTGTTATTCAAGGTTCTTTGCTTATATAAGGCCAATTTTTCCAAAATCTCTAAATGGGAAATATTTAAAATCAAATAAATAAAACAACTTAGAAATTCTCAAGTTGAGTCATCAATGGGGGACACTAAAGAAGTTACAGAGTTAAGACCAAGTCCTGAAACTTAACCTAAAATGAACTTTCAAGTGGGAGACCCTGGGTGATAAAAATCTGCTTAGAATTTTGCACAGATATTATATATTGTGGAGGTGAGGGAGGAAAACTATACCATTCTAGAAAATTCATCAGCTGGGAAGGAAAATATACATAACCCTTAGTCAGAGTCATAATAGGCCCAACCCTTGGGATAAAAAAAACCTAGAATATTTGATCTGCACTCATCCATCTACTGGGTCAATATTTGCACATTCAAAACTTGCAGGTATCAAATGTACATATTTGCTTTGAAAAGAATTTTTGGAGCTGGGAAATATGCTTTCTACTCTTAGTGACAACCATTTGAAATCCCCTGACATTCCCTCCACCATAAATGAAAATTTCTCAAGAGAAATTTGAATTCTTATATCTTAAAGTTTCTTAATATTGTGCTGAGAAACACATAGCTGGAAACAAGAGAATTCTTATGCCTCTAGGTTGTGCAGCCCTCTGGGAAGAGTCACTTCTGATAGAATTCTATGTGCTGACTGGCAGAGTGCAAAAGGAATGTTCTTAATAAACAATGAAAAAGGTAGGCGAGAATGAGAGGTGAAGGGAAAAATGTTCTATTTGTTTCCAAAGAAAATTTCATGATAATGGTGCTTTAAGAGAAAACATCTATATTTTGAGCAACAGAAATAATGGTGTAAATCATAAATATGAATGCTATTTCAGAGAAAATCAATAGTGTGTTTGAAATCAGAGTTGTCATAGAACCTGGTTGTTCCTTTGGAGTTAGCCCCTTTTACTAGGCTTTTTGGTGTGTGACTGCAAAAATGTGTAGCATCATTGTGACAACCTTTTCCTCTTAGGCCTCATCTAAAAATATATATGTATTAATATACATATATTAATATATATATATATATATTTCCTCAGACCCTGGAATATATTAGTTTCATGTCTATGAAACTTTAAGACTAATTTCTGCTTGTAGTGAGATTTTAGCCTCATGTAATAATTACAATACAATCTTTATTCTAATGAGGTAGCTTAGTCCATTTGTGCTGCTGTAATGAAATGCCTGAGACTGGGTAATTTCTAAAAAAAGATAAATTTATTTTTTTATAGTTCTGAAGGCTAGAAAGTCCAAGATCAAGACACCCTTAGGTAGTGTCTGGTGAAGCCAGTACCTCATAGATGGTGCCATCTAGATGTCCTTGCATAATATGTCCTCACATGGAAGGAGAACAAGGAAGAAAAAGGGGCCTAATGTAGTTCCCTCCAGCCCTTTGATAAGCATTAATTCATTCATGAGGCAGAGCTCTCCTGATTTAATCACTTCCTAAAAATCCCAACTCCTAATACTGCCACATTAAGATTTACATTTCAACACATAAATTTTGGGGAAACATTCAGACCATCCTCATACCCAATCCAGGAAAGCTGATAATTAGCCTGGTTTATGTCTGCCATCTCTCAACCTAATAACCTGTGTGCTACTTCTCAGTAGGTTCCACCCACCTGAACTCAGCCCTTAACATTAGTCTGAACCCTAGTCAGAATTTCTTTCTAATTACATTCCAGTCTGCGAGCCTGCTATTTCACCAACACAGCAAACATCAGGATTGCTTATGGTGTTCTGACCTTTCCAGGAAGTATAAACAGATAAAATGCGTCTTCTGCATTGGATTTCCAACTCTCACCTACACTTTCAGCAACTTACTCATCCTTTCATATCCCTTTGCCCTGTGTTCCCACATCATGGTTAATTTTCCACATCCAAGTTCTGCACACTGCACTCCTCATGCCATAGGACCCCATGGAAGAGCTGAAACTGGCATCCCTGGTGGGCATCTCCACAGAGGTACCAGACACCTCCCCCATCCCAGAGATGATTACCATAAAGTGCTAAAGGTAACCTCACAGTTTAGTAAAAGTTTCTCATACCATTTCCTCAGGCATGAGGAAATGTTGTAAAACAAGTAGATTGTCAAGAATGTAGGTTTTTACATCAGTAGCTTTGTAGATAAGCCCTGAACATTCAGTTAGGTGAGGTTCTCTATGCCAAGGAAAGAAGTTCAAGTGGATTCAATGTGTCATAACCCATGGACAAAGGATTTAGTGCAAAGGGCAGCACAACTGATGAGTGGTTTAGTAATACTAAACTAGAGTATTGGAGTGAGATGTGTCTAAAAACAGAACAATCACCTGTGCCAAAGAACAAGTTCAACAAATTGACTTTAAAAATCTAATTGGGGCCTGGGGATTTAGCTCAGTGGTTCCGCCGCCTGCCTCGCAAGGTCAAGGACCCAAGTTCGATCCTTGGTGCCAAAAAAAGAAAAATCTAATCAGCAGGGGCTGAGGATTTAGCTCAGTGGTACTGCACCTGCCTCAAAAGTGCAAGATCCTGGGTTTGATCCCTGGTAAAAAAAAATAATAATAAAATCTAATAGGCAGAATTTATGAATCAGGCAACATCCCATCTATAAAATTGAATAAAGTTCTGATGAGTAAGCAAAGCAAGTGGGTTTTATAGGTAAAAGGCTGAAAATAGCAGAAACAAACAAAAGTCATTTCGAAGTTACTTTTCTTATAGAGTCGAGGGGCCTTTCTTAACATAAGGTTCTCTTTGACTAGACCCCTTTTGGCTAGTTGCTGTGAATCTCATGTTCTGGAAAACTGGCCAGTTTCCAAGTTCTGGGGTTTTTTCTAAGTTCTCTTTGATTAGGTGGCACCTAGCACAAGTGACTCTATTCTGGTCTTTTGGATCCCAATACAGGAGCTCAATCTAAAACAAAAGCCTCCCATAGATTTTATGTAACAACTCAAGTCTAGTATAATTATCCAGTGGGGAAATCACAAAGGTCTGAACAGAAAAAAAAGGCAAAGATAATTCAGATATATGAAGACTTCACAAAGAATTCATAAGAACAGGTCACAGAATGCATAGATATAATGAAATTGGGGCTTCAAAGCCTAGATCTTTTGATTTAATGTAAATTTGTTACAAACAGAAATAATAGTGGTCTGAAATGTGAGCTGTTTCCCAGTTGTTCATTCAACAAGCATTTCTTTAGTACTTCTGATCATTAAGAAGTCAGAAGCAATTAGATGAGGTTCAGATCCTCCAGCAATTCACAACTAGTTCTGTGACTTACAGGACATAATTTAGGTTTCTTCATCCCTAGAGTATTGAACTGTTACTCAATTTTCTTTAGCCATCTCCTTCATAACAAGTTATTAAGCAACTATCATTATATAAATATATGCTTTCTTTGAGCCATCACTAGCCACTGCTAAGGTATGAATATTTATTTTGCTCCCATTTGTAGCTATCTGTCAAAGAATACAGTGATAGAACACCATTTCAGACAGCAGAATCTGAGACATACCTGAGGACCAGAAGGAGTATTCCTTCAAGTTTTGCCAAATATGTAATCCTCAGGTATTTCTCAGGCAGAATTTTGAGTGGGAGGCACTATGCTGCACTGTACTGAGTTACAGGTAACCGAGCTCATTAACCTGAAGCATGTACTTTATTTGAACATTTGCAGTAATTCATTGATGTGACATAATTTACATTAAAAGCCTTACACTAATACAGTATACACTAGAATATGAATTTGCACTCATTTTTTTCACTGTTAATGTGATTTTTATTTATTTATTTTATTTTATTTTTAAAATTAATTTCATTGGTGCATTTTAGGTGTACAATATAACGACATTCATTACTGGAAATTTGCACCTTTACATAACCTTTCTTGGTTCTTATTTTTTCCCCATTCCCCTGCCCTCCCTTCAATCCCTCCATCCTTCCCTATTTACAAAGACTTTGCTTCCATTTTTGCATTTTCTCATATTAATTCCATTCTCTTCTAATTTTTCATTTTAAATGGAAGACAAAATAAATTTAGTGCTATGGTGTGTAGAAGCATTTGTAAGGATCTGGGTGAGAGAGAAGGTGAACATGTGAACTCTTAGTGCACTCCACAGAAAGCTTGGGAACCTTGATGATGTGCCCAGTCCAAATTCACACCTCAGAAATTTTAAGTCTTAGGAAGAAAGCAACAACCAAGGACCACTAGATGAGATACAGAGCACAGATTTCTTGACATCAGTACACTTTTCAGAAATTCATTTCTATTCTCTCTACACTCACTTTTAGTGGAAATTATAGGTGTATGTTCTTTTGAATTCTGAGCCTATTGGGTACAGTTTATAAACTCAATAGTTCCCTGAAATCAAAGGAAGAGCCATTACTAGAAGAACTGCATAGCAATTGAAACTGGTGTGTGTGAAGTTAAAGCAGTTGTGAAGAAGGGTGTCATTCTTTGCAGAACATATTACCCCTCCACCCCTGACATACCTCAGGCAGAATGTCAGCAGCTTTTGGTCTCTCCTCACCACACAAGGCCTTTAAAGAATTCAATAGCCCAAACTTTTTTTGTCCTTTTGGGATCTATGTAAATCCTGACACAAAGTTAGCCATCTCCATAGTAACCATAGATAAATCTAGAGAGAAGGGTGGCTTTGGATCTGTTAAACTGAAATAAGAAAATCTAGTTCAAGTGTTATGACATTTTTCTGATAAGATAATGTATTCACTAGAATAAACATAAAATTATTCAAATCAATAGTCATTTTACTTTTTTCTAATGTTAGAGATTATCTTTGGCCTTTCCACAATCTTCCTGGCAGCTTATAGTGTTGTCAAAGATTCTTATTTCAAATAAAGACTTAAGAATTATTGACAGTGACCCAAAGGGTGAGGGTCAAGACATTTTTCAAGTACTGTTGATGTTTTCTTATCATTATGTTTCTACTCCTAGCTTCTACTTTCCCTATTTGCACTTCATTTTCTCAAACTCCAAATTTATAAACCATCGTGTCTAACCTTAAATGAAAAACAGCTCTTTTCTATCTAAAGAACTTTAAGATATCTTCACATAGAAACTGATTAAAATCAAAACTTCTACATTACACAAAGTTTTCTGGATGGGTCATGATGACTCTGAAAGTAAAACCTGAAGAGAAAAACTATTATTTGTCAAAGATCTTACACTACAAAGAGAAAGTTCCATCTTTTGTGTTCTTCCTTTACTGATAAACTCGGATCCATGTATGTTTTAAGAATTAATCATAAATAAATAAAACCAACCAAAGAATCTAGAATTCTTATTTCCAACATGTTTATCTAAGTGATTACTACAAGAACTGAAGGAAAAGTCAAGGGTAGTTGCAGGTCTCTCTGTGCTCTGGAATCTCTATAGCTGGAAAATAGCTACTCAGCAAGGAGAAAAGTAGAGCTCTGGATATCAGGAAAGAGGTGTCAGAAAAGATAAAAATCACAGCAACAGAAAGGCATCGTAGAGAAAAGAACAAAGCAGGCTACAACTTTAACCCTGACTTCTGGAGAAAGGGGGAACCCAATTCTGCACAAGGTAAGCCTCCCAAGCACCAGCAGCCCTAGCGAGGAACAAGGGATTAGCAGCGCTAACCTCAGGAGAAATGTTATTGCAAGCTGTAAATTCAGGGAAGCTTACCTCAAAAGTGACTTCTCTCAACTGGCAGGCTAGCTTTGGAGAAGAAGAGGGGCCTTTCATGAAACAATTCACCTCTTGAGTAACCTCTAGTATTAGTTGCCTCTAATTTTGTGTTATATTTGGACTTCATATAATTTAACTTTCACTCCTATAACTTTGATGGCTCTAGATCTTCAGTTCCACAGTGAGTGTTAAAGGCAAACATTTCTTCCTCATTCTCAGGATGCAGCTGTGTGCACAGGCACTAAATTAAGCCCTGTGCAAAACAAGGGATTTCCTACACATTAATATAAATGTAAACTTCTAGCTGAACACAGCAGCATGTGCCTGTAATCCCAGGACTCAGGTAGTTGAGGCGGGAAGATCATGAGTTTGAGACCAGACTGGGCTACATAGACCTGTCTCAGAAAAACAAAAACAAAAAATGTGAATTTATTTCCCACGATTTCTTCCAATCAGAAATAGTGATATCAACTCTATACCAAGCATCTCTGTCACCAAATAGTTGTCAGGTTTGATTGCAATAACAGAAAATCATAAAAACTAAAAACAGGGAGAAAGACATTTTCACATGAGAAATGAAGAACTATCAGGGGATTGCTTCTAATTAATTACCTTTTTGGAGGCCAGCTTTCATCAAGAGGGGGTAAATTAGGCACTATAAGATTGTGATGATAAGAGTGAGAAATGCAAAGAACCTGAGATTTTCACATTTTATTCTGTAGCTCCCTACTCACTTACCTGATTGACTGATTGGTATATGGACACTGGTCACTGGACAGTCATTCTAATGAGTTGATTTCTTTCTTTTTTCTCTTTTCTTATTAATTAATTAAAAGATGAGGTTTTGTTACATTGCTCAAGCTGGTCTTGAACTCCTGGGCTCAAGCAATCTTCCTGTTTCAGCCTTCTGAGTAGCCTAGACAATAGAAATGTGCCACTACTCCTGGTTCAGGCTAAGGTGTTTAATGTGTATCATTCTGTTTATATGTTTTCCTCACAAATGAGTATTTTTGCTTTGCATACATATATTTTTCATTTTAATTTATATAAACATTATCTAGTTCTCTATTTCATTCTATTTTTGTACTGTTTTCACTAAGCTGTAGGATTTTACCTTTATCTATATTACTATGTATAGGTGCATTGTACAAATTTGCGACATATGACTATTCCAAACATGCAGCCCTCAATTTTCCTCAATGCACAGAATAACACTGAAATATCCTATCATGTGTGCACTTTATGGACCTATGTAAGTGTGAACACACACACACACACACACACACATATCTTAGGAGTATTGCTGAGTTGCGGCAATTTCTTTCATTAAAAACAAATCAATTTTTTTCTTAGGGTTAATCAGTTTTTGCCATTTGATTTATGATTATTAAGATTGGTCATAAAAAGTTCTCTCCCTGAAAATCTTTGCTACCTATTCATCCAACAGATATTAATACTCAGAATAAATAATAAACTCCAAAAGCAACAGAAAAAAAAAAAGCAATCCAATAAAAATGGGCATATTATCTGAATGGATAATTATCAAAAGAAGAAATACAAATGGGCAGCAAATATATTTTTTAAATTCTCAGTATCTCTGGCCATCAGGGACATGCAAATAAAAACTATACTGAGATTCCATCTCATCTTGGTTAGAATGACTATCACCAAAAAAAATTAAAAAAATAAAAAATTTGATGCTGTGAGGATGCAAAGGAAGTAAAGCCAGAATACAAAAGAGATACTTGCATACTCATGGTTATTGTGGCACTATTTACAATAGCCAAGATAAGGGACCAGACTAGGTGCCAGTTAATGGATGAATGGATAAAGAAAATGCGTTGTGTAAAACAGTAGAGAATTACTTAGCCATAAAGAAGAATAAAATCATGTCATTTGCAGGGAAGTAGATGGAAATGAAAAATATCATGTTAAGTGAAATAAGCCAAACTCACAAAGAGAAGTATTGCATGTTTTCTCTCATATGTGGCAAATAACAAAAAATAAAAAATAAAAAAAACAAGACTTGAAAGTTGAAGAATTTCAAAGGATTCAGATAGGGGTTGGGGGTGAAGAAGGAAGAAAGGAAAAGGCAGAAGTAGGGAGGATGGGTATGATCAGTGTATGATATATGCTCGTATGGAAATATGAGGATAAATTCCCTTAATGTGTATAATTAATATGCTAATTTTTATTGTAATAATAAAACAGTCTTTTCCTGACCCTGGTCGACAAAGATATTCTAGAATTTCATCTACTAACGCTACACTTATACCTGACACATTTAGACCAATGTCTTGGGCAGCATTACTTCCTTGGTTTATATAAAACCCCTCATTGGCACTCTCTCCAGATAAGCCAGGCTGTCAGTCTGGAGTCTGTGTATCAAACAGACAGATCTAAGAAAGATGTACAACCAGGATCCTGGGTGGCTCCTTTGATTATTTTCCCCCTCATTTTGGACCCAAATCTTTGGCCTTCTTCTACTATTCTGATTGTAACAAAAGGTCCCACAAATAGCCTTTACATTTTGCCTGAAGTCATTTATTTCCCTACTGAAAAAGAATGAGAAAAGAGCCAGGTGTGGCAGCACTTGCCTATAATCCTAGCACTCTGGAAGACTGAAGTTCACAGATTTAAGCCTAGCCTAGGCAACTTAATAACTAAGCAAGACCCTGTCTCAAACTAAAAAAAAAAAAAAAAAATTAAAAAGGGCTGGGGATATAGCTTAGTGAGAACACCCTAGGTTCAATCCTCAATACCACAAAAAGTAGGGAAAAGAAGCATGAAAATGGGACACCAAGATAAGCACACCCGGGATCCCCCTGGACCAATTAGTGCTGAGCAAGCATAGCAGCAGCAAGCTCAGGAATGACACCAGTCCTTGATGTCTCCTATTGCATTACCTCAGACTCCTGTACCATTTAAATAAAGTGGGCATATGATTTCCTCAGAGTTTGAGATGATTTCTTGGATTTTTTATGCCTGACCATACTCTCATGCAGTAGCAGGGTTGTCTTCCTCAGGCAATGGCTAGTCACAGTCAGATGACTCTTGCTCCAGAGAGAAAGGGACTGTGAGTGGCAATGGCTGCCTGACTGTAGACACAGCTTTATAACTTTAAAATATTGAGATGTATAGTATATGGGGCTGCTTTTACACTGCTGAATCTGATCAAATATCAATGCTCAATTTCTAGGAAACACTCAATCATAGAAATATGTTAACCAAAGCCCAGTGAGGCAATTGGCAAAGTACAGAATATAAAAACTCTATGACACAAATAACAAATAAATTGCATGAGGGAACAAAAAAGAGGCCACAGAAACCATACATTATATAGATATTTCAGACACTCTTCAACCAGCCACATTGGATGGTAGCTCTTGCTTGGACTGCAGTGAGATGATCATAAAAACCATTCATGAAATAGTTGGGATGACTTGAATACTGACCAAAAAAATATTATTAGTATTTTAACATGGGGTAATGATGTTAAAGTCATATTTTAAAAATAACTTTTGTCTTTTAGAACTACCCACTGAGGGCTGAGGGTGTAGCTCAGTAGTAGAGAACTTGCCTAACATCTACAAAACCATAGTTTTGACCTCCAGCACCACAAACAATAAAAAGAAGAAATATACACTGAAATATTAATGGTTTGCCTGGTGTGATGGTATCTTGGGTTTACTTCAAAATAATCTAGTGCTAAGGAGAAGAGATGGGGATATGAAACAAAGGCGAAGAAACAAGATTGGCCGAGAATTGATCCCTGGTGAATCTGATGGCCTATAAAATTAAGTGTGCCTTTCAAAAGATGGAATGCTCTGTTCTATAAAAGATCGTTTCTAAGAACAATGGAAAGACAATGACTAATGGTGTCAGGAAACATAGGAGCAGACTTATGTTCTTAGAAGTTGTTCTGGTTTCATTGTTAAAGAGAGATTGGAGAATGTATGTCCTAGTTACTTGTTCTCATCATAATATTGTGTTTCTCATCGGAAACACAATATCTGATCCCCACAAGTTAAAGGAGAAAAAGTTTATTTCACCTCACAGTTTGTAGAGGTTTCAGTCTGTAGTCACTTGGATCCAAGGTAAGTTGGCATGGCAGAAGGACATCACAGAGGAGAAACAACAGCTTATGGTGTGATGGGCAGGAGGCAGCAAAAGCAGTAGCTAAGCAGCGAGCCTCCCTTTTCTTTTCATCCTAGTCGGGCTACAAACCTTTTTGGTGATGCCACCCATACCTAGGGTGTGTCTTCCTATTGCAGATAGGTAAGTTAATTAGATATCTTGTGTGCAGTTAGACAGGACCAGCCCTCCAGAAGCCAACACAGCAAGGAGCCAACACAGAGGACAATCAAGACACATTCACTAAAGGACAGAATTGTAAAAAGAGAGAAACTACACACCCTTGTGCTTCCCCTCTGGATAAATAGCTGTGGTTGATATTCTAAATAGGTATCAATCATCTAGGTGGGGAGTCAAGGTCTTAACCCATCCTCTCCAGGAAATATCCCTGACCCCCATTCTTACTGAAAATCCTTGTATGCTTGCTACTTGATTTGCTCTCCCATTTGACCCCCCTTTAATCAATATTACCTGGGTGACTGTACTTGTAATCTTATTGGTTGGTCATGGTTTTGTCCCACCTCATGCCCACCTTGTAAATTTCCATTGGGTCTTATAGTTTTGTCTCACTTTGTACCTGCCTCACCACATGGCTTTGCTGTATAAAACATCTTTGAAAAGTGGGATGGGCAGGCAACCCACTTTCCGGTCCCCTTCTGTCTCTCTTAGGTAGAAACTTTCTTTCTCCCAATAAATTTTTCCTACTCTTCATCTCCATTGTTCCTAGAATTCACTCTTTGTTTTAACATGAACTCACATTTCGGATATCTAGTAGGTTTAGAAGTTACATCTTTTCCCCCTATATCACTCCCATTACCCACATCCAGAACCATAACAAACCAATTAGTGGACTCATCCAGTACCACACACCTTTAATTCCAGTATCACAACTTTAATTCACAATCACACACCCTAGATCCAGCCACCTCTAAAAAGCCCCACCTATGACCACATGAGACTTTAGGGGGTCATCTAGATACAAGCCATAGCAGTGTACATCTGGTGAGAATTTTGGAAGCATTTTTTTCAGAAAGACGTTCGTGGCTCACAGAATCATTAGAAGGGCTGCAGAGAAAAGTTCAAGGCTGAACATTTAAGAAACCATACCAGAAACTATACTATAGAACTTCCCTGATGAGGAATCTGCCTGCCCTGCCACCATCAATCCATCAAAGCCACTTCTTTTTTATTTTTGTTTTTGAGGTTTCAATGTTTTATTCAAGTTTTATCTTAAGTGATGCTAATTAAAGCATTTGAAAGGGAGGGTCTAATTCCACACAAAATGGAAGACTCTAAAATGTACCCATTAAACTGCTGAAAAATGGAGTGGTAAGAATACAACATAAGCCCAATTTAGATTCATAATGTTGTCACCTTATGATTACAGTCACGCAGACTTCCTAGCTTATAGCTGGTCATACACTGGTACAAGGGTAAAAAAACCACAACATGTAAAGGGATTAAATTCTAAATGGTTGACTTCATTATATCCACCTTCTCCACCCCAAAATGGTACAAAAGAAACAGCTACCACACCCTGTGGACTACTTTTGGTGTAAAAGAGGTGATGAGGGGCCAGGGTGGGAACAGATCATGAAAATCTGTCTTAAAAAGTCCCTTTCAGATGAGTTCGTACACACCATCAAGCCTTGGGCTTCTCACCAATTAGGGTTAGGAAACTAAGGTTTGACTCCCAGAAAGTCACTATTTCATCCATTTACTCAGTGCAGATTTACAAAGTGCCTACACATGATCAGCTTCCACTTGCAGCCATATCTAGATTTTTTAAAAAGGAACCTGGCATCTCCAGAGAGGCTACCAAGTTCCCCCCAAGTCTACAGCTGAAAAGACCTTTTTTGGAATCAGGTTTTTTCTGTACCTCTGAATTGGTAACACCTTAAAGCTGAATCACCTTTAACCTGTATGTCTAACATGATTTTTTTTTAGCAATTCTTGTGTCCCAGACATATAACATTAAAAGGTACACTAAATTCTGAAGGTAGCTGTACTGCAAAATAGTTTAAAATTAACAATTTTACAGCATTCATTTATGCTTGAAATTCCAGTCCTAGACAAAGTTTGGGGCCACCACTGTTGACATTCTTGCCATCCAGCAAAGCTGACAGTGTCAGTTTGATTCCTGACTTTAGGGTCTGAGTGTGTCCTAAACCAATCAGGCTAGAGTTGTTCGCTTTGGATGAGAAGCAGGTGGCAGGGTCAGTGTGATACTTGGCTGCTATTCTGAAGCTAGTGTTCCTTTTCCTGCTGTCCAGGCAAGATTGATAGCAGTCTCCAGCTTCTTGTTCACCTTCTGGTAAATGGAGCCACCAAGTTCTGTGCCATCATTCACATTAGTGTGAAGCTGGAACTCAAAAGTCGTGTAGTTCTTTGCAACTACAAGAGCTGCTCTGGGTCACTCAGGACTTTGTAGTCTCAAAATTCATCTGGTAGCCTGCCAGACAGCCCTCACAGCCCAGCACCAGGGCTCTGCAGATCGAGGCCCCCGCAATGTCGAAGTCCACATCACAGGCCAACTCAATGTGTTCCTGCTTGTACCCTGACTTGATTTTAGCATTTTTTTCCTGGTGTTAGGTGAGACGGATAAATCAAAGGTCAGCTTCAGTCCATACACAAGCTGGTTTTCCACGGTGATCTTGGTGCCCAGGGTGTTGTACATGTTCCACTTCTCCGTGAACGTCAGGCCGTGCTCAGTCCACCTGTACTTGGTGTCTAGACTGCCTGTCACTTTGGTGGTCTCTCTGTTGGCTGAGCCCTAGCTTGTGAGTTCCAATCCATTCTGAGATTTGGTTTTCAAATCAAGTTGTATTAATCCAAACCCATAATCCTTGATGAAGACATTCCTGGCAGATTTGCCAAGATCAACATATGTGAGATGCACAGCCATCTTCTGCTTGGTGGCAGTGGTGGTGGGAGCCCCATCAAAGCCACTTCTATGAGAGGATCCCTGCCTAGCAACCACTGCCACCCCCAGCACGGAGAGCTTGGAGCACAGACCCTGGTCAGCACAATAGATTGCACATGATCTACCCTCTACCACCTGCCCACTGCTGAATCTAGCTGTCAAACATGGGTGAGCTGATTATAAAGGGTCTACATTCTGCTCTGGAGATGTGGTGTGGAGGCTGGAAAGTTTCCAAAAGTGGCCAGGAAGTTTAGTGGATGCTATGCAGCCAGAAAACATGGTGGATATCCATCCTGGTGTCAGCCAGGGAAGAGGGAACCCAGGCAGGCAGCTTCTTCAAGGATTGGGTGACAGGCATCCAATGTGCAAGCTGTGAGAGGTGGGCTTTTATGACCTAAGTGGGAGAGCATACAGACCCTGAGGCAAAGAGAGAGGAATGGACTCAACAAACATCCCTCTTGTCAGTTGACAGAACACAGGGAATGTGTGTTCTAACCACATTTCAAAATATAAAGATTCCACAAATAAATGTTATGAAACCACACACACAAAAATTGCTTAGAAATCAAGTCAGAGTCAAATCAGAAAATACCCCTTGTATGGATGCTAACAGGTGAAAAGACACTCTAGTCACTGACTTTGCTGACCTTATAAATCAGACAAGCAACTCTATCTTAGCTGTTTCTTTCCTCTCACTCTTCCCTCCCTTCTTCTCTTCCTTCTTTCTTTCTATTCTTTCTTCCTGCCATGTTTCTGTAATAGACTAGCAGAAAAACACTGTAGCCTGTGCAAATAAATGCTATGTCTATAGAAATTTAGGCAACTTAACTTTTTGAGCCAAATGTTTTCCACATGTTAAATGGGGATATAATTTACATCAAAACATTTACATATCGAGACAGTGTATAAGGAAAGCAACTCCAAATCCAGAATGACCTTTCATTTAAGCTTCACCTTACCATCTGGGCAACCTTGAGCAAATCATTAAACCTAGCAGAACCTCACTAGCAGTGTTTTCATTTGTCAAGCTGTAATAAAAGTCTTTTATTTTGTTGTGAAGATCAGTGCAAATGTTTGAGCGTGTTGGCTTCTCTTTGCCTCCCACACAGTCATGCTCCACACTACAGCTATCTTCTGGGCCATAGTTTTAAATGTTATCTATTAACTGCTGACAACCATACCTATATCTCCAGCCTTGATTTATCCCCTGGTAGGCTCTTATTAGAAAGAAATTACAAAAATTGATTATAGGCACCATTATTCCTATTACTTCTGCAACGATTTAAATTCTTTGAGCAAAATTAAAGACATGATTCTTGATTTTAAAATGTCCATGTTTTACCATTTTATTAAAGATTTTGTTACATTGTTATTTTATGGCTTATTTCTTCCATTAATCTTAGCCTCCATAGAATAGCAAGCAGTTTAAACTTCAACAGGTGTGGTGTCACATGCCTGTAATCCCAGCACTGGAATGCTGAAGATGGATAAGACAGGACCTCCACCATCAAGAAGCTCAGTAGAGTAGTGTAAAGTCAGGATTTTAACTCTGCAACCAGCCCTGACATCAGCTACTTACCAATTGTCCAAACTTAGCAGCTTAACTTCTTGCCTTAAATTTCCTCATCTGTAATATGGGACAATAGCAGAAATAATATGGGCCAGAGATTTAGCCCAGTGGTGCTGTCGCCTGCCTTGCAAGCACAAGGACCCTAGTTCAATCCCCGGTACCCCCCCCCAAAAAAAGAAAGAAAGAATAATCATACTTTCTTCATATGGTTGTTATGAAAGTCAAATTAATACATATATATATATATATATGAAATTGATGATTACAGAGTATGGCACATAGACAAACAATAAATGCTAACTTTTAAACAAGTGTCTGAAATCATATACTCTATTATCACAAAATTCTAAATATGTCTTTTTATACATGAAAGGGGAGAAAGATGTATAAATAAATGTGGCAAGTATGCAATTCACTTAAGAGTGAAACATAGAGCTGGTTGTAGCTCTTGTCTGTAATCCCAGTACTTGGGAAGCTGAGGCAGAAGGACCTCTTTAAGTGTGAGGCTGGCCCGGGCTACATAGTGAGTTCAAGACCAGCCTGAACTACATAAGGAGACCTTGTCTCCCCACAAAAAAAAAAAAAAAAAAAAAAGAGTGATCTATAAAATAAGTCTGAAAGAAAACATTTTTCAAGAAAAAGTTGAAACCAAGCAGTTGTTAAACATACATCAATTGCATAGGATGTCCTTTTTTCTTTCTCCTATGCTTATTCTTTTTAACTTATTTTATCTCTGACTATGGGTCATCTCTTTCCTCTCAAATGTTCTTTAATAAAAGAGGGCACCCCACACTCACAGCTATACTCATTCTTCCTTCCTCCCACACGCAAAAGACCTGTTACATTAAAACCTGAGCCAGCAGAGCTGCAGTATTTAAAGGCCAATTGTGGAAAGCCATAAATGAGGCACATTATTTAGTTTCCCATATCAATACTTTTTTCCCTTAAATTCTTTTATTCTTTTATTTTAGGTATATAATACATTTGCATTTACCATTGGGTACTTGTACCTTTACATGATATATCTTGGTTCTTATTTTCTCTCCATTTCCTGTCCACCCTTCCCTATTTATAAAGACTTTGTTTCCATTTTTTCCTGTTCTCATAATTTTTCCTTTCCCTTCTTCCCTTTCCCTTTCCCTTCCCACCACCCATACACCTTTGGAACTTTTCCTATTTCAAATTATCAATTATTCATTTTAATCATTTTAATCCTTATTTACACTTTCAGTTTCTCACACTAGAGAAACTGTTCGGTATT
>NW_004624730.1:39280718-39346523 GCF_000247695.1 Heterocephalus glaber | reverse complement strand
AGAAGGTTCTGTTCTACTTCTAGTCTCCTGATAGCTTTTACCATGAACAGCTGTAGAATTTAGTCCAATACTTTTTTTCCAACTACTGACAGGATCATATGGCTTTTTTCTCTCCTTAGTTAAGTGATGACTTATGGGTGTGGATCTTGCAATGCTGAACCAACACTGCTATCCCTATAAGAAAACCATTTACTACATACTGCCAGATCTGACTTTTAATAGTTTGATTTGTTAAACAAATTTTTATTTATGTTCACACTTTTTTCTTCTATTATCTTTATATCCAGTTTTAGTATTAGCACAATGTTGATTTCCTAAAATGAGAGAAGTGTTCCTCCTTTTTTCTGCTTTAAATGTTTGATATTATTTATTAGTTAAAATGTACATGAGCCTGTTGTTGTCATATAAGTAGGTTTTCAAGCTAGGTATATACTTTCTTTAATAGGTGCTATTCAAATTTTATATTTCTTCCAGAGTCAGTTTCATTAATTTGTCTTCCAAGGTACTTCATAGGAGTTTTCAAATATATTTCAAAAAAGTTTTTTTAATATGCATTCTATATCCTTTTAAATTCTGTAAAATCTGTGGTAATGTCCTATAAATCTTGATATTGTAATTTTTTAAATGTATATTTGATATTTTGTAATAGGAAGAAAAGATCTAAAGGAGCAGGGGAAGTAGGGAGGGGTAGAGGAAAGGAAAGAAGGGAAAAAATAAAATGTGAGAAAAGGAAAACAAATGGAAACAAAGTCTTTGTAAATAGGGAAGGGGGGATGGGGTGAAGGGAGGGCAGGGGAATGGGAAAAAAATAAGAACCAAAATACGTCATCTAAAGTTACAAGATCCCAATGATGAATGTAACTGTATTTTATACCTACAATGTACCAATAAACTTAATGGGAAAAAAACCCTCAAAAAAATTAGACTCCCCCAAATTTAAAGACCCAGTTTTTAAAAGTCATCTGAAATTGATAGATATTTCTCAAATGAATGAAGAAATATAAGCAGCCAATAAATACATTTAAAAATTTTCAGCATTGCCGGCCATTCAAGAAATGCAAATGAAAGCACTGAGATTCCATCTCACTACAGAAAGAATGGCTACTATCAAGAAATCAGCCAATAACAAATGCTGGTCAGGCTGTGGAAAAGAACCCTTCTTTGTTAGTGCGACTGTCAACTGATAAAACCACTATGAAAATCAATATAGAGATTGCTCAAAAAAAACCAAACAGAATTCCATATGACTCACCTATTCCTTTCTAGGTATCTTCCTAAAAGAGTTAAAGACATCATACCACAGTGATGTATGCATAACCATGTTTATAGCAACAAAATTCATAAACTAGTTAATTCTTGGAACCTGCCTATATGTCAACAGATGAATGGATAAAGAAAATGTGCCATTTATACATAATGGAGCACTACTCTGCCATAAAAAGGATAAACGAGTCATTTGTAGAAAAATGGATGTACCTTGAGACCATAACGTTAAATGAAGTAACTCAGACACACAAGCTTAACTGTCACATAGTTTCTTTTATATGAAAAAATACATATGTAAAGTATGAAATAAAATACAGATAATAGGAAAAAAGAGAAATTAAAAAGACATTTTAATCCAGCATGGAGAATATATCTAAAAGTGTACTTTAACTTAGTACAACTGTCTTACATGTTTTATATGTTCTTTGGCCTATTAGACTGGCTTTCAACTTGCATATATGATAATTAACTTTATAAGATCTTATAAGATAAATAAATGAATCTGATGCTGGAAAAATAAAAGGGAGGTTGAGGGAAGGGGAAAAAGAAAAGAATCGAAATATGTTATGTAAATGTGCTAATTCCCTACAATGAATGTAATTAATCATTATGTACTGCAAACATGCACCAACAAAAGTGAAAAAAATGAATTCTAAACATGTTACTTCTGAAGTAAAAACAGACTTAGCCATAGCTAGTATTTCATTATAATATAAAAAGACAGACTCTATTTTTTAATGTAACTCCAGAAAGCCCATTTCAAAACTGTCCATGTACAAAGTTCATGCTTTGTCAGAACTCCTATGAACCAAGAAGTGAAGGTGCAGGTTTTGCATACACACTGATAGCCTGAGTCTCAGCTGGGCTCATTTAGCCCATCAGTCTCTAGCTCCAGTTCGTGGTCAGAAGCAGAGTTCAATAGGAGCTCCATGAGGCTTTTCTGTCAGTCTTCAGACTGACAATTAAGGATGAGCAGGGATCAGTGGTGTGATAGACATAGCCCATGCCTGCCTGCTCATTAGAGCTTGGTTCTGTTACAAAGCCAGGTAGCACTTCTTAGAGGGTCTATGTTTTTCTGGGTTTCAGGTTGTTTTAGAGGTTCACTGTCTCACTCCTACTTTTTAAAAACTACCAAATCCTAGATGTGAAAGAGGCTTTAAGTATTTCATAGTTTAATTCCTCATCAGCCTGCATTGCAAGAATCTTTTCTACAACATTCTTGGGAGATGTAAATATGAGTCTCCAAGCCATAAAGAAAGACAGAGAGCTTCAGGACTTTCGTGTCAGAATAACTTTACCTGGTTCCCAGACCTCTTCCTTGTGTGGCAGCCCTCATGTTTCAAATCTTTAAACCAAAGGTGTCTTCAGCAGTCTTAGAAGAGAGTCAAGATTGCACAGCTGAATAAATGAACACAATAAATGTGAAAATGTCATGAAGGGAGGAAGGGAGCCAGTCTGTCATCACTGTATAATAAACCTATGACAGCTAGACATAGATGTTCAATAATTGCTTCCTAGATGTATTAGTCAGTAAGTAGGCCATCATAGGTATTTGCAGCTCTGACAATATTCTTATAACTTGCCAAAATTATACTAAATTGTATGCTTATTGACAAGGATACCATGAAGAGGCAAAGACACAAATTTTGCCTTCAGACCAAAAGGATATGTTTTGTACCTGAAATACATGCTAGTGGCACCAAAGAAACACTTCAAAATAGTCAGCAGAAATTTAAATGGTATTAAGAAACAAATGCAAATGTGAAATATTAAAATATTAGTGTTGTAAAA
The DNA here is from genome assembly GCF_000247695.1 of Heterocephalus glaber. The sequence continues at coordinate 39,343,466 of NW_004624730.1, read as the reverse complement.
TTTTTGAATTTTTAATTGTAACTGGATCATAGTAAAGCTCTCTCTTTGTTTATTCATTTCTTTATTTATGTACTTATCCTGGGGGAAAACCCAGGGCCTTACACCTGGTAGGCAAATGCTTTGCCACTGAGCTATATCCCAAACCCCAAAAAGCTCTCTACTTATACAAACATAAAATCTACTCAGAAAAAGTAAATGGAAGGTTATTTAACCCATTTAATACTAGATTATAATTTTTCCACTTAAAAAATTCATTATTAACTCCACTTTTAAGTAAGAAAGAAAACTTAATAACCACTGAGCATCTGCTATGCTCCAGGCAATGTGAGATAGTCATTACAAACATCATCATTGCATCAATAGGTGCTATATTCAGCAAATCTAGATATCCTGATATCTATTAAGCAAGAGTAAGCCAATCAAGTAAGTTTTGTGTTAATTTAAATTAAGTGACACAACAGTTATAAAGTTGAAGAGTAAACTTCTAATATTATCCCAACCTTCGTACATACGTTAAATGATGAGGATCAAAGGAAAAAAGCATTGACTTCAGTAGATAACAGCAAGAAAGTTACTTCCTTTCCAATCTAGTCAGGAGTATGGTTTGTTATCATTGAAGCATGGACATTGATTATTTTCTCATAGACAAAAAGTCAATGAAAAAGCAGCAAATAATTTTTAAGAAGGTTCCAGGGAAGGTAAGGATGGTCATCTCATTCTTCACAGAAGATCAAGAAGCCTAAAACCTTCTCAAAATATAGGAGGGCTAAAATAAAAGTATAATGTTTACCAGAATAGTTTAAAAACTGGGTCTCACCTGAACATATCTGCCATTAGATCTTCCATGTTCTCTCCTGTCTCTCTCACTAGCTGAATCAATTTTATTCTTTTAATTTTGGAAGGAAATGCCTGATTTTGTCTTGTGGTCTTTTTCGTTTATTTGTTTTGAGACCAAGTCTTACTATGTTGCCCAAACTGATCTCAAACTCCTGAACTCAAGTGATATTCTCACATCAACATTATAGTTCTTGATTGGAAACTTTTATAGTTCTCCCTTAAGAATGGCTTGTCTTTTTTGTGTGCTTCGGTCTTTTTTAAAACTTCTAGGTTTTATAATTAGTAAAACTAGTATTGAAATCTACTATGTCCAGTAAACTTGTTCTAAGCCTCTATGACAGATAATTTTAAGATGGATTCTTGAAAAGCATGATTTTCACAGCCCTGGAGAAGGAGTGCACACTACAAGAGAGCATGCATCTGGGAAGGCTTGGCTACCTATAAAGCCAATAATTGAATTTTTTAAAAGACATAATAAAAGAAAAATCCCAGTATGGGATATTAGGAACAAATAAAATATACTACCATTGAGATATAGTGACTCTTTACTAGAACCATTACATTGTGTCAAGGGTACATTTCATGGCCTTCATCATTTAATAATAAAGACCATTAGTTTTACTCTCAACTGATTGAGCAATAAATATGTGCTAAACAGTAGTTCAACTCATGTCTTCATCCGAGTTATTTTACTTCAATATTATTTCAGAAATCTTCTACCTCTCTATTTATTTTCCTACAGAGAATAAATATCATAGGTTTAACTTGATTTCCTTAGTCAACACTTTCTGAAGTATAGAGTTTTCTTTTAATCATTTATAATTTTAAAATTTCTGTTTCTCAGATCCATGCAAATATCATGATTCACCAATTTAGACATGAATAACATTGCTCAGCCACAATGGTTCCTTCCAAGCCACAATATCTGATATCCTTGATACCAAGAATCTCTCTCACTGCATTTTCTGTTCTCATCATCAAGAAATGCTTGGTTGGAATCCTTTCCCCTTGTCAATGAGAGTTGTATAATCAGTAACATGTACACAGTATAGCACTCTCCTCTTGTTCCACCTGGCTACCTCACCTTGACAATGCCTTTCTGATTGGTAAAAGTTCTCAATGAATCCTAGACACTTTTTACACTGTTCTCCTTTCAGTCATGGTAATCTAAACCTGTTTCATCCCCTCCTAAGATTTGCTGTCAAATGCTGAACTAGACGCTTAACTGAGTGCTCAATTCTAAATTCTGAAGCAGAGACAACATTCTAAGAGATGGTAACTCATTAAAGATAGCCTTACCTTTGAAACACAAGTAGAAAAGGCAACCTAGAAAGTTTGTTACATCTTTAACTTCATCTGTAGGTGTCAGACTTTAACTTTCATTAAGTCAAGATCACATCAAAATGTCATTAAACTATGCTATGAAGTTAGCTTTAAATCTCCTTTCTAAATGCTTATTAATTTAGAAGTTCAAGAAAGAGCCAGGGATTTAGCTCAGTGGTTCTGCTGCCTGCCTCAAAAGTGCAAGGTCACAAGTTTGATCCCTGGTATCAAAACAAAAAATGAAGTTCAAGAAAGAAATACATCTTCTGAGTGAAATTCTTCTTTCAGCCCTAAAGTAGCTAGGTGATATGGCAATGTATATTTTTAATATAATTCATTAAAAATCATTTAGGCCCACACCTTTTTCCTCCTGATCTTTCTTATGTCCTTTTTTTCCTTAAAAGCTTTTAGAATTAATATATTAGTAGGAGAAAATGTCAAACTATACACCAATATTTCTTATTTGATATTGACCGAGTATCTTTGACCGTGTAAATTAACCTTTTGGCTCTAAATGTATTACTCAATGCTAAACTTTTTTATTGAATGGGATTAATGCTCATTATGTTTTCTTAATGGTATACCATAGCAAAAAAGGAAATGATACAGTAAATTTCCATAAACCTGAAAGATATTTTTTCAGTTCACTGCAACAAACACAGAGAGTCTCAAACACAACTCCAGATACTAAATCATACTCAAAATAGATAAGGGTGCAGACTGACAAAGACATAGATGTGGGCTTTGATAAGCTTCATCATATTTGAGGCCTATATCAATAGTTTACTAAAAGAAGTCCAAGACTTCCATAATGCAAACTTCAAGATTCTGTTGAAAAAAAGTAAAGACCTGAAGAAATGGGAAATCCTCCCATATCCATGGATCATGAGGATTCATGAAATCCTCCATGTTCATCTGATATTAAGATGATATACTTCCCAAATTAACCTATAGATTGAATCTGTAGAACAAGATAACAATGCCTATCAAGATTCTAAGTGCCTTTTTCACAAAAATTGACAAGCTAATTGTAAAAGTTATATGAAAATGCTAAGGATAAAGTGTAGCTAAAGCAATCCTACATGACAAGATCAAACTTGGAGGGTCCTCAACTTTGGTGCTTGAGAAGACTGTGTTTTTGCACCCCATTGCAAAGAATAGCCATTGAAAAGGTGATAGTACCACAGTTCAGAAGAAAGGAGCAGAGCTAAGCAATCAAGAAGATGTTTCTTCTTGAAACAGAGGTACAGGTCTCCAGAGATGATCTACAAAGTGTTGCACATCTTATAAGAGAGTTCATTAGCAGTGGGCTTAATTACGAAGCATGTGGTGTTAGAGCACATGCAAGATTTCTTGGACTTTAGAAAGTTAACGGAAGCATGTAAGTAGGGTTGGTTACAAAACAAAATTGTTGAAGTACTGTAAATAAAAAATAACAGAAATTCTCACAGTACAGAAGAAAAGGCCAGAGAAATTAGGATATGAAAAGAGGAGAAAAATAGATATATTGAGAGTCCATCCAGGAGTTACAATCTACACGTAATAGAATACTTGAAGCAGAGGACAAAGTAAATAAAACCAAAACAATAGTTAAGGAACAAACTGAAGAAAACTTTCCAGAGTTGAAGAACAAAGTAGGGCTGCAAGTGAAAAAGATTCACAAGGTAGCTGTAAAATTTAATGAAAAGAAAGCAACACTTAGCCATATCCTGATGACTTTATAAATTTCAAGGATAAAGAAAAAAATTACAAGAATTCATAAACAGAAAGCAGGTTACCTCTGAAGGGGCCAAAGTCAGACTGACCTCAGATTTTTCTCTTCCAATTCTAAATGAAAGAAGGACATGGAACAACATTTATAGATTTTTAAGGGAAAATAATTTTAACCAAGAGTTATATGCCCTCTCAAATTAGTATTTCTGTATGAAGGCAACTGGAAGACATTCTCAGATAGCAAGGGGTTAAGAAAGTATGTCAACAAAGAATTTTCTTTGAAAATTTTACTTAATGATTTACTTACTGAAGTCCACAGAAAAATTAAAAAGAGTTGGGGGAAAACTAAATGAAAGAGTTGATGGTAATCATTAAAACTAGTTAAGAAGCATGAAGTCTAAAGTTGTGACATACAGAGTAGTAAACCTAAATGCAAAATAGATTTGCAAGCTAGATCTAAAATTTTCAGTTCATGTACTTTTAAACTGTCATAGTGCATGCCAAATATTCAATGTATTGGGCAAATAAATACTGCTGTATTTTTGCCATATAATAAAGATACATGTTGTTAAGCTAAATGTATGTTAGAAAAAAGTGCTTTGTCATTGTGGACAGGACAAGTAAAGACATTCTTTCTTGAGTGGGTTTATTTTTAACTTGGGATTATCTAGTTTTTTGACTTTTTTAATATTCTAGATATTATTCCTGTATCTGAGGAATAGGTAGAGAAAATTTTTCCCCGTTCTGTAAGTTGCCTTTTCACTCTGTTGGTGGTTTGTTTTGATGTGCAGAAGCTTATTAATTTGATATGACCCCATTTGTTGATTTTTGATACTATTTCTTGTGCATCTGGGGTTTTGTTCAGAAAGTCTTTGCATATGTCTATCACTTCAAGAGTTTTACTATTTTGGACAGGGGATTTAGCTCAGTGGTTTCGCGGCCTGCTGCGCAAGTGCAAGGACCCGAGTTTGATCCCCAGTACCAAAAAAAAAAAAAAGAGAGAGAGAGAGTTTTACTATTTTATCTTCTAGCAGATTAAGTGTCTCTGTCTTACATTTATATCTTTGATCCATTTTGATTTTAGTGTAGTGCATGATGAGAAATACTGGTCTAGATTCAATCTTCTGTATGTGTATAGCCAGTTTTCCCAGCACCATTTGTAAATGAGGCTATCTTTCCTCCAGTGTACGTTTTCTGGCCTTTTGTCAAAGATCAACTAGTTGAATTTCTATATCTTCTTCATTTAACTTTGGCAATCCGTATGTATCTAGGAATATGGTCATTTCTTCTGTGTTTTCCGTTTTATTGGAGTAGAGGTTCTCAAAGTAGGTATTGATGATCCTCTGGATTTCTGTTGGATCTGTTGTGACTTCACCTTTTTCATTCTTAATTGCATGTATTTGTGCCTTTTCTTTCCTTTTTTTGATAAGGTTGGCTAAAGGTTTATTGATTTTATTTATTCTTTCAAAAAACCAACTCTTTGATTCATTGATTTTTTGTATTGTTCTCTTAGTCTCCACTGCATTGATTTCTGCCCTGATCTTTATAATTTCCTCTCTTGTATGGGCTTTGGATTCGTTATGCTCTTCTTTTTCTAGGAGCTTGAGGTTCTGCATTAGGTTATTTATCTGAGATTTCCTCTGTTTTCCTAATATGGGCATTCACTGCTATAAATTTCCCATGTAGAACTGCTTTCATTGTGTCCCATAGATTCCTGTATGTACTACTCAGCCATAAAGAATGAAAAACTAGAATCATTTATAGCTAAATGGATGCATATCAAGGCCATACTCTTAAGTGAAATAAATAGGACACACATGTGTAAATACCGAATAGTTTCACTAGTGTGAGAAACTGATAGTGTAAACAAGGGTTAAAATAATTAAAATGAACAATTGATAATTTGAAATCGGAAAAAAGGTCCAAAGATGAAGGTGTGAAGGGAGGGGAGGGGAAAGGAAAAACTATGAGAAAAGAAAAAAAAATGGAAATGAAATCTGTGTAAATAGGGAAGGGTGAAGGGGGTGAAGGGTGCACAGGGAATGGGGAAAAAAATAACCAAGATATATCATGTACAGGTACAAACACCCAATGATAAATGTAAATGAATTGTATACCTAAAATGTACCAATAAAATGTATCAATAAAATTAATTTAAAAAAAAAAGATCAACTAGTTGAATGTGCTTGGAGTTGTTTCTGCAGTCTCCATTTTGTCCTGCTGATACTCACATTTGGTTTGTTTGTTTGTTTGTTTGTTTGTTGCAAGCACCATGCTATTTTTACCACATAACTTCATATCCAGGATTTTGGTGCCTCCTGCTTTACTCCTGTTGCCCAGGATTGTTTTTGCTATTCTGAGTCTCTTCTTGTTCCATATGAATTTCAGGATTGTTTCCTCTAGTTCTATGAAGAATGCTGTTGACATTTTGATTGGGATTGTGTTAAACCTGTATATCAATTTTGGAATTGTGGTCACTTTGACTGCATTTGCTCTGCTTACCCAGAAACAGGGGATATCTTTCCATTTTGTGATGTCCTCTTAAATTTCCTTTTTCAGAGTGCTGTAGTTTTCACTGTAGAAGTCTGTAACTTCTTTAAGCTAAGTTAATTCCTAAATTTAATTGTTCTTCATGCCATTGTGAATGGTATTTTTTCCTAATCTTCTCAGTGGCTTCATTATTAGTGTATAGGAACACTATTGATTTTTGTTTTGATTTGGTATACTGATACATTACTGAATTTGATTATTAGTTCTAAGCATCTTTTAGTGGATTTGGGGGTCTTCTAGGTAGAGGATCATGTCATCTCAAAATAATGGTAATTTGACTTCTTTCTTCTCTTATCACTTTTATTTCTTTTTCTTGCCTAATTGTTCTTGCTGATGTTTCAGGTATTCTGTTAAATAGAAGTGGTGATAGTGCATCTTTGTAACAACATAGCAATGAGAGGAAAATGTTTTCATTTTATATAGAAATAGAATTACTCATTTATTCTGAGAAAACTAGATAAATATAAGATGGCTAATAGGGCCAGGAGGGTTGGCACATGCCTGTAATTTCAGCTATTTGAGCAGCTGAAGCAAGAGGATCACAAGTTCAAGGCCATCCTGGGCAACTCAGTGAGCCCATATCTCAAAATAAAAAACAAAAAAGATTAGTATATAATTTAGAGGTAGAGCATTCTTGGGTTCAATACATAGTGAAGAAAAAAATTACTAATAGGACTTTTCTTATACTAGCCAAAAGGAAATTGAGGTGATTTATAAAGATATTCCTATAATTTATCCAAGATTCTGGGTTCAGTTACAATATGATGCAGTTTTTGTGGTGTTGGGGATGAAAACCATGGCCTCTTGCATGGATTGTAAATGCTCTACCACTGAGCTACATCCCTAGTCCTGCAATTTTATAGCTACCTGGAACAACCTCCAATCTGAGGTAATCAACTCATTTATTGGCACATCACTTGATGTAAAAGTCCATTATTATGTCCATGGCTAATGAATGGATGAATAAAATGTGTTATATATCTGGACTATTATTCAGCTTTAGAAAGGAAAGAAATTCTGACATGCTACAATATAAATTAACTTTGAAGACATTTTGCTTATTGAAATTAGACACAAAAAAAGACAAATACTATATAATTACACTTACTTGAGGCCGTTAGAATAATCAAAAGCATAGAAACAGAAAGTAGAATGGTGGTTGCCAGAAGCCAGAGGGAGGAAAGAACAGATTTATTGTTTAATGGGCACAGAGTTTTGGTTTTACAGGAAAAGATTGTGGAGATGGGTGGTAGTGAGGGTTGCACAACATTATAAATGTATTTAATCCCAATGCATTACATCTTTTACAATGGATTCAATGGTAAATTTTATGGCATTGTACCACAATAAAAAATAATATCACACAAGAAGTGTAACATAAGTATAATTTGACATAAGCAACACCATCAAATCTTTTAAAATACAATAATAATTTATTACTGCATAACATGTAATAGAGAAAAAAGTAAACAGTGTTAATATCTGCCACTATATGGAATTGATTGAATGAATGATGATAACAAGTTGATAGGATATTATATAACCATTAAAGTGATGCTGAAGTAGCAAAACAAGATGTACAACTTTATATAGATTATGATCTAAATTATATAAAAAGAATGGCATGTTTGATTATGAGCAGTGTGTTACCTGAATAATCAAAACTAACTTATTTATTTAAATCCCATTGACAATGGAGCAATGGTATTATCCATTCTGATAAATAAAAAACACAGTTTGAGAGAAAATATGACTTTAACATTTTTTGTTGCCAATATGGATATTTTACAATGCTGATGTTCAGTAAGTCAAGTCTGAATGTGAAATTCCAAATTGGTGAGGAAATGTTCTATGTTTTATTCCCTAATATCAACAATTCAATCATGGATTTCTCAAGTTTTCTTTCAAGCAATCACATTTCTTATACCTCAGTCTGCCTTGGTTGACTAGTCACCAATTCCAGTTACTATTACAAATAACACTTTTTTGTCAATAACTAAGAAAGATGGATATTTTCAGGTAAGAACTGAGAGATAAATAAGAAAAAGTATAAACAACAGATATAGCTTAAAACCAACTGCAAGGTAAAAGATATTATGAACCTGGATTTAAATAAGAATAAATGTCATAATGAGAAAATATATATTCTTCCACTCTGCAGTCATGCTACCTTGACATTTTCATTGAATTAACCAAATTCTTTCACCAGGGCATGGAAACAGATTTCTCAGGCTCAAAATGTTTTCGTATTCTAATTTTTTATCATAGAAATTATGATAATCATCTGGCAGGGTGGCAAAGGATTGTAATCCCAGCTACTTGAGAGACTGAGGCAGGGGGATCACAAGTTTGAGGCCACTAGGGGCAACTTAGGGAGATCTTGTCTCAAAATACTGAAAAGGGCTGAAGACATAATTAAGTGGTAGGGTTCCCTTGATTCAATCTCCAGTACCAAAAGAATTAATAAATAATAGCAATCACTATACTGAAGTACTTAGCAACATGCTTATATGGGAATTGCTTAAATAATCTATCTAGAATAAATAAATGAATACCCCTTAATGTAACAGTAACTATTCAGTGTAAACATGTTTGTTATTCAAATATAAAGTAATTTGGGTTTTCGTCTCCAAATCATATAATAAGATTGAAAGTCCAACAAGTATAACATTCATCTGGTAATTTTGTGTGCTCCTTCATAACACATGTATACTACAAGTAACTCTAGATTGACCGGCAGGGCTACTGGCACAAGTACCTATAGTATAAAGAAAGTTCAAAGTCATTCAATGCAATCATCATAAAGCAAAGACTTGGGAAAGTTAGCTGGTTCCATCTGAGGTGCAAAACTAGTTGGTAACTCTGTGAAGACTAAACTAGAACACATAAGCTCCCTTACCATACAACAATACCTTCAAATATCTTTAGATTTCTACTGAGTATTATAAAATGTTCTACTTTGGAAGAGTAGCAGGATCTTTCAGCCATAATAAAAGTAAATGGTACAAATATAGCAAGATTGTAGAGAAAAAATAGAAAAGGTTAAATATCCACACTGTGAAGTCAAATCAGAAAAAAGTAAAATTGTTCCTCAAATTTTTGTTCTTACTTTTAAATGCCCACATCTACTACTAGTATTCTTTTTTCTACTTCCTAATAAGATCAATAAGAGGACAAAAGTTAATAAGAGGATGTGTCATTGATATAGTGAAGAGGAGTCTTTCTTTTTTTTATTCTGTTGATTTTTAATTATCTTCATTATCTTGGCTAAATATACAGAGCTACTCAAAAATAAATGATGTATGTAAAGGTAGTTTTAGGTGCTGCTTTAGAATATATGCTGTAGGAGCTCTTTTTGGTTTTATTGTGTCTCTGAGGTATCTTTATTGTTCAAACAGTGGTAGCCTTTGAAGAACAAGAATTGTGCCATATGATAAATCTCTTTATGTTAATGATTGATGGGGAAAGCCACATTACTCTCTTAATGGAATCCTGTTTTTCCAATTTTTAGAACAAACTACTGAGTCTCATTATTAACCAGATCTTTATTCTAATTTTAGATTCTAGAATGTTTAAGGGTTACAGTTTTCCTCATTGAAAGACTTTAGCCTAAAAAGGTGTATATCTGTAAAATTGGAACCAATGTCACTCACGCATAGCCTCAGAGGAACTCAAAAAATGTGTTAAGTAAAGAAAGCATAAACCAAGGAAGGAACTGAGGGAGGGACGGAAGAAGGGAAGAATGAAGGGAGAAATTATAAAAGAGGGACTGAGTTACTTTACAGAGTTAGTGTGTGGGCAGGGTCTTTCCCAAGTCATGATGCCTGGGTTTCTCTGACTACTGAAGTCATGGCATAGGCGATAGGTTACTGAAAGCAAGAAAAGAAGGGTAAAGTTCCACTGACAAAGCAGGAGAAATGTGAATGAACAGAAGAAAATTTCCTTGATAAAATGGTATTTAGGGAAAGCAGAAAGAGAGGAGAGAGAGAAAAAAAAATATTATATCCTAAGTGGTACTTTGTAAGTGGTGTTCCACTTAATCTTCAGATGAACCCTATGAAGTCAGTATTATTCCTACTTCAAAACTGAGAAAACCGAATACAGAGATAGATAACTTGTTTCAGACTACAAAGCTTAGTAGAAAGCTCTGGGTCTTGAACCCAGAACTGGTTTGCACCAAAGTCCACATTCTTCCTACTATGCAGGCTTGGGAAAAAACTCACATTTTACTTTGGTCCTGTAGGAGTAACACTATCCCTAATAAAAGTTCACAAAATTGGGCACTTGACCTTAGGTCATTTCAAATGGATTTCCGTATCAGCTCTTTTCTCCTTTCTGAAAGTCTAAACTCCAAAAACATTCTACCAATCATTCTGGGTGGCAAATGCAGCATTACAAGGTGGTCTGATTCTCTTCCCTGTAATATCTATCCCAGTGCTCCTAAGTTACCTAAGGGAATAACTCTACTTCAGGTATTATGCCACCATTGCTTATAATGATGATGAAAGGCCTGGCTCAAAATGTTCAATCAATTCAATTATTATTACTTTATATTCTTCTGTTACAAGTGGATCTGAAGGTCTCTGAAGCTGAAATAAGGAACTTAACCCACCTCTTTAAAATAAGTATGTAGTTTCACTGACTTTCATCATGGAAAAAGGACTTTTAGGATGTGTCAGTAAAAGAGTAAAAGAGACATGAGAAAGATTTATTAGATGTAGATATAGGATGCACTCAACAGCAGAGTGTGGGTGTTCAAAGAAATGAGGCATTACAAGCCAAAGAAGGGCACAGTTAAAGGCCGTTTTCTCAGACATGTATTCTCACTGTCTGCCAGGTTACAGTGCAAATCATCTATGTAGATTTGAAGTGAAGATATGTGTTTGAAGTTAAAACATGCTGTCTCCAACGCAGTTGCTTTCTGGGATGGAGGAAAAGGCTGTTTGCAGGTGAAAAGGGTCTAGTGCCCAGGAATTTATACGCTATTGAAAAGGACTTTTAAGAATTTAACACTACCTGAATAGGAGGGAAGGGGTCACATGCCAGGGTGGCCTTCAGAAGCAGGAAAAGAGCTTGTCTTGAAGCTGCAGTTTCTCTTTTTTTCTTTCTTTTTTTAAAACTTGGTTGCTTTATTTTCCACTTTCAAAATTCAAAAACGCTTTACAGTATCTGCTTCCCCTGTTGATCATCAAGGTTTTATGGAAGGACAGTGAAAACTTTATCACATCAACTGGGTATATGCAAAAAGCAATAGATAATTTACAAACAAATCTCTTCAGTCAAGAACATTTTGCAAAATACATGCTCTGGCACACATCTGAATTTACCTAAAATCAGGCTTTAAAGTACATTTCGAAAAAAAGATTTAACACCGACAAGCCTTTCAGAATAATGCTGAAGGAAAGCTAGAAACAGCTTGTTGAATGTAATTTGAGGGAACAGAAGAAGAAGAAATTACCAGTTGAACCTACATTTAAATTTATATTAGTGAGACTTTTTAATAAATTTTAACAAAGTGAACAATTCTTTTCCTTCTGGTAATTTTTCAGGTTTTATTTTTAAACTTGTGACATCTTGACTAAAGGAACTGAATTCTGGGACTAGAATATTTATAGGGGAAAAAAAACATTGGGGATACTTAGGTTGTTCTAAAAACTATTCTTACAGTCTGCCTTCACAGTAAGGAAGACTATCAGAAATAATATATGAGATTTCATTTGCCTTATATTTTATAAAAGATAAGTACAACATCTCAATGGCAAAAATAAAAATTCAAAGTGGTGTCACTTTGGAAATTAAAAAAAAATTAAATGTTGCCCTAAATTAGTTTCTAGATTTGCAAAATGGAATAATACATATTTTGAGGCATAGGATCCATTAAAACTATACTGCTATTTCCACTTTTAATATAATCTTACTGTACTGTCAGGTAGCTCTTTAGATAGTATCAAGAAGCCACTAAAAATAATACCAAAAACGTGGAAATGGAAAGACAAGAAGATAAGAAACTGAGTAGTAGCGGCAAACATAATTTTTAATGTTTCCTTGTTAACAAATGCCACAAAAGTATATATTTTGGCTCAGTGCTGGATGTGACTAGGAAACAGTGGGCTGCTGGATGTGACTAGGAAATGAGTGAACAATGGTCCCAGTTAGATTCTTAACTAACCCGTGATTTGATGTCTCATTCATGAAGGACTGCTTACCCAGACAGCTCGGTAAGGGATACTGTGCCGGGCTCCCCCACCACCACCCCGTTTCATGGTTTTTTGAAACAGGGTCTTGCTATGTAGTTCAGACTGGCCTTGAACTCACCATGTAGCTGTAGCTGACCTTGAACTCAGTAATTCTCCTGCTTCAACCTCCCGAATGCTAGGATCACAGGCATGTGCCACCATGCCCGGCCCTTACTGCCTATTTTGCTGTGTTTTTTCAAGAACACTAGGAAGGACTACGTACCTCTCAAAGTCAGCAGAACAAAGAACTCACAAGATCATAAAGTAACAACAACAACAACAACAAAAATCTGTAAATGATTTCATTCTAACCATTGTATTAATCACTTTTGAGATAGAGTATGGGCTCATAAAAATAAAACTCCAGTACCCTTATGTATTTTAAATTTTTCCTCAATTGATCAAAAAGGTTTTCAAACAATCTCAACTTTAAAATACTCCTCACCTTCCATCTCAAATTACCTCTTTTATTAGTCTTGCACATGAAATTACGATGTCAGGATAGTTAAAAGCTTTAGGAGTATTTTAATAGAAGGGACATACTGAGTTCAGTTCCCAAGAGTGCGATTTGTTTGATCACATGAGTGTAACTTACAAGTTAGAGATCATTCCACTCAAACACTAGTAGTCTTTTTACATTTTATAGTGAGTGATAGATACCATGTGCAAATATTGGAATTCTGAGTTGTGATTTTTATTAACTTATTGCTCGCTTGTCTTAGGCTTCATTAGTTTTAATATGCTAAAGTATACTTTATCGCCATAAAGTGAGTGCTTTGGTATCTTAGAGGATATTTGTTTGAGTATAATTTTAATTCAGTGATAAAACAGAGCACTTAAAATCTCTGAAAGACATCAGAATAACATCTTTTTCCTTAGTAGCTGCAGTTTTTCTTAAAAGTACAATTTTAAATTCTTGATTTCTTGGTCTCTTTTCAGGAGACAGCATGTCTTAACTTCAAATATGTATCTCCACTTCAAACTCATATAGCTGGCTTGCATGGTAACCTGACAGACAGAATACACATCCAAGATCACCCATATAAAGAACACCCTTTAAAGGTGCCCTATCCTGGCTTGTAATATGCTTCATTTCTTTGAGCACCCACACTTCACTCTTGAATGCATCCTATATCTACCTCTAATAAATCTTTCTCATGCCTCTTTTAGTGAAGTGACCTAAAAGTTCTTTTTCTATGACAAGAGTCAGCAAACCTACATATTCATTTTAAAGGGGTATGTCAAATTCCTTATTTCAGCCTCAGAGAGCCTCAGGCTCAGCCTGTGACATCTTTCTTGAGGAGCCAGCCAGGAGCTAAAAACAAAAAAAAAAGAAGCATCCTTCAGTAAGTCCAGCAAAAATGGCTTTTTTATTCATTCATTTATTTTCTTTCTCTGTCCCCACTTTCTCCCAACCTCACTGCCTCTGGAGCCTTGTTTTCTCTAAATCATAGTTCCCTCTGAAGCATACTTTTTCTCTCAAGCATAGTTTTCTCCCAACTCCTTTGTCTCTGAAGTATAGTTTCCCAGTGGTTTGCTTTTTCTTCCTCTCCGTCTCCCACTCAGGATTTCATCTGTCAAAAAACTCAAAGTGTTTAACTTTTTTTTCTATTGGTTACCAAAAAGGTAAGCAGCTAGAGGGTAGAGGAGCCTAGTGCCTCCCACTACATGGGGGCGTGGGGGGCACGTGGTCTCTGTTTTCCTTAATATGTGATCTACAGTTAGGTAAAATCTCCAGACTTCTAAGACCCTCTGAGTTCCTCGTATATGTTACAAGTCTCTAGATATAAAGATCTTTGGGAAAGATTTTTTTAGTACAGCCCAGCTGTTGTATACTTTTCCGGCTTCCCTGATCTGTTGTTAAAATAACCATGCTCCATTAACAAGAACACTTATTGCAGACATGACAAGAAACAAAGCAGAGCTGCAGTCCTGGGTGGTTCTGACTCTGGGAAATGGAGCAGGCCTCGAGGTGATATGTTTGGGGCTCATGTGCAGTGTGATCCAGGTTTGGGGTGAGCCATTCATGTGGCCTAACACTGGTTTGGGGCACCCTCAGGTGTGACCCTGGTTCCCACCTTTCCTTTTTCTTGTCTTTATCTCTTTCCAAAAGTACACAAGGAAAATCTTAGAGGTGTACAGTGCACCTTTCTGAAATATGGGTAACCCGGTATCTATTCCTAAAACATCACTTTAGGCTGTAGTATGAGAAATTGTAACCATTTTTAAAAATAAATTTTAAAAAGAAAAGGATAATTTTTCTTTTCAGCTCAATATGGGGTCAAAATAAGTTAAAAAGTAAAGAGACATGGGCTCAATATGGCACCTTAAATTTTAATACAATATTCCAGCTTGATCTCTTTTATAAAAAAGAAAAAAAATAGGCAAAAATCTCATTAGCTAGGTTTCTATGGCCCCATATCAAGAGCCCAAATTACATAGACCTTATACAATCTCTTGTGCCTTGTGCCAATGGGGCCAGCTAAAACACAGCCAGACCTAATAAAAGGTAAACTCTTAAATGATCCAAACAAAACACCCAAACACCCAACCAACAGAGCCAAGAGAGGTTCCGAAGGCCCCAGAGGAAGACTCAGAAACTAGTTCATCTCCTTCTTCTAGTAGATCCTCTCCCAGGGCCACTTCCTCCATCCCACCACCTTATTAACCTATCACTCCCTATTACCAAAAAAATCCAGCCCTAGTGGTATAACAAAAAAGGATACTTCCTACCATCCCAATGATTCAAAAGCTAATATATGCCCACTCAAAAAGTCTCAGCAGGGTGTTATAAGAATACATGTACCCTTTTCCATGAGTGATCTGACCCAGATTAAACAAAAACTGGGGCAGTTCTCAAATGACCCAGACAGGTTCATAGATAAATTTCAGATTTTGGTTATAACTTATGATCTAACTTAGACAGGTCTTCATGCCTGTTTTCTACTTGTCGCACCCCGTTAAAAAAAAAAAAACCCATATATGGGCCACAACAAAGGCTAAGGCCAATAAACTACGTGCTCAAAATAATGACAGAGATATGAATACAATTACAGTACCTGAAAGAGATCCTGATTGGCAATACCAAATTAGAGAGGAGGGCACAAAAAAGTAATGAAATAGTTACTCATTTAATTAATAAAATTAAAAAGTATATGAGTAAGCCAGTCAATTATAAAATGATTAGAAAACTTACCCAAGACAAAAAACTTCCTGCTTTATTTCTGGGGCACTTAACTAAAACCCTTCATAAATATACTAATATTGAGCTCAACTCATAGGCCAGAAAAGTTTTATTTAAAACATATTTTATTAGCCAGCCTGCCTCAGATATTAACAAAAAAAACCTTCAAAAACAGTCCTCAGACCCCTATTAACAAACTTTTAAACTTGGCTTTTAGGTTCTTCAATAACAGGGACAAAATGGTGACAAGTAACAAGGCCCAAGAGAAATGACAACAGGCACAAAAAAGGCCCAATTTATTGCTTTGACATTAAAAAAACCCACAAAATCCTGCCTCCACCCAAAGACTCCACCTACAAAGAGGAAAAATAAAAGACCATATGACTGCTACCACTATAGAGAGCCTAGAAACTTACAATAAAACTATAATAAGCTGGGCCCTACTTTACCTGGGATGTGTCCCCACTATAAGGTGGGAAGACACTGGAAACAAGACTGCCCTGTCCTCTGAAGGGAAGAGAGGCCACCTACTCCTATGTTGGTTGCTCTAAAAAATTAATCTCTCAAAGCCCGTCTCAACAAAGTAGGCATCACCCTAGATGAGCCTCAATTCTTGACATGACAGATAAAAAATAAGTTTTATTTTAGATCCTGGGACTTATAAATCTGCCTTACTCAATCCCCTAGACCCTTTTCTAATAAGACCTGTATTGTGGCTGGTGTTGATGGTATCCCTAAGGCCGAACTCTTTACAATGTCTCTACCTACAGATTTAGAAAACTAATTTTCACTCAGGCTTTCCTAGTGTTCCCAAAATCCCCTACCCCATTATTAAAAAGAAATCCTTTTGACTCTTTAGGAACAACTCCTTATCTGGCACCAAAATATTCATCCCCCTTTTTTGAAAATATTAATATCAGCCCCACCAGACAATATATTTAGAGACATACCAAAAAAGTTTTATCAGAGATAGATCCAAAGGTCTGAGATAATAAAATCCCAAAAAAGGCAATTCATTCCCAGCCTGTTGTCATTTCCTTAAAAGACTCAATAACTGTCCTCATAAAAGACAACATCCTATTAAACCAGAGGTCGCCTGGGGGCTTCAGCCTCTGATTTCTAAATTCCTCAAGCATGGCGGTCTTTTAGTTTGTGGCTAGTCCCCGTGCAGTACCCCCATCCTTCCAATACTAAAACCAAATTTAAAATATTGACTAGTCCAAGATTATGAGGCATTAATAAAGGTATAATTCTACTCCATCCTATAGTTTCTCTCCCATAAACTATTTTAACCCAAATATCAATTAAAACTACATGATTTACTATCTTAGATATTAAAGATGCTTTTTTTTCTGTATCCTGTTACACCTTGACTCACAATATGTGTTTGCTTTTAAGTAGACTGATCCTAATACTATAAAAGCTGCCTTAATGTACTTGAACAGTCCTGCCTCAGGGGTTCAGAGACAACCCTCAGTTATTGAAAAATGCTCTGGCAAAAAAAATTGAGGTCTCTAACTCTAAAAAAATGGAGCACTGCTGCAGTAAATGATCTTATTTACAGCTGCATGAAGCTAGACTCTGATAAAAATACCATTAAAGTTTTAATTTCTTAGGAGCTATAAGATACTATGTGTCCCCACAAAAGTCTCAGATAGCTCAATAAAAAATTAAGTATTTAAGATATATCTTAACCTCAGGGGAAGGTACTCTTACTCCTTAAAAAAAAGAGCTTGTCTTAAAACTACAGTTTTTCTTAAAAGTACAATTTCAAATTCTCAATTTCTTGGTCTCCTTTCTACTTAGTTTTATTTATTTTATCCTACCTCACTTCTACTGTTAAATTCCAAACAATTCTTCCTTGTTCTTCAAATCATTCCCATCTACATAAGCCATGGTGATAATCATTGATTATTTCACAAGTTCTAGTAACCAGCAGCAACAGAGAATCCTCTTCTTGCAGGGGGAGGGAGGACATCAATCAAGGTTTTGGTGGGCTTTTTTTTTAATCCTTATCTGTGGTTATATGTAATCTTTCACTTCTAATGTTATTTGTGTCTTCTCCGTGTCTTGATCTTTTCTTAATTTGTTTCCTAATCTGTTTTAAAAATAATTTTTTTCTTTTACTAATAAGGTCTCCTGGATTTTTAAAATTTATTTTATTAATTTCTGATTTTATCTTTATTTATTGACATAACTCTTTTAGTTTTTCCTGTCTCCTAGATTGTATGTACATTGTATTACAATACATTTAATGACATATAAACATTTGCTGTTCAATCATATGTAAGCAATAAAACAAAAAATTGAAATAAATACATTTAGTGTTATATGACTTCATGAGTTGGGCTTTTCTGTACTCTCCCAATATTTTTATGTAACTTTTCTGTTTTTCTTCTGTTCCTAAAGAGTTTGTAAAGTCTTACCACACTGTGCTCCATAAATATGTACAATTACTATGTATTAATCAAAGATTTTTAAAATCATTTAAGGAAATGTGTTAGCTATTCTTATTTAATCTTTATAACATTGTATGTATCAAATCATCACAAGGTATCCCATAAATTTGTAAAATTAAAATGAAATTTTTAAAGTATTCATAATTTCTTATTTGTGCTTCCCTTTAATCTGGATCTTAAGCATCTTTAAATTTCCAATTGTACATTAATCAGGAAATTTTTTGTTGTAATTCTACCCTTATTCTGTTTTGGTGAGTGATGTACTCTGTATGATCTCTGCCTTTTAAATTATGTCGACCTTCATTTTGTGGCTTGGTTCTGTGTTTGTATGGAAAATACAGAACATCTATTCTGCATTTGAGAATGCACAGAGGTATGCCTGTGTGTGGTAACATTTCCTATATGTCATTGAAGATAATTTTTAATGGTCCGAATACTGCTGCCAGCTGTGCCAGTTTCTCCCCATCCAGCTGAAGTTGTTGCCAGGCCTCACTCATATCCATTTCACGAATCTTTGGCAGGAAGAGCTACTCCAGCATTTCCACAAATGTGCACCCCCGGAGTGTGAACTTGTCACGATCTGGCAGGGAACTAAATAATGAATACTAATGATGGAGAAGCCAGACCAGCCCTTTCTCAGGGTTTCTACTTCCTCCTTTCTGTACGGTGGGTGGTCACATCCGCCCTGCCAACATTCCAAGGTGTGTCGGGAGAAGCCAAGAGATAAGGATAGTGACCAACATAAAGTGATAAAGAAGTAAACATACTAGCAGTGGTTGCTAATACAAGCGCTGAAGGAAAAGATAACTATATAAAATGGCTAACACAGGCACCAAGCAAGTACTGCTTCTATTAGTTCCCTTCCCTGTCCTCAAACACCTTCAGCTCCCTTTGGGGAAACCCTTCCTCCTCCACGAAGACGCCGCTGCCCAATAATAACGTGAGCCTCTCTCAGCGCTGCCAGCTTGGAACCCGCTGAAAGCGTGCTGTGACGAGGAGCAGAAACCTGCCAGCAGCTCAAATTCGCGCCTCAGCACAATCAGCCCTGGCGGAGCATGTGCGGTGCTCCTCCTCCTCCTTCGGCAGTGGGGGCCGAACGGCAGATGCTGCCCAAATGTGCTCATTAATCAAAAGAAGCTTTCGCCCCCGGACGCCTCTGGGCCTCCGGCAGCCAGAATCTCCGCCGCGGAGCTGAAGGGCGGGGGGCGCCTCCCTCCTGGCGCCCTTAGCAAGCAGCCGCGGCGTCAGACGCAAGCTCTGCCCTGAGCCTAAGGAGAGAAGGGCTCCAAGGTGTTCTGAATGCGGGTTTCCGGGGAGGATGCCCTTGGGGTCCCGCGCCTCCTCCAGAAGCTCCGTGAGCTCCGAGGAGCCGAGCGCAGCGCGCCGCAGCCGCAGCAGCCAGGAGCCGCGCCGCGCGTGTCTGCACCAGTCGCCGCCTCGCCTCCCAGCCCTCTTTCCTAATTTGCCCTCCGAACGAAGTCGGGCCCAAATTCATTCTCTGCACCTGTGAGTGATACACACAAGTTCTCCAGACACGATTCTTCCTCTATTAACCCCCACCCGCCTCGGGGTCAGTTTTTCCACCTTTAACCTCGCAACCACCTGGGGGAAGGTGGCAGGATGGAGGGAATGGGGCGAGGAGAGGCATTTGCCCCTTCAAAGGCACAAAAATCCGTTGCCAAAGCTAAAAGGGTTCGCTTTCTTCGGTTTTTGAACAGTACAGTGGGATGCCTGCTCGGCTGACCGCTGCCCTGGCCCGAGCCCTGCCTTCTCTCGCTTCCCAGCTGACGCTGAGTTCGGACCGCAGTCGCCCGGCTCCTTCGCCCTGTGGTCAAAGTCTGCGGACGGATCGATGCCCGCGCAGGCTTCTCCCTGGGCAGTTCGATGCTGGCTTAGGTTAAGCCTCCGGATTCTCACCTTGGCACCTCCTGTTTATCCTCCTTCACACACACACCCTTCACCATCACCCCCCCACACACACACACACTCTACCACCAAAGGACGTGCCCTTTTGGTAGTGTCGGGGCTCCCAGCCGGAGCGGGGGGAGGGCGCCTCCCTGTCCCCTCCTCCCCGTCCCTGCCTCAGCTCGGGGTTTTACTGCAGCAGCCGGAGGTGACAGCGACGCCTTAGCCTCCTCCTCAGTTGCTTTTGGAGCCCCGGTTTCCCCTGCATCGGGAAAGGCCCCCTCCTAAGAGGCTGGTCCCGGAAGAAGTGAGAACGAGCTACAGATGACCACATTTTAAAATGTAGAAGTCACTGCGCTTCATTCCTCCGAGGACGAGCGTGACCTCCCAGGACAGTGGCAGCGTCTGTGAAGTTGGGACCGTAGAGCAGGGGGAGGGGAGTGGTGCAGCCGACGCACTCTTCGGGAGGAAGTCGCTGGGAGCATGGCGGTTGGACACAAGTTTGCGTGAGAGTGTTTTCCTTTTGTCAATCATTAATCACCGGAATCAGTCTGGCAGAATTGGAGTTTTAGCAATAGTGCAGAGGGCGGGGCCGAACACCTAACTCTGGGAGTCTCCGGGTGCCTCTCACAGTGAAAAGCTGACAGCAGCTGGGGAGGAGCCAGAGGATCCGTGCTCAGCTAAAGCCACGGGGAAGAACCCACAACCTGGAGGTAAGCATCTTCCAAAATATCTACTACAACTGTAAAGCAGCTGGAGTAGGACAGAATTCCTGTCTTTACAGAGTGAGGGGGGGTTAATAGTGAGCTTTAATGCAATGTATCAGTTTATTATTTAACTGCATTACAATTTTTTAAATTAAATGAGTTTTTCCATTTGCCTTTTACTATGTTGGAAACCAAGATGTTTCACTCAGCAGAAGCCAAACTTTGATACTGAAACTTTCCTGGCCAAAAGAAAATTATGTATTATTTCCATTATTTATCTGTATGTTGTTTATTAATAATATTCAAGAACAGTATCTTTGGGATATGCTTGGTTTTCTTAAATATTCATTTTTGTCCAGTTTCATGCCATTATGCAATACTTTTTTGCCCATAAGCTACTTTATGCAATAGATAACCAAGTCAACTACAAAACAGGTGGAGAATTTTCAACACAGAATGGACTTTAACATATTTTTTTCATGATTACTAAACAGCATCTAATTCCTCAAAGATGCCTAAGTGATCATTTATAAGTAACCAAACTTGAGCATCTAAGGAGTCTGGTGAACATTCCACAGGGCTGGAAAAAGGGGTTAGAGTGGACAGAGATTACAGTGAGATTGGAGTGAAATTCTAGATTTGTTTCAATTAAAATGGCATTCAACTAGTTCTCAGTTCACTAATGATCCCACCCCATGATCAAATAAAGAATTTGAGGAATTGTTAAATGTGAAATCTTAATCCTCAAAGTCCTACAAAATGCATCAGGGGAGTTGAGAATGTTGTTTTTCTAAAAGATTTTGTGGTACAGTAGTTATTTTTAATTAAACCAAAATTAAGAAATATGTGAACATTTTTGTTAAGGAACTTTTAAAATTTATGTATAAAACTTTGAAATTTTAGTAACTTGACTTCCACTTCTGAA
Organism: Heterocephalus glaber; assembly: GCF_000247695.1. Next base: position 39,321,627 of record NW_004624730.1, on the reverse strand, counting down.
TTATTACTATGCTTCTTAAAAGCCATCATTTTAATGATTTTTTATAACTATGATTTTGCATATAGATTACCACTAGGCCACCAACAACATACTTTAGCATGAAATTCCCTGACAGACTTTTTCAAATTTTTTTTTTTGGTACCAGAGATCGAACTCATGCTTGCAAGACAGGCAGTGAAACCACTGAGCTAAATCCATGGCCCGCAAATATTTCTATGTAACTTCTTAATAACAATAAATGAATATGGGTTTTCAAGCCAAATACCTGGACAGTTTGGAATTTTACTGGATATGAAGTTGAAAGTCAAATAATCCTCAACCGTCATTGGTTTTCTTACTCCACTGTGTGCAGATTTGCAAATATTTTTATAAAAACCATTCTTTTACTTCTCTAGCCAATTTTACCCTGTGTCAGCATAAACTATTTTAACATCACATATACAAGAAGCAGAATCTTCATTAAAAAATTACCTAAATGGGACTCAACTTCTAGAATGGTGGTGTGGAAATCTTTGCAAACCTGCTGTTTACAAAACAACAATAAATGGTAAAAATTGTCTCTAGACATTATCATGAAGTAATATTTATTCAAGGCAATCTATAGCATTTCAGTAAGAACAGCAAGAGTTAGTGACTTTTGAGCCACAATCCATTTCCCACCCTCCTATATCTGGGTGTGATGATGATCCAATTGGCTGATTGGTGCTTCATTGTGAGTAAATACAGCCAAAAGTACAATGTTCTCTCTCAGCCTGTGCTCTGGTCTGAAGCTATAGTAGATTCCAAGAAAAAGCAGGCCATCAACATTTCTCATCTTCCTCAGCTTTCTGTTAGACAAGCTTTATTTCAGGCAAGACCAACTGTGAAATCTGAGACTTTCTTCTCTCAGTTACCATCCCACCTACCGCTCTTATGGCAGAAGATGAAAAGCTTAACAATAAAAAGACAAACAACCCATTTTAATTTGGACAAAGGATTTGAAATGCCATTTTCCAAAGAGGATATACAGTTGTTATGGTTACAGTTAGGGTCATAACAACAATAAAAAAAAATAATAACAAGTGTTGGAGAAAATGTGGAGAGATTAAGGTTGGAGGTAGGATTTGGTGATAGAATGCTTACCTAGCGCATGCAAGCCCTGGAGATGATCCTCAGCACATACACACAAAAGATCACAGAGAATTTGGAACTGTGGGGTGTAAAATAATGGCACTGCTAAAGAAGACATGCATATATCGAAGAGAATCAAAAACTTACGTCCATGGAAGAACTGATACACAAATGCTCATAGCAACATTACTCATAGTAGGCCAAAGAGTGGAAACAATCTTAGTTTAGTGAATCCACAATCAGCAAATCTATAGAAACACCAGGCAGACTAATTTTGTCAGAGGCTGGAGTGGAAGGGAGAGTTAGAGAGAAATGGGGAGTGACAGCTAAAGGGTATGTAGGTTGTCCTTGGCAGTAATGTAAATGGTCTAAAACTTATAGTGATGACTGTGTAAATATGAATGTCATACTACTAAATACTATTAAACTGTACATTTTAAATTGGGTGAATTATATGCTGTGTCAAAAAAGCATATGATATATATCTCAACAAAGCAGTTTTAAAAAATTATCTGAGGTAAAAAAGAACAAATGAGTGTAAAACTTGGAATTCCTAGTACCCTGTGTACAACTAGACCAATAGTTTATGTGAGGCTTTTTTCCCAAAGGGCCACATTGAAATATATGAAATAATTTAAAATGGCACTGGTATTACACAGCTATATGATTTGCACATATTTGCATACCTGCCCAAGCTACCTTCTATTTAAAAAATAAGTCAGATGTTATTAATATAGGCCTAGAGAAAATTTGCATACAATGTCATACCATTTTGGATTCATCCATTCATTATACTACTGCAGAACCTGTGAGGATAATTGCTCCTCTTGCTTTTAGAAAAACCTAGACTTTTACCTATTCCTCAGGCCAAGTGTTGAGTTCATGATGACCCACAGTGGTGAGCGTGGGAGGTGCCTGAATCTCAGTAAAAAGTGCATTTGTTCCTACTCAGATCAGCCAGTCTTTTTACACTCGGTTGGCCCCAAAAGCTAAAGTCCTGAAGGAGCCAGAGGAGCAGCCACTGTAGAACTCACAGCATACTGGCATATCCTTGCTGGAAAGCACCTGCTATAAGTACAACAATCTCAAATGCAGGAGAAGCTCCTAAATAATTAATTCATTTCTTTCATCACCTTTTAAGTTTTGTGTTCAGGCAAGCTTCCTGAGCCTATACTAAGAATCATGGAATTGGGGGATAAAGCTTTGTCCTCAAATGGTCATATAAAATTAGTGAGTCTCAGAGTCTCTGGGGGTGATGAACATCTGCATGTGTTGCTAGAATAGTTATGAGTACACTGAACCAAACTGTACCCTTATCTTTAAGAGTCAAGTCTACCTACTTCAAAAAACCTCCAGCATTTTTCATTCTCACAAGCATAGGCTTCTCCTTTTCCACACATGTATTGAAGAGCAAACCGTGCTGATGAAACTATGTTCTGTCACCACTTTTGTAGAGGTCCCATTGTCATATTTTGTCCAATTAAAAAGTTTCTATAGAATACTTTTTAATGTCTAATCATTTGTCTCTGAGTTAAATACATGTAGAAAAGTTAAATCATTGTTATTATTTTTATATATTGTTTTCATCAAGATTAGGGTTCCATTTATTCAACAGATATTTATCATACATCTATATTACACCAAGACACTTTTAGGCTCTGCATAAGTAATAGGCAAAACATAAAAATTCCTGCTTCAAGGAGCTTAAGTTATAGCAGGGATGTCAAACATCATAAATACAACAACAATAAGTGAATGTGTAGTGCAAGTAAAGGAGATAAGAGCTCTGGAGAAAAATAAAAGACAACACAGTGAGGTACAGTTTTAAATTGTAAGACCAGGCTAGGAAATAAGATCCTATAATTTTGTAATTATGTAATAATCATGCACAAGCCTGGCCACCATTCTGGTACTGAGATAATGTTAGCAGGTGATGGGTCTCCAGGTGCTTGGTTTCCTGAACAAAGATTTGGACAGGACACAGAGAAGGTAGTAGGATATACATTTATTGAAGGTAGAAAAGAAGTATGCTCTGCAGAGTAACAGCAGGCCAGTGAACAGACTCACAGAAGCCATGAGGATAAGGGAAGGGGGTCTTTTATATCTGGAATCCCTGAATTGGCTTCTCTCTCATGCAAATACGGCATTGAGATGATTGTCCTGTCAAAAACTCAGTTGGCCTGGCACCAGATTCAAACTGTCCTATCAAAGACTTGCTTGGTTTTGTGCCAGATGTAAATAACAAATTGAAAATAGCACTTCTCTGATTGGCTGCATGTACAGTGCTCAGGAGTTGCGGAGTCACCCTGGATCCTGTGTTCTACACATGTGCCCTGGATCTCCATGACTTTGACAGATTATGCCCAGGTGTTTGACTGACTTTGCCTCAACCCTAACTTCATACTTCAATAGGCCACAGGACTGCCAGCTCCAAATTAACTTCTTTCTTCCCCTTGAGAACTTTGGTTTCTTCTTCCCATTAGTTTTAACCACCAGCATTGTTTGGCTGTCTAGATATTCCATTGTTTCATGAAGAAAAATATATTATCCCCAACACATCCTAAGCAAGCACAAGGAAGAAATAGCCCAACACCTGCACTGAAGAATTACAACCTAAATAAAACATTGTCCTGTGATAACAAAAATTCTCACTCATTCAAATAAATAATCAGCCTGGGCTTTTAGTTTCCTGTTGATCTTTTTGTCTAGTTTTATTATGAATTCTTGCAGCCTTACAAGGGATTGTGTATAAATAATTAAGACTTGGTTCCTCATAGTTAAAAGCTCTTGAAGAGTAGGAGTAAGAGAAAAAACTGAGGGGAAGAAACCCTTAAGGGCCATCTCGAAAGGTTAAGGGAGGACACATTTTTCCAAATTACAGAGAATAAGCAGAGCATCAAATTCCACAGACCAACTGGAGGGGAAAAAAGGAGGAAAAAAATGACCAGAGAGTCTTTATTTCACCAGATGGTCCCAGAATTTCCATTCAGGTAACCTACTTTAATAGGCACCCAAAGAAGCCTTGTTCTAGTAAAATACAATGGGCGTGGCAGTGTTCCCGGAACAGAGCTTTTAGATGAAGGTTTAAAAGGAACAGGAAGGCTGGGGATTTAGCTCAGTGGTTTTGCCGCCTGCTGCATAAGTGCAAGGACATGAGTTCGATCCCCGGTACCAAAACAAAAAACAAAAAACAAAAAGGAACAGGGACAGGATTTTGTAAGTCAAAAAAGAGCATTTATTTCAGGCTTGAGGAAGAGTTTTTAAAACATTCAGAATAAAAATACAAATAAGTTTTTAAAATTACTCTTATAATGGAGCATTAGAAGTCTCATTCATTTCTTCACCAAATTTTAATTCAGCAGCTACTATGTACCAGGCACTAGGAAAACAAGACAAAAGAAGACCGTGTTTCAAAGAGTTTAGGTAATATGGCTTTGCGATCAAAATAGTTGAAGAACACAGATATAATAACAAGAACTTTCCCACCTGCTATCCTAATCCTGACATTTCCTCTGCTATGAGCCTCCTTCTGCACCCCAGACTACCCAAAATTTCTCTGTCATAGCACCAACTATACTATGTGAGGATGCTTATTTCTTTATTCCTCTTATTCTCTAGAAAGTGGCTCGAGGACAGTGAGCATGACTATCTTACTGAAGCTTATAACCTTTCTCCATCCTTGCTAAATACTTCATTGAATGTCTGGCTGGCTAGCTGGATAGATGGATGGATGGATGGATGAAGGGAAGAAGGGAGGGATGCAGAGATGAGGAATAGATAGGTAGTGAAACAGTTGGATGATTTTCCAGATTATAGTTAAAATTATTTTTGCATAAAAAGAAAGCCTGGCTGAGTGATTATGAGCATGGTTCATTTACTATGAACCAATTTTCAAATTCTCCAGTGCCTGTTTCCTCATTTGTAAACTGGCTATAGGAATAATGCTTCCACCATAGTGTCATTAAATAGGCTGTATAAGGTAATACCTACGAAGTGCTTAGTAAATTTCTAGAGCATAGATTACTCAATAAATACCTACTTTTGATATCAGCGTAGAATAGCAGCTTCCATGGTGACAAGTTGGTATTGAAGTATCGCATCTGCCTGTGGCCATAGCACCCTGAACATGCCTGATCTCATCTGAAGTACTGCATCCCTACTCTTTGGCTCCATTCTAAGATCAAAGGATGTCAGTTAGTAATTCTGAGTTAAAGTTATGTTGAGCTGAAGAGCTTTGCAAAGATTAAAAAAAAATTGTGAATAAATATAAGTAGCATATTGAACAAAAAAAAATTAAAACAACCAGAAAAAAAAAAAGAAAGGAAAAAATCTCAAGATAGCATTGTCCGGGACCACTTGTGGGGAGCTAATACCTCCATTGCACTCACACCTGACTCCTCCCACCCCCATGGACAGGTAGTACCAGTCCGTGTTCATAATCTGAAACATATGCCCTGTGCCTTACCGAATTTCATGCTCAATAAGTATCAGTGAATGTTCACTGATGTAGAAGAAGAAGAAAAGAAGTAAAAACAAATCCTATTTGAAATTAAGTCTTATCCAGCCCTAGGTATTAAATTACCTTTTTTTTTTTTTTGCTTCTTTTGAAAAATCTAATAATCTTTTTTGTACAAAACCTTTAGTCAAAATTATCACAGAATGTCCTCGTATAGAACTATCACCTTCTAAATAAGAAGAGCTAACCCATGAACACCATATGAAAGCCCATTAACTTTAATGCTTCCCTCTGCTTCTATTGGTGATAATACCCTTGGGCATACCGCAACCAAAGGGATCTCATGGGGAATTTAAAATCCTACTAAAAAATTTTTATTTTATTTACTTAGACTGGAGCCAGTGATGGCCCTGGGAATTCTGACTTGGCAGCCAGGATACATGACAAAAGTGTGTTAATATCCGGAATGTTCCCTGGCACACACAGCCCAGCCCACAATAAATGGAAGCTATTCCAATCAACATCACAACCTTCCTTTTGTCTCAAAATTTTCTGTTATTATCATGAGAATGTAAATGCTATGTATCTGTTTGGAAAGAGAATTTTTTAAAAAGCTTTTTAAGCCGGGCCAGGGATCTAGCTCAGTGGTTCCACTGCCTGCCTCGCCAAGCACAAGGACCTTAGTTCAATCCCCGGTACGAAAAAAAAGAAGCTTTTTAAGCTTAATAAACTTAAACCTGCCACAATATCCACAAAAATATATACACATATTTTCTTACCTACCTTGACTGATAAACAGCAGCCAGATAAACAACTCAAGTCTTGACACTAAAAGAGATAACAGTAACAAATTAAGATTTCATAGATTTTTTTCATATATCATCTATGCATATTTGCAGTCCTTCCATAGAATGCTTGGGAGTAGCACATTAGTGCCTTGCAAGTTCTAGGCTCATATTAGTAGCTCAATAAATATTTGTGATATGAATAGAAAAAATCTTGAGTGAACTTAGAATTTTAAATGAAATCATTAGAGAGGTGATTTTTAAGTGTAACAACATAAGCTGGGAGTGCTGTACATGCCTATTGTCAGCTACTCAGGAGACTGAGGCAGCAGGATCACAAGTTTGAGGCTAGCCTGGGTAACTTAGTGACACTATCTCAAAATAAAAGCCAGAAAGGGCTGTGAATGCAGCTTAGTGGTAGAGAGCCCCTGAGTTTTATCCTCAGTATTACAAAATAATAATAATAATAATAATGACAACAATAATATAAAAACTATATAAAAAATAGAAAGCTTAATTCAGTAAAATTAATTTTTAAAAAATCAGGATACAATTACATACCATGATTACAACCAAGTTTAAAGGGAAAAATACATAGGAAAAAATTTCAAAATGTGAACAATACCTTTCGTTGTTGTTGTGTTTGCTTGTTGCAGTATTAGAGATTGAACATGGGACCTTTTCACTGAGCTACATCACCAACACTTTTTTATGTTGAGATGATGTCTGTCCATGTTACCAAATTGCCCACACTAGGCTCAAACATGCAATCCTCCTGCCTCAGCCTCCCAGAGGGCTGGGATTATAGGAGTGCACTACCACATGGAGTCATGCTTATTTTTAAGATGATAAAATTATGGGTGTCTATATATTTGTAATATTTTGTAACTTTTTATTATGATATTTCAGGGGATATTTTATGTTTATAATATCAAGTATGGTTTTAACAGTGGTCAAAATTATTAATAAACAAAATAATTCTTTTCTTTAAAAACCAACCTATTTACATAGCAACATTTCTCTTAACGTTGTCAACAAACTCTTCTGATTTAGCTGTTATCTGTATTTCCTCTACTTTTGCTAATTAGTATATAGAAATCAATTTTTTGTCTCTCCAATCATCATGACAGTCTGATTATACTAGTTCTAGAGCAATTTTTTGAAAGTATTCTATTGAGAGAGAAGCATTATTTGTCACATAGTGAAGACTTGTATCTCTTAGTGTGGTTGAACAGTAAAATAAAGGTTTTAAAATTTTACATTTGTGCTCTCCTAAAAGTTTTTTAAATTAAACAGACTGCCTACAAAGATAAGAACACAAAATTCAGAAATAAATAAGTCCTTTTACCTAGTATTAGCAGCAATAAACTCTAAGAATTTATTAAAATTGATTCCCTATTTTAAAATTGCAAAATATTAATTCTCTTACTTTAAAATGAAAATTTATGTACCTTATTAGTGCACATATGTATATATGTGAATGATACTAAGTATATAGTTGTTTAATTACTAATAGTATGATACTGTGCAATAAAAAATTCAACAACTTCTTATAAACATAGCCCAAGCTCTTCATTTAAAAACCAAATACGATATCACTACTACTCACTACATTAGATGCTATGGAAAGTGCCTACTCAATATAGGTTACATAGCCCCAGGTTCTCTTACAATGCTTTAAATAAATTACTTAACTACCTGGTCATGTAACTTATCTATAAAAATAAAAGGCAACTTTTTAAAAGATAAAAAGCTACAACCTAATCATCCCCACTCTCACAATTATTAATTTTGATTAAATATAGATTCTAATTTGTTTCTTATTTATAGAACTATTAAAATGATTTCCAATATATATGCATTCTTGGGGAAAGAATAGTTAATGCTATCGGGTACAAATTTGCTTTTTAGAAGAAAAAGCAAGAAATGATTAAGGAACAGAGTGAAAAGCTTATGAAACTTAACATGAAGTGTTTACTAAAGCATTGTTCCTGAGTAAGGGGCCAGGATAGTGGGACATTTATTCTCTCACTTAATTCAGTGCATTTGAGGTGGGAGATTCTCACTTAATATTTGGCAGGATGCTCGAGAGAACAGGATCCCATGTGCTTAATCTACAGAGAATGGTAAACTGCTTCTCCTTTATGAACTCATCCACTGAAGAATAATTTTATGAACTTAAGGTCACTTTATTGATTGGGAAATTAAGCACGGAAGGAAGACACCACAGACTCCAATACTCTAGTTACCAACCTTTGTCACTCTAGGCTGTGGATATCACACCTACTCCACAAAGGAGATCTTGACCCTTAAATTTTTAATACATGTTTTATTGCATAAAATTACAAACAGAGGAAAAATAAATCAGGTTGGGCCAGTTCTGGTTTTGATGGGCAAGAAAATCAGGTTATAATTTAGTACGAAAATTGTTCCATAGATTTCTTCATCTAGGAGGAAACAAACATGATGCAGACAAGAAACGTGATGCTGTGCCACTATGACTACTCATTTGCTTCAGGCATATTCTTCTTCCCAGACTCATGAAAGTCACCACTGTATCCACTCACATCATCTATCACTTGAAGCAGTCAACAGAGTCACCAGAAAGGGATCTCTTAGAAAAAAGGAAATAGAAGACATGTAGGAAATAGGAAAAGCAAGAAATAATTGGAATAAAAGTTACTATATTTGAGCCTTTACTGAGACATGACATGATTAAGCATTCTTTGCCAAAGTTGTGTGGCTTAATCTTTACAACATTGAGAAATACTAATTTCCTTATTACTGATGACATAACTTGATGCACCAAGAGATTAAATAACATCCTGAATGAATATCACGCAACAGAAAGTTCTCATTTACCAATTTCAAAATTCACATTCTTTCACCATGAAAAAAAGTTTTTAACAAACCAAATTATTCTCCCATGGTATATTTAATTCTATAATAGAAAAAGTTCTTAGAAAATTTTAGTAAATGGTAAATTCTGGTAAAATTTTAGTAATCTCTTCTTAAAACCTTCCTCCTAATTCATGGAAACCTACAGAAGGTGTGGTCTGGTCTCTACACTGTCTTTATAAAGAAATCCTCAGTATCACAAGTAACTCATACCCCTTAATTTTTCTTTCTTTTTTTACAGTGCTGGAGTTTGAACCCAGGGTCTCACATGCTAGGCATGCACTGTACCGCTGAGCAGCCCCAGCCCCCATTCCCCTTTCAACAGCTCTTACTGTTCACATTTTTCTGAGATTTGCCTCTGAAAACAATAAGCCAGTTCTAAATCTTCTCCATGACAGCCTAAAACATCATTGTAAGAATATTTAGACCAAGCTGGGTAAATGGTGCATGCCTGTAATTCCAACACTTAGAAGGCAGAAGCAGGAGGATCACAAGTTCAAGTTCCAATGAACAACTTTGAGAGACTCTGTCTCAAAATAAAAAAGGGGAGGAGATATAGCTCAGTACTAAGGCTGTGGGTTCAATCCCCAAAACTGTAAAAAGAAAAGGGGGGGGGGAGATGGGGAATATTTAAATCATTTAAGACTTCTGACATTTCTTCCTGAGGACATTCTCTGTGGCTAGCTGGTATGACCATTTCTAGCAGCTTAAAGAAGATTCTAATAAAGGACAAGAGCATAACCCCTTGTTCTCATCTGTGGCACTATAAGTCTATAAATAATAAAAAATATTGAACCACTTATTTATTTGTCAACCATATCACAACACTGCTGGCTCATAATGAACTTAAAGTCAAGAAAAATTTCTTGAACTACTATAAACAGTTCTTGACTTGAAGTTTCTTGACTTGAAATCAAGAAAAACTTACTTGAATTGCTATAAAAAGTTTCCCTCATCTTAGCCTTGTGTAATTAACTTTTTGAACTAATGCATAAGACCTTTTCTTTCTGTCAAAGTTCCATCCTTAGACCTTGAATACTGAAGTCTGCTGTCCCTGATACTCATGAGTAACTTGCAGTCATCTGCAAATTTGACCCTCCATGCTTTCCTCCATGCTTCCCTCCATGCTTAATTCAAATGGACAAAAACACCACTATTTAGGACAAAATCCAAAGCCCTGGGCTCACTACTGAAGACCCACTAATGATTTCCATGATGCTTCACCAATTATCAAACATTTTCACAACTACCCTATGCATAACACATTATCATTCTTCTACACATGAAGAAAAGGACCTAAGATAAACTCTAAGAGGTCTGTGATGTGATGCAGCTAATAAATTACAAGATAAGAAACAAGTCTTGGGGTTGATAACTCTGTTTCCAGTCAAAGGCAAGTTTTTATTAATTATTCTTATTTTTTTAATTTTTTTTTTTTTTTTTTTGGTGATGGGGATCAAACCCAAAGCCTTGCTCATGATAAGCGTGCATTCTACTATGGAGCTATTCCCTCCTCAGTCCCCAAAGACAGATTTTTAAACATAAATATTTACCTAATCTTTTTCCTTCTTCTTCCCAAGATACTAACAGAGATTCATTAAAATCAAAAGAATGCTGAGATTAAATCTTACTCCAACAAGCATGGCTATCATTAAAGATGCAAAACACCAAATGCTGGCAAGGATGTGAAGAAAAAAGAACCTTTCTACACTGTTGATGGATATGTGTACTAGTACAACCACTATGGAAAAAACTAAAATTAGAAATTCTATTTGACCCAGCTATACCTCTCTTGGGTATCATCCCCAAAGAGTTAAAGATATCATATTGCAGTGACACATGCATACCTATGTTTATAGCACCAAAAGGGTACCTTGGTTCAAGAACATTTTGGTTCACAAACAAAAGGGTTTGGCAAAATTTTGTTTTTGTTTGCAAACTCTACATGGGGTGATAAAAATGACTGTGGCTATCTTTCCCACATAAATAAACATGGCCATCTTTTCCAAAATCATTTGTAAATCAAAGTACCACTGTAATTCTCAATAGCTAAATTATGGAAATAGCCTAGGTGCCCTTCAACAGATAAATGGATAAAGAGAATGTGGTATAAATACACAATAGATATAACAATGGATTATTACTCAGCCATAAAGAAAGATAAATTGAGTCACTTGTAGGAAAATGGATGGCTCTTGAGACCATAATATTAAGTGAAATAAATCAGACACAAAGGTTAAATATCATATGGTTTCCCTTATATGAGAAAGCTAAAACATAAATAATTACAGGGCAAAATAAAGGACAGATGGTAGGAAATAGAGAGGTGGACTTTTTGGAGATGGGGAAGGGGATCTTGGGAATGAGGGAAAGTGAAGAGTGGGGGTGAAAAAGAAAAACTGATCAAGATAATAGATAGATGATAGATAGAATCAATTTCCCAAAAGGAATGGAAGTATTACTTATCGCAGTTATACAGAGGAAGAGGGAGAGAGAAGGAGAGAGAGGGAAAATTATAAGCTGAGCCTGGCATCTCCCCTCACTCTTACACACCCCCATTCTCTCTTTCGCTTTTCCACCATGAGGCAAAGCCGCATGTGGTGCTCACCAGATCTGGTCCCTGATCTTGGCCCTTCCAGTATCCAGAACCATGATGCAAATTAACCCATTTTCCTTTATTAAAAAAATCAAGAAACATTTTCTACACACTAAATCAAACACAAAATATCAAGCAGATTAAAAAATGGCTTCTCTGGCAGAGGATGTATGGGGCTCATAGCTCCTGTTCCTTTGTCCTACTGGAGACAACCCCTCAGTCCTGGCACCTGCAGCACCTTTATCCTCAGAGTATAGAAATCACTAGCCATGGTGTCCTCACACTGTGACCTTCTCTAAAAATAATTTTTAAAATAAAGGTAGCCTATGCCTCATTTTTATATTTCATTCTAAATTTTTGTGAGAGATTATTTATCCAAATGGTTTGATGACATTTTACACAGAACAGAATTATTTTAAAATTTGAAGACATCTTCAGGTTTATTTAATTCGAATTTTTATTTCACAGATGAAGTAATAATAACCCAGAAAGGAGAATTAACCCACACAAGATCATTCTGAGGAGAAGTGAAGCAGAAGACCAGACCTGGACACTCCGGAGAGGTAAATTGCTCTGATTATATCCCGCAGTCATGTTTTTAGAAATCTGACCTTTTGACTACAAATGACGTCATTAACAAGCTGAAGCTTCTAGTTCTGTCTTATTAAACAATCAACAAATATTTATAATATACTGGGTATTATATTGGCATTTAAGATTATATAAAGGAATAAAATGTGGTAATTAACTTTAAATATTAGTATCTGAGAACCCAAGGTGCTACAGGTACCAAGGTTGAGGGGAGGCCTGAGATAGGACATTCAAAACTGTGATTCTTGGCTTACAGACAGTACAAGCTTCTGTGAAATGTGTACAGAAAAACTTTGATCGAAGCAAAATTTTCATAAATGGCCACCCTTTCCCTAGGCAAGTCCTTAGCTTCCAGATTAAAAATCCCTTGACCTAGAAGAAGCCAGTCTTGGTACAAGGGCCAAGGTCAGACTTGCATAGCATCAGGTACTGCTTTATTTATGGGTCTTTTAGTTAAGACTGCTTCTGTTTCAACATTCTTCATCTTTTTATTTAAATGGACAGCATCTTATTCGGAAAGGCCTTGGTACAAGAGAGGAGTTAAGTCTTAATAAGCACAAGTCTTAATAAGCGACAAAGTAAGAGAAAAGAGTACACTAAATTGAAAACATTTTCTTTCAAAACGCTAATAAAGTGAAAATTATCAGCGTCCACAGTAGGACTTTCATTTTCTTTCTTTTTGTCCTCATTATTATTCTTAAGAAAAACAGAAAGTAGAATAAATAGAAACCTAGACTGCTACTAGTTGTCTGTCCACTCTTACATCTATAGAAACAGCAACCTACCAGCCAATGGGAGAAGGGGTGGAGGCTGTGGACAAAAAGAAATAGGTTTATCTTTTGAATGCTGTTACCTAATCTTTCCCTTATTGCTACAATATTTCAAGAGATTTATCGTTCTGAAATGACTGGAAACAGCTTCTTCATGTCAAAATATTTTGGAAAGCTCCAGTTGTATTTTAAAGTTATTAGTAACGAGGCTTGGTTTTACTAATTCAAAAAATAGTTCTTGGATGCTGAGCATTTGTAAAAATGGTTTTAGGAGGGAGGATGGTGTGACAGAAAGAACATTTCAGAATGAGAGCATTGTAGACTGAATCCCAGTGTTGTTTCCACCTTGGCTTCTGAAAATAAGCAAGGTGCAAACCTTATTGAGACTCAGTTTCTTCATCTTTGAAATGAGGTGATACATTTGAACTGGTCAATACAGTTCTTGTCCAGTAAAGAGCAGTTTTCCAGGTTGCTAAGCTTTGTATCTCCTTTATGGCAGCCACACCAGAGCTGAACATTCTGTAAAATAATCTTTCTAAAGCCAGTAACTGATAAAGGTCATGTGTTCTCCCTTCAAAATGACCTCATTCTCTTATATTCTTTCTCTAGTTCTTCACAATTTGGCAATCGTATATTCATGTAGTATGGTAGTGATCATAATAGCTAACATTCGCTTAGCTCTTCCTATGTATTATTCTAGATGCTTTATACTTTTTTAATCTTCTTAACAGGTATAAGAATGAAGTTATCTCTGCTGTTTTCCAGTTGAGGAAATTGAGGGTAAAAGTGGTTATAATTTAGCCAGGTCACATTAGTTGGGACAGAGGTGGGATTCAACTCCAGACAGGACCTGGAGCCCAAGTATGTCAGCACTGCAGCACAGTGTCTCTCAGCAGGATTATCGTCCAACACCCCCTGCCAACATAGTCACCAAGACACCTTGAGCCTCACCTTCTACCTCTTTAAAATAGGAATAGTGTAAATTTAAAATTCCCCCGTGGCTCACCACACCATCATGCCGGGATGCTGTCTCTGTTCTTTGAATGGAGCTCCATGTTACAAGATTCTAGTGCTTTCAAGGATCTCTGTATTTGTTTCCTAGGGCTCCTGTAACAAATTACCACAGATTTGGTGGCTCAAACAACATAGATGTATTCTCTGATAGTCCTGGAGGCAGAAGTCCGAGGTCAAGATGTTGGCAGAGCTGTGCTCCCTCCAAAGACTCTAGTGAGAATCTTTCCTGGCCTCTTCCAGCTTCTGGTGGCTTCAGGCAGTCCTTGCTGGTGGCTACATAACTCAGTCTCTGCCTCTGTCTTTACATGGTCTTCTCCTCTGTGTCTCCTTTCTAAAGACAGTGTTACAGTGCTATTTAGCGCTGATATAGGTGATTCAGAATGCTCTTATAAAAATTCTTAATTACATCTAAAGCCATTTCTCCCAAATAAAGCCACATTTACCAGTTTCAGGACATAGACATATCTTTTGGGGGCCACCATCCAACCTACAACAATATCTTGATCCAAATATTGGAATATATCCTTTTGGTATTATTCCTAATGTCTATTCAAAGAGAATGTACAATTTAGGCCATAGTAAAAGTAGCTTACAAAATCTATTGAAAACTATATATTTTTAACATGCTTAATTGCCATTAGCTTTCTCTACATTTACTTGAGAATCAACGAAGTTCTTAGGAAATAAGTAATTGTTTCCTATTTAAAAGGAAAACAAGCTTGGGCTCAGCAACCCTCCACCCTGCACTAGGAACATATAGCTAGCCAGGTCCTAGGGGGCAGAGAGGTGAAGCCAGGTAATACATTCACACTACATGTAGTTCCCAGGAAAAAAAGAAACACTTTTGGACAAACTGTCAGCAAGACTTTTTTTTCTTTTAGTATATTATTTCAGCAACCTAATTCTAAGTATATAAGATTAATAAAGTCCAATTAGAATATTGTCTAAAAACAACATGTCTTGGTTTAATTCTGTAAACTCCTGCCCTTCCCTTCCAATCTACATCCCACACCCCCTCCCTGAAGCCCTCTAACCTGAATAAAGTTGCACCACCAGTCTATCAGGGAGTTGTCCCTTTAATGAAAGGATTGACTGAGAGGGCACCATAAATGTTATGCCTATCTCCATGGCTCCTGGAGTCAGTCTGGCTCAGCCTTCATCTTTCCAACCAGCAGGGATAACTGAGATGCAGAAGCACGTCCCTGAGAGTGGTGAAAAGCCAGCTGGCTCTATTGCTATGGTCGCCAAAGCACATCTATGAAAGTTCGATGTTGCTGATTACCAAAATAAGAAAATCACTGAGCTCATCACCAGAAGCTTTCCAGGCAGCAAAATAAAATATAAAGAATAAGCCAAAAACAGAATCAAGGGAAGAGGAAAAGGAGGATGAAGAGAGCAGTAAGCAAAAACAAAAGAGTTTTATGAGCACACATAAAATTTTTATAAGTACTGTGTTCAATAGTACCCAAAAAAGTACATAGAAAATATACAATTAGTGTTACAAAATGCTCTTGGAATGGTCTTTGCTGATTCTACAACAAGATTCCCTTTGGCAGAAATGTGAGATAAAGTACTCATCAGGTATGCTCTTGACAAATCAATATTATAGTAATACGCTTTCACCCTCAAATTGCTCCTTGGATAAAAGTGTTCAGTTTTCGAAGAATCATCAAATATAATCATGATTGGTAAGGATGAGAGGATGAGATAAAGGTTTAATTTTTCATGGTCAGGCTTTTGGCTATTAAGATGAACAGAGTCTCAGAAACAAACCATAAGCAAGTGGCCTCTTTACCACACTGTGGGTTTGATGCCTGAGAAAGACCTGAGGAAAAGGAAAAAAGTATAAGACTGGCCCCATGAACATGGGACATCATTGCCAGAAAATGGGTTCACACCTGCAGTAGAAAAGTAGTTTCAGGGAGAGAGATGTACCTCAGCAGCGCAGCACCTGCCCGACAAGCGTGAGGCTCTGAATTCAATTCCTGGTACAAAAAAAAAAAAAAAATTTCAGCCAAACACTTAGCTGCTTTTCCACTTTGAGTCCCATTTAAGTACTTTACATATTGGGGTCCTATGAACCCTTTTTTGCAAAAGCAGGTAGCCTGTCATAGAACTTATAATTCCCACAAATACTGTGGGACTGAAGTTACTGGAATTTCTCTAATGCCCAAAATGAACCTAAACATGTCAACTCTTTTCTCAAAAGGCTCTTTGGAGTTTCACAGTTTTGAGTTTTCTTCTTATACCCCAAAAGCCAAGAAGGAACCTCAATTGGAACCTGAAAATTATTATTTGAAGGCTTTTAGGATTATTTGTTTACTCAGCTGTCAATAGTAAACCCATGCAATTTAGTTAGACTGTGTCACTCCAACTTTGTGGTTAAAAAATATAAAACAAAATATACCACTCCAGCCATTTTTGTACAATTCAGTAGCGTTAAGTATATTCACATTGTTAGACAATCAGTCTCCAGAACTTTATCAGCTTGCAGAACTCCAGCTCTGCACCCACTGGATGACAACTCCACATTCCTCTGCCCCAGGCCCTGGTAATTATTGTTATTTCTGTTTTCAAGGGATTAGCTATTCTAGATACATTGAAGAAGTAAAATCACACAGCATTTGTCTTTTATGAGCAGCTTACTTTACTTCAACAACAATATTTTTTATAAAAATGAATGCAAAAAATAAATATAAAATTTATTAAAACACCCACAATATTTTAAAGATACCAGGAGTAATACAGTTCACAAACCCAGTTGTTTGTGTAAATTATAGTAAAATACAAACCAAAAAAGGATACATACTTGCAATTTCTAGGCACCCTAAATTAAATTTACTGAAACACTAGAGTAGAAGAGAGGACAAGGAGGGGTAGCTCAGGAGGCAAACCAATAAAATGGAAGAAAATATATTAACAAAAAAGGTTAAAATTATCAGCATAAATTTACTGTACTAAGAATTTCTACAGTTTAATGCACATCTTATTGCCTTGTTCAACAACAGTATTAATTCATGTTGTAGCAGTATGTCAGAATTTTCCTCTTTTTTAAGGCTGAATAATATTCAAGTCTATGTATACACCACCTTTTTAATTAATTGTTTTGATGATGAATATTTGAGTTTCTTTTACCTTTTGAACACTACCAATGATGCTGCTCTGAACATGGATTCACATTCAATGACTTTAAAAAAAAAACTTCTGATGATTTCAAAGCCACTGTTAGTGTTGCAGTTTTATTCACTTTTTACTTCTAAAAATAATTTGACTACCCTTGGCAACAATATCTCAGAAGCAAAAAGCCATTCAGAAAGCTATATATTTTCTTCTTTATAGAATAAGTTTTTAAAAAATAAATATTAATAAAGAATCTCATCCCAAGAAGAGCACAATAAGTAGCTAAACGTTGGCCCAGAAGCATACTCTCCATTCCAGCACTGCAAGAAATGCAGGGATATTTGCCCCATTTCCATGTTAGTAAGTGAAACAACAATGGAAACAAGACAAGACATGTCCTCTTCCACCCTGTTACAAATTTCTCATCGTACTTGCCTCTCCTTTTTTGTTTCAAAATAAAGAGCTTATTTTTTGATAGCCACTAATGGTTTAATATATGTTAAATTATTATGAACATTTCCATTAAAATTATATTCCATATTTTCTTTCCTAGCCAAGGATCCTTCACTCATAAATTCCTCTGGAGTCTGTCTGATTAAGCCAAAAAGCAAGGACTGCTCTGAAATGACAATTATTCCACACTCACCATGTTGCACAATGCCATCAGTTAATAGTTGGACTGGAAAAACATGTTTTCTACTTTTCTGCTTTTGTTGGTGTGAGTGAAAATTATAAGCAAAAGGGTTGGTTCAGATAGCTATAAACACTCTATACCAACAACTTGTCAATGGGAGGTTTTTCTTTCAGTACACTCTATAATTTACTTCTTAGTACAAGGTTATGAAATTTAATTACAGTAACTCTAGTTGCCTAAAAGCAGTACATGCTTTGACTTACAATTGTTTGTTTCTTTTTCTCTTGGGAGTCTCTAGAATTAACCAAATCATCCTGAATGTGTAAAGAAAGTCCTTTAATTGCCCTATGGTTGTTTAATTTTCTTCCTTGACTTTGGTTCATCACAAACTTTTAGGCTAGTGTTTCAGCTCACTCTAAAAGCTTGAACTTCTAGTTTCACTTCTAATATCCACTCTGCTGTCAACATCAGAAGCTGGTTAGCAAAAGAAGACTGGCAAGTATTCTAAGATAGAAAGGAAATTCCCAGGAAACTATTAGCGAGCATGGAACTTTCTGTATAATACAGATGACATTGGCATCATCCACAGAAAAATTAAAGCAAGATGTTTGGATGTGGAAAGTCAATAAATTACTGCTGTGCCTAAGTTTTACATAGATACAGTATGAGCTTCTGCCATAAATGATGTAATCATATTCACATTTTGATGTACTGAAGAATTATGTGTCTGTACCTCTACAAGTCAAATTGTGCTCAGATGAAGAAGCAGCTCGTAATTAAGCCTCTACAACAAGAGCCACCATGCAAGGGTGTGCAGTACATCTCACACAACAGTATTAGTGGCCTTGTTCAAGACACATTTGAAAATCTCCCTTTAAGGTAGTGGTTTGCAGTAATGGCCACATAGATTTATTGAATGATTGATTGATCGATTGTACTAGGCAACTCAATTAGCCAGCATAAATAAGGGCTGAGGTTTTTTCATATAAAATATATATACCACTCCATTGTCAAAGACATTGTTAATAGGATGTACCACAAAGCTTCTTTGAGTCTATAATTTAGCAAACTTTTGCAAATAGTTTAAGGCTATAGCAATCTACAAGTAACAAAAACAGACACTACTACTGCTATGACTGTAAGTATTGCTTCTAAAGAGCCAAAAACCCACCACTACACTCTGTACTACATCACTGAGATGGCTTAGAGACAATTATCAATTATCTTCACTTTACATGGAGACACTGTGACATGAAAGATTTTGGAACTTGCCCAAGATTACGGACTAAAATAAATAAATGGAAGGAAAGAGGGTAAGAGGAAAGAGAAAGAAAACAAAAAGAAAAGATAAGATTACTATAATACAGTTCAGATCTCCAGATGTTCCCAGCCTGAAATTTTTTTGCACTGGAGCTACTTTTCTACCTATTAATCTTAAATTATTACTTACCTACTATGAGCACTTACAAAAGCCATTGTAGTGGTATCCAAATCCACTTCACAAGTATTTTTTATTTCCCACAGAGTCCATGAACT
Organism: Heterocephalus glaber; assembly: GCF_000247695.1. The sequence continues at coordinate 39,302,117 of NW_004624730.1, read as the reverse complement.
TTTAACATTATGAGAAACTAGAAAGTACTTGTTGGACATCTTTTTAAATGAACACCAGCTCTCATTCATCTTCAAAAAGGCAGATGGTATTGAGTTTGCAGAAAACAATCTATGTGAACTCATTGCCTGAAAGCACACAATGTGAATTTATAAGCCGCTTGTATGGACTCCAGTGGTGCTGGGTAAATATTAAATAACTCTAAGCATGGTTGCTCCCTTCAGAAACCTTACAATTTGGTCAATCAGCCACCAAACCAACTAACCAGCTATACACTGGGGATAAAGAAATGAATGCCAAACATTCTCAGTATTATGCATGCCTAGTTTTACTATATTGTCAGTGCTGAAATGCTGCTATATGCTTAACACATAGAAAGCAATATATTTTCTTTGGTGGGGAGAGAGTTCCTCAGAGAATGTTTCATAGAAAAGTGTTTATAGGAGCTAGGTCTGAAAAATAAATAGGTTTTATCTAGCAGAGAAAGGGCACACCAGAATTCCTAGGAAAGAAGAGAGTTTAAACTCAAATATAGAAGATTTAGCATCAATAGCATTTACCAGGAGAGTTGAGAGAGGCTGGACAGGTAGAGAAATCAAATTGTGCACGGCCTTAAACGAAAGTTTCATTTCATAGGAAATGGAGAACAATTGAAAGTTTCAAGCAGATAAATGAATATGTAAGTTTGGAAAGGGATGATTTTAAGCTGAAAAGGAGACAAGCTGGTGAGCTATTTCATTAGTTCCACCAAGAGATGGAAATATTCCCCTTCACAGGTCAGCAAAATCTTCTGTAATGATGGAGATATGCCATATCTATGCAGTCAAACATGGTAGGCATTTGCTTTCTCTCACAGAGCACTACAAATTTGTTTCCATGTGTATCTAGTGGCTGCCATATTGGACAAGACAAAAACAAAGAGGCTGGCACTGAGTTAAACCTGAAAGTAAAGGTTTTTCCAATGGCAAGGTACAATTGGTGGGTTAAGACATTTATGTGGTAAGAAAGGGGATGTTGTTCAATGGTAGGGCACTTGCCTAGCATGTGCAAGATCCTGGGTTTGATACCAAGCACAAAAAAACCCCATGTGGTAGGTCAAAGTTGGAAGAGTTTTCATGAAAGAAGAAAATGGAATAGACTAGAATGGACTAGGACAAATATAATAGAAAATAATGGAAAAGAAAATATTAGCATGCTACAAGTATTATTCTGAGAGGTTTGTTTCAGTTCTATGACTATGTTCTATTATGTACCTTGGACCACAAGATAAACTATATTTTCCCTCTCTATTGTATTTAAAATATTTAAATCTAGTTTCTTGTAGAAGAGCACTATTCGCTGGAGATTTACCTCAGTGTCACTGTGACTGCCTGGCAAACACAAAGTCCTGAGTTCGATCCCTAGTACCGAAAAAAAGAAGAGCATTATTCACCAATGTACAAGAATTATTGGGGAAAGTTTTTTGGAAGGGTAGAATAGCATAAGCAATCTGAGTTCACCTGAGTTTAGAATAAAGATGACTCTGGACCCTTCATTATTATTTTTCTTTTGAAAATTTTAAATGGACTTTATTTTTAGAACAGTTTAGACTTACAGAAAAATCAAGAAGATGGTACAGAGTTCTTGTGTAACCTGCATTCAGTGTCCCCTCTTAAAATCTTACATTAGTATATCACATTTGGTACAACGAATGAGATAATATTAGTATATGATTATTAACTAAATTCCTTACTTTAGATTTATTTAGCTTTCATCTCATCTCATTTTTATGATTTAGGATTCCATCTCAGATACCATGTTATAATTAGTCGTCAATTTCCTTAAACTTCTCTGAGCCATGACCACGTTTTTACATTCTGCTTGTTTTTTGGTGACTTTGAGAATTTTGACGGATCCTGGTCAAGTATCTTGTTGGACACTTTTTTACTAGAACTTATCTAATTTCTTCATGATTAAATTTATGGGTTATTGAGAAGACCACAGAGACAAGGTTTCATTTTCATTGCATGATCTCTATTATTATCAATATGATTAACTTCTATCAACTAGGTAATATTTAATAGTCTTCTCCACTGTAAAATTACTTTTTAATCCTCCTTTCTATACTATACTCTTTATATAGAAGTCACTGTGCTCCTAATTTTGTTTCATAAATGAATTAAAGAAAGGTTTACATTTGAGTAAGTTATATTGAGTTCTTTCCAAAGAGATCTACTTCTGAGTATAAACGTAGTCTCTTTTTAGATACAGCATGTCTCTCTGGAACAGATTTCACATCTCAGATTTCAGGTTCGAAATACAAGGCACAAAAAAGCTGACTAATTGATACAGAATTCCAAAATGAGTTGGGAAGCAGTTATCCTCAAATCAATTGTGAGTCCTTCTGACTTTCAGCTTTTGATTCTGATTCTGATGTCCCAGAAGTAAATTTAACCCAAAATGTTAGGTCTTTTTTTATCCAGCAAGGAAGTTAACATTTAGAAAAGGAAATTCCTTATTGGGAAAGTCCAATAGTGTGGAGTACTTTCTTTTTTAGGCAAGGGAGGGCTGCAGGATCACATCTTCTGCAAAATTCCCAAAGTAAATGCCCTGTCCCACATGACCTGAAAACTCATCCTTCATTGCAATTACCTAATTTCTTAACACTCCTATTCCCAAGAACAGAACACTTCATGGGCAAGTCTAACCACTACCTCTCATACATACTCCCCTTACACTGGTTTCAAGTTCTGACTCAGACAGAGGGATTCTTGCTAGCGGTGTGTCTTTCTAATTGCTACACTTGTTTAGTTTCTTATTCATTCAGGCCAGAACAGAGTTCCACCCCCAAACAATGTGGGTTCCAGACCATCTCCCTCTCAGTATAGGAGAGGAGATGAAACTTTTTCTCCTTCCCCACTGCACATAAATCTAGTAAGAGGAAAATCTTTACCTGTTGATCAAAGGGTAGTGACATTCAAAAAATAGCAATGAACTCCCCATTTAATTATGACATAACTTTTTAGAGGACTTCCAAGTCTTTAAATTCTTCACTGTCCCAGTGTCCCTGTTCATTCACTGGATTCTGTTTATGATTCCAACTCCTCCTTTTAGTTTTTAAGACTCTAATAATCCTGTCCCTTTCTTCCCCTAATCTGGCAAAGCTCTGCTTTAGGCCTTTTCTCCACACTAACAGACATTACTAATAAGAATCTTACATTTTACCAGTTTCCAGTAATATTTACAATAAATACACATTCAGCTCCTCAGTAGCAGGACAAGAATCTGAACTACAGAATGTCAGAGAAAAGTCATATATATATATATATATATATATATATATATATGGATGGGATAGGTTCTGGGGAAACTGAGAGGAAGTGGGGCTGGGACTTTCCAGATGTTCTTCACACATGACTCCATTCTCCTCACTTGGCCTTAGAAGAACGCAGAAAATCTCCATTTGAATTTCTACTTCACATTCCAATATCAATTCACAGAACTGATATGAATTCATGCCAATCCCACATGCATCAGTCACTTGAATTTTGATGACAAACTAAATTAATGTTACTATTAACTAAATTAATATCAGTTTAATATTACCCCATGGCTTGGTCCTTTTCTTTAAAATGAGTGAGAACTCTAGTCCATCCAGCTACTAGCACTCTGGGATACACTTTAACTACGTAACCCAGGTAGTAAATACTGTTTAAATGTATTTTAGTGGGATATACTTGGCTAAATTATAATACTGGAGGGCAATGGCCACGACTGTTTGGGTGAATGTATTACAGTCACTGTAATTTCCATAGAATATCCACTGAAATATTCTGAGTGCAAATTCTAGCATGCTGAAAATTGTTGTCAATAAATAAATGAAAGTGGAGGGGAGTGGAAAGACTTTAAGTAAAGCACTTCTTCCATATGCAAGTTCCTGAGATTTTTGCCTTACTTGCTTTACTGCTATTCTCCAAAGCAACCCTAAGCAGTGCAGATTATTATCTCCCTTTTACAGGTGAGGAAACTGAGACCAAGGACAATAAAGTAACTACTCAAGGTCACATATCCAGTAAGTAGAGAGGGTTTGAATCAAGGTCTGTCTCTATTCCCAAATCTATATTCTGCATTGTACCAGTAAAATAAAAGTACTTTCTAAACTATAAATAATCCTATGAAAGTATAAATTATTTTCTTATTATTAAGAAGATTCTGATAAATCAAATCCATTAGACATGTTAGAATCTCCTACTATAATGGTCCTCTCTGAAGAAGATATTATCATGGTTTTAAAACCATGGCACAAAGAAACACCCTTCCCTTGGGCTAAAGGACCCATTCCTCCAGTAACAATGCTGACTTTACCTGATCCCCAACTTTTTACGGGGAATTTCAAGTGTTTTATGTTTCACTGGGCCCTCCTGAGAACTGCAGTCCCCAGGATGGTGGGCTCCTTTAGAAAGAAGGCCCTGCCCTCCCCATCACCTAAGAGTAGCATCTTAGTGTGTCTGGGCTGCTGTAATAATACTGTAGACTGGGTGGTTTATCAACGACAGGAAAACACTTCTCACAGTTCTGGAGACTGAAAGTCCAGGACTAAGACTTTGAAGAATCAGCATCTGGTGAGGTCCTCTCTCTTACTGTCTTCTCAGCATCCTCACTCAGCAGAAGGGGCAAGGGAACTTTCTGGGGTTGCTGTAATTCCACTCATAAAGGCTTTGCCTTGATGTCATCACCTTCCACAGTCCTTGCCACCTAATACAGTAATTTTGGGATTAAGATTTCAACATAGATTTTGGGGCACCTGCACATTCAGTGTGTAGCAAGATGGTTTCAGTGTGTAGCAAGATGCTTTCAGCATCCAGGCCAGGAGCCCATGGAGATGTGCTGCAGTCTGCTTGGCCAGTGCCACCTCCCCGTGCACAGCCTCATTAAAGATCTAAGTGAGTCTTAAAAGTCAAGTTTAGAGGAAATTCTTTTAAAAAGAAAGAAACTACTCTCTTCTTTCTCGTACATAGGAAATTACCTTTTAAAAACACATAGCTAAGTACAAGAAGATTCACTATGTATTTGAGTAAACATTTCAAGTCCTTGGCTGGGATATGGGGCTAGGTCTTTAATTTTACATTCTGTTGTGAAAAGCCAAGGTTTTAAAATATTTGCTCCCATTTAGTTCTAGGTTACTTACAGCTAATTAATTTTGTGGCATTTCTATCATCTAATTTCCCCATATTTAGCCTCTTTCCCCAGCTTCCTTCTTAACATTTTTTCATTTAGTGAATCCCTTATTCACTGTGTGCTTGTTACATGATCCAGAAGAGCATCTCCTGTCTGCAGTGCCTTTTAGGACAGAATCCTTTGAGGCTATTACTACTTTGTATTTATTCAATGAATGAATAAATGTTTTGTTTTTAATAGTGCATGTCATCCCACAGGAGATAATAAAGTGAACTTACAAAAAAGGAGAAATAAATTACCTAAGTAAATCTAGAACCTAAAAATAATGCATATTCTAACCACAGATTGTAGCAGATGGCCTACCAACTCTATCTCTTCTCACCTTTTCATATAAGAAACAACTAATAAATATCATTTAAATTTGCTTCTCATCAATAAGAGAAAAATGCATCAAAGAAAGAGAGGTAATCAATGTTTTTTGTGGAAAGACAGACTTTATGAGTTTATATTGTGATGTGACAATAAAGGCAATTTTCATATGTCAGAGCTGGCTACTCAGAGGGCTGAGAAATGAAAGACCAGAAACTCAAGAAGAAAATGTTTAAATTCTAATTCACTAAGTTATTGGTAGTATGATAGTATATGTAAAATACCCAGATTTCAAATCATTGCAAATTTAAGGTATTTGTGACCAAGGTCTTACCATATATCCTCCTTTGCTGTAATACATGTTTGTATGCTTTCATCTGTTATTTCTTTGATAGATTGATGGATTGATTGATTGATTTTCAGCAGCTTAAAATAATGAACATTGATTATCTCACAGTTTCTATGGCTCAGGAATCTGGACACAGCTTATCTTGGTGCCTGTGGTTCCAGGTCTCTCATAAGGCTGTAATCAATGTCCACCAGAACTGCCCAAGCAAGAAATTAATTTTTAAAAAGAAAACAATGGCCAGGAGATTAAGTAGTACACTTTTAAGCACTGCAATATGGACAGAAAAAGTCAAAGCTATATCCAAATGAACCATATTATCTTATTTATAAAACTGAAAGGAGCACTAAGTATATTTTAAACAGATTCTCAATACACATTTAATTCTGAAAGAGTGATGCCCATGGGAAAAGTAGAGACATAGATTTTTTTAAATAATTGATATCCAAAATCATTTCAATTTGACTTTAGAATACAATGTGTCACATGACTTGAACTCTTCCTCTTCTCCAACCCACAACAGCCTCTCCCTATTAATAACCAGGAAGCCTCTGTCACTCATAGGTTAGACTAAATAATTAGCCTCTCACTGACCCTCCACTCCCAGATGCAGGGTGGCCATCCTGCCTCTTCAGTTTTACCACACTCCCTATTCCTCTTGTTCTAGTCCTAGGCCCCTCGGCCACCTACCTACCAAGCTCCTTCCCACTTCTAACTTTTTGCAAGTTGTCCCCTGTGTGGGGGCATTCTCCCAGACCTGCACGCTCTTTTTGGGTTTGGTGCTTAACAATTCTTGGATGTTATCTCCAATATCTCTTCCTGAGACACATACTCACACTGGATCAGGTTTCGCAAATCCCCTTATACACTTCACCTTCCTCCCTTAACATAACCGACAATTACATATTTGTATATATTATTTGATTTGTATCTGTTATTATTATTATCTCCTCAGGTAGTCCACACTTCCTAGGGGTAAGGACTGCATCTGTCTGAGCACTCATTACCCACTACCTCACCTTCATCCAGTGCAGCCTGGCACTGAATACCTAATTAGTGGACTCCACACTACCTATCAGTTACCTAGAACTGTACTAAGCTCTGATCAATTAGGAGAAAGCAAGTGTGGGTGCCCATGCAGAAGACTTTTAAAAATTAAATTGCCTAGGACAGTCTGAAAGCTCAAATAGTGATAACTTCTAATTCTCACTGCTTCAGCCTATCTGGTGGTGCCAATACAATCTCACTCACTGAAATTATCACTGTGTCATAGTTGGAATCTTTATGTTTCTTCCAAAATTCATGTTGCAATTTAATCTCCAAACAATAGCATTAAGAGGTGGAGCCTTTAGGAAGTTGTTAGGTAATCAGGGCTTCTCCCTTGTGAATGTGATTTAGGCCCTTATAAAGAAGGCTTCACACAGCATTCGCCCTTTTTGTCCTTCCATCTGTGGTAGAAGCACCATGTAAGGACACAGGCTTCAAGTTGCCATCTTAGAAGCAGAGACAAAGTCTTCACCAGAAATCAAACCTGATGGCACTCTGATCTTGGACTTCTCAGCCCCAGAACTATGAGAAATAAATTTATTTTATTTATAAATTACATGGTTTTAGGATTTTGTTGTAACGGCACAAAGAGACTAAGATGCATTCCTTCTGTCACTCATTTTTTCCTACACATAACCCTATTCATCCACCTTTGCTCCTTTTCTGCAGTCAGAACTGGTTTAAAAAAAAAGCAACCATTGGGGGTAACATTTCCCTGAAGCTCACCCATCAGGATCAGCCATTTACATCTAATTATTTAGTTCTTGTTCTAGTTTCTGGAATGATGGGAGGCTGGTTTTCCTTTTCATGAGAAAGTAAAACTCCTTCCATTTTGTATTATCTAATTATCTGAATTTTCCAGTCCTTATGCACATAACTGTGACCTGGTCACACATGGACTTTTCCTTTTAAGATTTTATGGAAATGGTCTATGAAAATCAACAATAGCTATCTGCATCCCACTAACATTGTGACCATGAGTGCTCTATGATTATTTTTTAATCTATTATTCTTCATTCATTCATTCATTTGCTCAGCAAATATTTATGGGTGACAATCTTTATAGCAGCAATTGTTCTAGGATCCAATGTACAAACAGTGAGTGTCTCCCTACAGTATAGAGAGTTCACAGTCCTGAACAGCAAAAGCATCTTGCTTTTACTCAAAAAAGGATAAAAGAAATGATGTTCTCATGTCAGAAAATAAAAATGATCTTCAAAACATTTTACCTGTTACAGGAATAGTAAAAATTATCAAAACAGACTTTAATGATATGGTACTATCAGTCTCAGGAGTAAGCAAAGGGGCACTGAGCTGAGCCTGTATTCCCAGAGGCACCCACTCTGGTGTCTATAAAGGTCTGCAAGATCTTCCCAGGAATCTTTCTAAGAAATGATAGGTGCTCTTCTGTCTGGAAAGTTTTACGTCTGGTTATAACTACAGTCTCATTGGAAGGCCAGCAAAACACTTACAGGATTTTCCTGTATTCTGCATCTCCAAACCAAATGACCACATAGGTACCTTCAGAGGGTCTCATTTGTTTTAAGGGTCTGTCTCCAAGACCACCCACATGTTCAATGGTTAACTAGAACCCTGATGCCAAACCTTTTAGAGACAAAGTGCCAAACTGCAACTCAAAACCCACTTATTTATCACAAAGTCCCAACACTGAAATTAAACCTGAATACTGAGGTTTTAGTTTAGAAAAATAATTCATAATTAACATCCTTTGTCTTAAATGAAAAACACAATAACACTCATGCCTTAGGTTTACCACCACTGAACTAGAATGATCCATGGGATTCAACATATACTGTATTTGTACTTAGAGCTAAGATATTACAATTAAAGTATACACAATTGGATTAGCAGGAAAAGAAGACACAGGTGAAATCTGGAGAAATCCATGTACAGGCTTCTGATATTCCCATGAGTGAACATGCCAAATGTGCTCCTTTCTCTACCACCAAAAAGCACACCAATGCCATGTGATCATGAAGGCAAGCAACTGATACTTTACCTTATACTCTATTGCTCAGCATTAACATTAAATAGGTTACAGGTATTAAATTCAAGATTTTTAACTTACAATATCTTCAATTTTCCATGTGTTTATTGGAAAATAACTCCATTGTAAGTCGAAGAGCATGATGCCATGTTTTTGCCCCAGAAATGCCCATTACAGACTCAATGATGAAGATACCTTATACCATGACTTGTGAAGTGGGGACTGGACACTCTTTGTCTAGAAATTCATAAAATTTCAGATTACCAGAATATAATAGGTTTTCACCATAATTATATTGTTTGTGTAGTCTAATCACAGTGAGTCATTCTCAACATTTTAGAGAATGTAATGAACAATTTCAAAAGCCAAATTCTCAGATACCAGTCAGGGGGTAAACTAATTAGGCAGACCCTTCTGAAGATAGCAACTTCAAGCTTGCTATATTAACTTTTCTGCATACCATTCTTTAAGTTTTCTCCCAGAATATGTGTTGTTGGAAATAGAAAGGTTATTGATTATCTCTCTTTTTTTTTTTTGGTACCGGGAATCAAACTCAGGTCCTTGCGCTTGTGAGGCAGGCAGTGGAACCACTGAGCTAAATTCCCGGCCCCATCTCTTTTTGTATATATACATGGATAAAGAAAATGTGATTAGAATCTACTTTTAGGTAGTTTTATCACTAGAGGTCTTACTAGCAACTATCATTTTAGATAGATATTACTAATAATACAATTTCTGTAAATTATAGCAATTTTTGTTAACTGTGACAATACTTTCTATGATTAATGTATTGTGTATTGTTTCTATACAATATTCATATTAATAACCCGTTCAAAAAAAAATAATCCATTCGATGATCTTTAACATTCTTTCACAGGTTTTAGTATGCCGAGTCGCAAAAGTTTAAGGAAATTCTATATTTGGTTCTTTATTTTATTTTTCATTTACTCTATTATCTTTCTTAACAGGGTGGACTTTCTACAGCTTGAAAGAGCATCATGAGCATGGATTTCAGGCGTGTGAAAGAATATTTCTCTTGGCTCTACTATCAATACCAAATCATTACATGTTGTGCTGTCATGGAGCCCTGGGAGCAATCTATGTTCAATACTGTTGTGCTAACCATTTTTGCCATGGTGGTGTACACTGCCTACATCTTCATCCCAATCCACATTCGCCTGGCTTGGGAATTTTTCTCAAAAATATGTGGATATCACAGTACAATTTCCAACTGATCTCATTTGCACTCGGTGAAATGGCATTGCACATTTATGTTGCTTACAACTTACTGATTTAGGTGACTACTATGCCATCTTTCACTCTCTGGCCAAAAAAGGACTCTTCTCTATGCACTCTTACATACTGCCTGGAGTTTCAGTTAGATGTCTAGTTTCTTTTGTACATGCTGCATTGTGCTTCAGACTATAGAACATACAATGCCTTTACCTCACGTACCATATTCACTCAATGCAAATCTATCACTTTATTTTTTTAATTAAGATGACTTCAGACAAATTTTTTCTGGAAAATAAATTCATAAAAGACCCTAGTAGAATTATATTAAAATGCTCCTTTGACATCTATTCAATACTGAAGAATATACTACCAAAAAAACTCTTCATAGGCTACTATCAAAAGTATCCTATCCTTGTTTACAATGTATAAAAAGATGTGAATAAATTATCTGACCCATTAAAGTCTTATTTTCTAGTAAACTGCTAACACCTAAACATATTTTATTTCTTTTTTTTCCTTTTAATTAAATTTATTTGAAATTATTTTACCTTAATGCAAAAAGCAGGCTGGGGGAAATTATTTCTTTCAGACACGGTTCATAAGTTGTTTCAAATATTTAAAATCAACAATGTTAATTTTAGATATACAAGTAAGTATTATAATACATAATAAGAAACAAAATATAATCAAAGTAAATTCAGATATTGTGACTTTTGATTTTGCTTTGCCTTTGCATGATGCTTGGGGGAAAAGAGAAAAAAATTGTTTCTTTGCTATCCTTTCACTCAGGGGAGGAAAAAAAACATGTATTGAGTACAGGAAGAAAAGCTAATAAATAGGCTAGAAGTAATATTCTACCAGCAGGAACTTAACAGCTCCAGTTAAAATGCTTTGATACTGTGGCTCCTTTGCAGAACAGAAACAAAATTTATTAAATTTTCCTCAAAATGTTTATCCTAAAAGCAAATATAAGTTTTTAATTATACTGCTGAATCAAATGTGAATGCCAAAGACCAAGCCTTACAGCTTTTCTTTCTCCTTAATAAATATTGTTAGTAATTCTGGATGGTAGTAATACAAATAAGTTTTGGACAATATTTGTACCTTTGTTTTTTTTAGGGGAAAAAAATTCAAGGAGAGCTAGAAAGAAAGATGTTGGGCATGCCAAATTAATTTGCATGTTTGTTAAAAAGCAAACAAACTCATGTTTTGAAGAGAAACCAAGTCTGAATATGTTTTTGTTGACTTTTGCAAAATAAAATTGAGTTTAATTTTGTAAGTAAAATATTCTCTTCAGATTTGCTTTTTCCTCATTTTGCACTATTTATCTGGGTGGTACATCATATCTCAATTTTTTTTTTTTTTTTTGTATCAGGGACTGAACTCAGGACCTCGCACTTGCCAGGCAGGTGCTGTGCCACTAAGCGACATCCCTGGCTCCTCAATTTAATTCTGACTAATCTAATGTGGTACTGATCTTAAAATGGTAGAATAAAGCCAACATTTACCAAGGAACTTCTCCATGAAGACATGTTGCACATGTTGAAGTAGGTATTAAGGTCTCCCTTACGAGTAACAACCCTGGAGCTTAGAAAAAGTTACATTTCTTCTTCAGACAGGCAAATATTTTCCACATGAAAGCCCATGAGAAGATAACATGAAAGGGAACAGGATGGAGGTCATCAACATGTTAGAAAACAGAATTCCATCAAATAAGAAGGGTGGAGCATGAGGAGACGGCTGAGGTTGGAAGAACAATAAGCCCAGCTCCCATTTGCCATCTTTGCTGCTATACCTACGGTGCTGTTGAACCATTTCTATGCCTCTTTAACTCGCATACCTACTTTGAAAGATTGCTGCCACTTTTAAGTATTTAACCAAAGACTCTCAGTGAAGCATGAATTTGAACGCATTCCCAGTTCACAATGGTCCAATACCCTTATACACTTGAACCCCTTCAAAGTACTCTTGGAGTACAATTACTTAGATACTACTTGACCTTTTCACAATCCTCCTACTAAAAATAAACATAGACACAGTAAAGCTTAATAGAGAATTATTGAAAAGCACTGTTTCAGGATGTTAAAGATAACCACTGAACAAACAAAAATAATACAGAGTACAAAAATTAATCAAACATAGTTTGAAAAACACTTATCAATGTGCACCAGGAAAGAAAAGAAAACTATTTGGCCTGCCTGTTCTGTTGATTTTCTAAAGTTAGCAGAGATGCTCTTTGCCTCAAACACAGTTCTCCTAGATCAGAAACACTATTTTAGTGCTTTTCCTTTGCTTCTCTTAGTTGGATATTTCAATGGTGTGTATGCAACCTTAAAAACAAAAAAAGCCAAAAGTTCCATGGTTCTAGTGAGCTTACAGTCACCAAACTGAGAATCATAAAATGTTTTTCCCCTGGTATTGGCCAAGACAACAATTGCTTTTGTATACTTGTACAACAAAAACAAAACAAAAATTCCAAGAAATCAGGCAGGTTTAATATAATTATGTTATTGATACATCTTTATTACTTGTGGAAAAAAAAATCACTAGTCTAAATTTTCTAATTTTTCCATCACTAATATATTTGGGTCCAGTCACTAGAGTGCTCCTAGAAGGCAGGGATTTGTCCTTACTTCTGAAACCCCAGTATCTAGACCAGTGGTTGGTACAGGTCTTAGCAGAAATACATCGCAGGAACTAGTACACAACTCCTCACACCCTGGTCCCGCACAAAATAAGGAAGCTCAGTATATGTGTTGGATCAACCTAAGAATGACAGCTTCTGGCTGCCACAACCATTCATTCATTAAACAAATTTACTAAAAGTCAACCACACAGCCTCTGCCTGGAACAAGCTTACTCACACATGAGACAGGTATGTCTCCTGTTTGGCACAGCCCCGCCATCTAGAAACGCAGCATTGGAGGTCTCCTGTCGCTGAGGTCAGACACATCCTTGCTTGGTCTGTCTAAAGACCCAGAGCGAGGGCTGGGGTGGTGGGGTGGGGAAAGGAAGAGAAAGGAAGGAAGAAAAAGAATGAGGTGAAAAGGGAAGAAATGTTTTCTTTTTGTTTGCTAAACTTAAACTGGGATGGTCTCATAAGTGTAAAAAGACAAAATTACAACAAATTTTAAAATCTAATTGGCTTTTATTAGTGACTCTAGAATTAAGCAATATCTTATTCTATAAAATAGAATAGCTGTTCCAATAAGCTGAGTGGAGAGAGTGGGAACTATACACAGAAAAGGGCTGAAGAAAGCAGAAATAAGAACAAAAGCAGGTTGAGTGTTTCAGAGTTACTTTTCTTATGAGGTCAAAACAGAAGGAATTTCCTTATTGCACCAACTAGGAAAATGAGGCCCATTCTGACTGGTTGCTGTAATTCTTCTGGTTTTGATTTTGTTTTGTTTTTTAACTGGCCATTTCTAAGTACAAGGTGATTGCACCTAGCATGAGTGACTCCATTCTGTACTGGTTTGGTCTGCTGGGGCCTAAAGCAGGAGCTCAGTGTAAAACAATAGCCTCCCATGAACTTTATTTAACACAAATGAATTGCAATTTTTCTCTGACCTCATTCATCAAATTTCCTTCACCTCATAACCTATATCTAAATGTTTTGCATCTTTGTCCTTATTCATACTTCAGATTCTTTTATTTAAAATAATTCACTTTTTCTCCAAAGTTAAATCTTCTGAACAAGGAGACTAATCTCTCCATTCTCCAAGGAGCCCGTGCCTTTCCCTCCTCTAACATTCCCTCTGCCCCACCCCACCCTGGCCACTTTGTCAGTATTTCTACAGATTCAACAACCAGGGGTGGAGTAAGTTGCTCCACAGTTCCTTCCAATTTAAAACAAAATCTGTATTCTATGAAATTCTATAAATTAATTCAGCTTTCTGTAGATTTTTCTGGCTATTGATAGGAAGCTGACTTCTTGGTAACCCCAGTACCATCATTGCTGTGGGTAAAACAGTCATAAATAATAACAAATACTAAGTACACAAAACCTCAAATTATAATCAATCAGTTCTTAATGTGAGATTCAGGTGAGAAATTCAAAAGGCATGGTTTTTATGGGAAGGGTTCCAGGAGGGATTCAGTCTGCATTTCAGTAACCCCCATCCTCACCTCCTTCCTCTCATTTCACTACCTCAGTTCCTTTAACTCTTTCATGGCCCTCACCCTGTCTGCCCTTATATGCAGCCCCAGGAAGGGTTACTGCCTCTCTACAGCCTCAGTGTTTACGACTGGATGGAAAGGGGCATGAAAAAGTCAAGATGGCTCTTAGTAGAGGGGGAAGCACTTCACGTCCTAGCGTAGTCAATAGGTAAAGTATCTCAGCTGTCAAAATGAAATCTAATATCTATCCCTCCCACCTTACTGCACAAAGGCAATACCCAGTCCTGAGTTACATTTACCTTAGCTAGAGAAAGCACCCTGCTGCAAAGAAGGAGAGGAAAAAGAGAATCCATGGCCCATGGGTGCACATTCTGTGCCTCTTGTTTCAGCTGCCACAGCGGCTCAGGTGTTAGGAGAGTATAGGCCATGTTTTGTTTTGTTTTGTTTTGTTTTGTTTTTGCATTAGGTATTCTTGGTAAAGCTAATTAAGTGGATGAAACGATGAATTAATGAAGTGCTTGTATGCTTCCAGGTTAGAGGCACTGAATCATATTCCAGACATAATTTGTCACTAGAATTTGTATTGAGCTATTAATTTACAAGGTGAAAATTTTTTTTTTTGTACTGGGGATTGAACTTGGGACCTTGCACTTGCAAGACAGGCAGCAGCACCACTGAGCTAAAACCCCAGCATACAAGGTGAATTTTTAAGCATCTGAACTAGTAGGTGAAGGTTTTGAGAGATTACCATTCCTTCTTTGTAGTATCTCATCAAAGTACTTCTCTCCTGCTTCTACATTTACTCTCACATCAAATTTCTTAACATTTTTAAACTAAAGGAAAGGAATTTCTAAAAATCTGATGCATTCGTAAAGATCTGTGACTGTGTTACTCCCCAAATACTGAACTGTTGGTTTTCAAGTCTGACTGTACATTAGAATTATCTGGAAGCTTTAAAAACTGTAAATGCCTGGCCCCATCCAGAAAAATTCAACTGAAATCTTTGGGAAAGGACTCCCAGCATGAAAAGCTCCACAGGTGATTCTAGTATTTGGCCAAGATAGAGAACTACTTCCCCAGGCTTCTGGTTAATGTTAAGTAACTGAGATCCAGCATGGAACTGGATCCTCTACTTCTCTCTCCAACTTGCTGGCTTCTCTAACCATGTGTATCTAAGATAAGGTCAAAGCCCCACTGTTTCTCTAGGTATAGTCTTAATCATAACAAATACCACTTCCCTACTGTTGTCAGTAAAAGTACTTAACATTCCCCTAAGAGCTTGAAGTGCCAAATAGTTAACATCACACTCGCTGCTGAATTTTGTTCCACATAATGATGTCTTCAATCATTTTATCATGCATCATTTAAGTGCAGTAAAATATCACAATTTATGATCACAGGCATGAAGTGATAAAGTACACTCAGTCTGCTGCTGATGAGCTTGGTAGAGGTTTTTTATTTGCAACTTGAGTACAACAAGATCATGTTACAATAATTAGATTAAGCCAGATGGATTGCACCATCAGTACT
Source organism: Heterocephalus glaber (assembly GCF_000247695.1). Next base: position 39,286,307 of record NW_004624730.1, on the reverse strand, counting down.
ACTGCAGACCATGTAAAGCTGTATGTATTTCACAATGATGTCCTGGGCACCTCATTGATGAATGATTGTACCTTTCTCCCTTTTGTTTTTAATCTCACAGCTGCATGTCTTTAATGCACCATATGTTTGTATGTATACATACATAAAAACATATATAACATGATATGTACATACATGTACAAAAATTTTAACCATCTAAGACTGTAACAATATAATTTTTGGCAGAAAACATCCTAATTAGAAACCAAGATAATCATGTGATATGTCTGATTAGCAAGATAATCACAAATTGGAGAATGCAGTGGCACAGCCTCTACTTCTTGCTCTGGCTGGCTATATGGAGCTCTGGACAAGTCACTATACTTCTCTGGCTTTTATCTTCTGTACTGTGAAATAAAAAATAACTTGGGGATGGAATATGTGATTTTTTTCCTCATTGATTTTTCAATCATTTAAGGGTCATGTTAAGATTTCTGAAGCTACATCTGCTCACCAGAGAGATTACCAGCATCAACATATCAATGCCTATCATAAAGTCAGGAGAAGGGAAGTGGAATTTAAGTTCCACTGGACCAAAAGCCACAGAATTAATTTTCATCCTCATTGCAGTGGCTGGAAATCAATAAAAACAAAATGAAAATATCTACTTAAAACACCTTAACTAATTTTCACAGCTATATAAAAATGTGTGAAGACATATTGTCAGCTAACTTCTATCTACCCAATTACACTTATCCTTCAACTCCATTTCAAATTCTACCTCTTCTACGAGGCTAACCACATACCATAACAATAAATGGCTAATATTTTATGGCATGTACTATACATCAGATACTGTTTGGAACACTTTGCTTATATAACATATTTAATCCCCATAATATTCCTGACAGGTAGATACTATTATTATCCCTTTCCTATCCCCTTTCTACAGTGGGTAAAGCTAAGGCACAGAGCATTTACATGACTTATTGAAGGCCATACAGCAGTGAGAGACCTGGGATTTGAACTGAAGCCATCTGTTCCAGAGGCAATGTTTGGCCATTGAAGGAAACATCCATATCACCCATCCCATACTCCACACCCTGTTTTCTCTTGGATTCTATCATTCACTTAGTCTGTGTGTTTACAGGAGATCAATTAACACTTTGAGATACAGACAAAATACTAGATAGGGTGACCACCCATCCTAGTTTATACACTAGTGCCTTTAAGAAGGAGTGAGGGTGGGAAAATTCAGAGAAGACTTCCTACAGGAAGTGATGCCTGATCTACATTTTAAAGGATAAAGCAATTACTCACCTTTAAATCAGCAATTAAAATCATTTTGCTTTCTAATATAAATATCCCCCCCCTTACCAATTGATTATATTACTTGGACCACAAAAGACATACTTTTGTAAATGAAGTTGACCATTCCTCCCCCAAAATGAAAGAAAACTTTAAATTACTAGCAAAAATAAAGTTCAATCCTACTGTAATTGGAGTAAGTTGCTAGTATACCCAAGTCTTAAATTGTCGCTTCCAGGTGATGTTCTTGGTCTGTTAGAAAATGATGGAAAGATTTCATGAAAATAATTGTGTGTGTGTGTGTGTGTGTGTGTGTGTGTGTGTGTGTGCGCTGAGGATTGAATCCAGGGCCTTACAAATAAGATTAAGCACATATCCTGAGCCACACCTCCAGCCCAGAAATACTTGATTAGGTAAGAAGGAACTATTTCAAAACAAAAGAAAGTGAGAGAAATATTCCTTCTCACAGTGTTGAGCTTCAGACTCTCCAACATATCAAAGGTAATGAACCAATAACTCCTTCAGGATGTGAGGGGAAAGATGCTACATCTTGGTGAGTTCAGACTAATAGAAACTCATTCCACTTATATACACTGAGGCCTAGTTCTGGGATGGTTCAGCCAACAGGAAAGCACTGAGAGTGAATTTAAAAAGACTATTGAGATGTTATTTTCTTTTTGTTTTGGTGATTTTACTTTTTAGTTAATAGTTACATTTTTCAAACTTATAATGGGTAACTTTTTTAACCTGACCATGAAGACAACCTTATTTTATAGATATGCAAAGACACCAGTCTTGTAAGACATAATTACTAGAGGCTCAAAAACACTGGGAACCACAAAGAAGAAATGTTAGGGAAGACATGATGCTTCTTATTTCCTCAAAGCTATTCCAGATGACTCTAAATTAATTGCCACTTTGACAGAGGTACCTTTGAGAGTCAAAGACTCAGGGGAGCAGCAGAACAAGTTTCTATTTGACATCTTCTACAATCAGTGCCCATAGCAGAGAGGCCCTACAAGCTATAGCAAATCCTCTGCACATGCCCATGTGCACTCTCCACAAATGGGAATATCTTCCATAAAGATGTCATGACCTTTCCTCTATTAACATTTTTGACAAATCCTTTTTTCTCAGGACAAAGGTGACTTGAATAGTAGCCTATTTGAGTGATCACAAATCCCATAATAGAACACTTCTTGCCCTTTTTCATATGTGACATGATTTGTTCAGTGTCAATTCTTCCTTTAGACAATAAGCAACAAGAGGGCAGGGATTTTTGTGCATTACTATATCCTCATCACTATCTGGAATCAAGAAGGCCCCCAAGAAATCTTTGCCAAAGAGATCATACCCACTTAGAAAGTTGTGAGCAATGAGAAAACACATGCCAAGTACCATCACCATGCCAGCAACTCAATCAGTATTTGTTGAACTGAGTGGACGAGTTGAGAAGTTTCTCGTTCACTCACTCTTGATGCCCTCTCCAACTGCTTTTTGGCTTCCCCTCCTTTTATACCTTTCAAATTGTTCCTCAATGCTTTAGTTACTGGATTGTAGTTGTTCTCCAACTCCTGCCCTTTCCACTCTATTGCACCATTTTTCTAGAAACTCTCATAATGAAAACTGCTAGACACAGTGCCTGTGACTTCATCACTGCAGATTCTCCTGCAACTTCCCTGAACTTTCTTCATTTGGTCACTGACTCTTGATTTTCTTCTGTTCTCTCCATGTGAATCTCAGCAGGAGACTCACCTTGACCATCTGCCTTTTTTCTTTCATTAAGGTTGGATTTATCAAAGCCATCCCAGGCTATATAGGGAGTCCAAGGCCAGCCTGACTAAAAAGTAAGACCTTGTCTCAAAAAACAAAACAAAAAAGTGATTGGACTAGGCTTCCATTACCACATCTTGCTAATAACTCCTAAATTTTCAGATCTTCTGTATTTGCTTGATCTGTAGTACCCTAGTCCTAACACCCTGGAAATATTTTTCCTCTTTTGTTTTCACAATGCATTACTTCTCCCCTCAACCACAGTCTATAGGCAATCCTCCAAATATGATTTGCCTGCTACAGACTCCCTTAGGATAAGATCCAGCTAGCACAAGTCCTAGCACAAAGCAGGCAATAAATGTTTGCTGAATGAATGAATGAGTTTGTGAAACTTTTACTAACCATTTTCATTTGAATCACTGCACCATTTCAAATTTTACATTAAAATGATGTCTGTTTTCCTCCAAATTCATCTGTGTCCTGAATTTCCTGCTGTTGATATCAGCATCTACCCACTTGAGCTTAAAACCTTCAAGTTTTCTTTGACTTCTCTCCATTTCCCTCATATTTAACAAATATTAAACATTTCCTATCACATCCCACATCACATCTCTCCATCCTTACTGTCAGCACACAAACCCAGGAAAGCTTCAGGTCCCATCAGGATATTCACAAATCTTTCCTTTCTCAAGCATGCAAAGACTCACTCTTACCTGCTGCAGACTAGTAGTCTAATATCATCAAACCATTTTTCAGAAATCTCTATAATCCAGTCTCCCGTCCTCCCTAACTATGGATTCAACCTCAAGTCCACACCCACTACCCACTCTACACAGGCTGATCCTGTCAGAGACCACTCAAGTTCTGGCTTGTTCGTTCCCTACATGGAATATTTTCTTCTTCACCGTGTATGAAATTCTGCTATAATTCAGGACTGAGATCAAGTAATTTCTCAAATTTATTGTGATCAGACATGTTCTCTATCTCTCTTTCCTCCATGACACTTAAATTCTACACCATGACCTCACTGAAAGCTTGATGTAGGATTTTGCCATGATTTTTCTATGTTCATTTGTTTCTACTAAGAGATTTCAGGCTTAGGGAGGACAAGACCATGACCTGAACTCTCAGCAAGTAGTTAAGTAGACAGAGATTGGTTATTTTTATCAATTTTGATATAACTGCCACTCATTAAAAATAATGAGATGCATTCCCTAGAAACAGAATACACAGAAAACTGTTGTAAATTAGGACTAATTTTATTTCCTTGAAAAGTTGGAAATAAATTTCCAAAAGAAAAAATTGTGTGCTCAGAATTTTCTAACAGTGTCATTTAAAACACAATTTTGAAATTTACTTGCCAAGGAAAAGCAAAATATTTTAGTGGAGAATGAAAAGGAAGGCCAAAATAAAATTATAATTTCTCATGCAAAATCCAATATACATACACATAATCTCAAAAAATTTTATCTTGTCAATCTCGCTCATACTTTAAAGATAGTCCTAAAGATTTCACATTTTTCACCCTTCTTAAGAGAAAATTCTGTCCTAAGTATGTCTCTTAGTGGGTATTTTAATTTTGAATAATTTTAGGCTTACCAAACAGTAGCAAACATAGCAGAGTATTCATCTGCCTTTCACCTATATTCCAATGTCAACATACTGCATAGTCATAGGTCAATTACCACAATCAGAAAACTAACTTTGTTACACTACTGACTGGACTATACATCTTACTTGTATTTCCCTTAATGTCTTATATCTGTTCCAGGAGAAATTTAGGATACAACATTGCAATGGATTGTCTCCTCGATTTTCTCCAATCTGTGATAGTTTTCAGTCTTTTCTTGTCTTCTGTGATCTTGACATTTAATGAGGGCCAGTCAGCTATTTTGTAGAATGGCCCTCAATTTCGGTTTATCTGATGCTTTCTCATGATTAGATAGAGCCTGTGTGCCCTTTTGTCAAAACTACTGCAAAAGTGACCTTCTATCCTACTCAGTGCATCCTGTCCTCCTGTTAATTTGTCTCAATACCAGTGACATTAACTTTGGTACGGTGGTATCAGGTTTCAAATTCATTATTCCTCCCTTTTTCATTGTTAAATACCCTGGAAGATACCTGCCTAGTTACAGCTCTACCCCTAGTGGATCTTCATTAACCCACAAATATATCTGTATCATACTTCCAAGACAAATAGGATACTTGGCAGAAGAAAAAAAAGGAGAGATAAGGAAATGAAAAGAAATGTAGAAAAAAGAATGGGAAAATGAAGAAAAATTAATCTTTTTGTATTTTTCTTAACTATAGATTACTTCAAAAACAGTACTTTAGAGAGAAGCTGAGCCATTCCCAGCACCCAGAAGGAAGCTTCCCTGCCATCATTCCATGTTCCTAGGGCAGAGAAAGTGAGCCTCGATGGCGCCAGAAGCACCCACCACCCCATGGAAATGAGAAGACACATAAACAAGCCTCAAAAACAGACTTCCAGATCACCTACAGCAACCCCAAAGGGAAACAAGATGGAAC
>NW_004624730.1:39244389-39278048 GCF_000247695.1 Heterocephalus glaber | reverse complement strand
GTACTTCTTAGAAGTTGTCAAATTTATTTCAAAAAAGATCTTTGAAATATGCTTTCTATATCCCTTTAAATTCTGTAAAATCTGTGGTAATGTCTCCTAGGTCTTGATATTTTAATTTTAAAAATGTGTAATTGATATTGTGTAATAGGAAGTAAAGGTTTAGGGGGGCGGGGGAGGTGGGGGGGAGAGAAAGAGGGGGAAAAATATGAGAAAGGGAAAAAATGGAAACGGGATCTTTGCAAGTAGGGAGGGGTGGAAGGGATAAGGGGAGGGCAGGGGAAGGGGGAAAAAAATAAGAACCAAGATACTCATGTAGTGGTACAAGATCCCAATGATGTATGTAAATATATTTTATACCTAAAGTGTACCAATAAACTTAATGGTGGAAAAAAAATAATGCTATATAATAAACTCAACAATAGATCTAAAAAAAAATAGTACTTTAAGGGAACACTATGCTTTCAAAAAGATATACCAGGGGATGGGGATTTAGCTCAGGGGTTTCACCACCTGCTGCACAAGAGCAAGAGCAAGGACCTGAGTTCGATCCCTGGTACAAAAGAAAAAAAGATATACCAATATTGCATGTGGGCCTCCCAGCCAGGGATGCACTGGTAAGGAGTGGAGCCCCATGGCACCTGAAGGACCCCCAACACCCACCCCTGCTTCTGGTCTCCTAGTTGTGCCTATACCTGGATCTATACCCCAGAGGCACAGGGGATCATAAAGGCCATTGTCCTGAGCTCCAGAAGACAAAGCAGAAGTGAACAACAAAAAGAAGGCCTCTCTCAGCCTCGTTGATGAAAACTGAAGCCCATTGGAGAAGTGAAGACAATCTCTGCAACAAAGGCACAACAGACCACCGTACTTGATAAGTTGGAGGGATCATCACCTCCCATCAGAACCTGGACTATCTTCAGGGGAAGGGCAGCTGAAACCTGCAGCACAACCTTGCAGAGTTCAACCCTGCAGGAGGTCAGGGAGTTCAACTTACACCTTGCAGCCAGAAATCAGCCTGAATCTCAGGGGTCTGCTGCTGGCTTGATGAGACTAATTGACTTAGGTGTTGACTATTGTGACATGTTGTGTTTTGTGACAGCAGAGACATTCCCTAAAGGAGGCCCTTCATTTTTATTTTTTATTTTCAAAATCATTTTTTCTCTTATTTTTAATTTTTACTTATTTTCTTCTATTCTTTTCAAATTTATTTCTTCTTTCTCTCTTCTTTCTTTTCTTTCTCTCTTTCTCTCACTTTCTCACTCTCCTACATTGTTCTTCATCTCCCTTTTTGTTCCTTTTCCTGCCCTAATTTGGATTTCTTCTTTTTCTTTACTTTGCTCTTTTTTCTTCTCCCAATTGTCATTAGTTTCAAAGGAAAGTGAATACAGTTTCTAGCTTCCCTGTTGCTGATAGATTGTTCTGTTCTTTTCTTTGTTCTTTCATTCTGTCTTTTCCTCTTGTCTTCAACAGTTCCCTAGAGTTTGCATTATCGTCCTGTATCCTCTGGCATTACTTCTAACCTTTCCCTATCCTTCTACCTATCTATCCCTCCCTCTCCAGCTTCTTCTAAGTCCCCATCCTGAAAGATAAAGTTGCTATATTGGAGAGTTTATTCACTATAAACATATTTTGGTCTGGTCCTCGATTTTGATTTAATTCACACAATTAAAGGTGATAGATTAATAACTACCACATTGTCATTTTCTAAGATATACTTTTTACTATTGTTATTGCTGATTGTACCTCTTGGGCTAAGGGGTTGTGATTGATCTAATCAGTTATCCTTCTGGTATAATGAAAATGAGATTGCCTGAGAGTCTTTAGAGACTCAAACCCTTAAGACCAGCTATATCTGGAAGACACCTCTGAGAAGCAATAATTCCATAAGAGTTCTAAATACAAGCAACAAAGATACCTACAATAAGCAATATAGAAGTATCAAGCCAGGAACTAAACCTAGGACAGTACCAACAACAAAAATAGAAATGAGAAGACATTTAAGTAAGGCATAATCCCAGACGTCCAGCTCACCAAAGGCAAATTCTGGGGGAAACAAGATGGAAAAGTCTGATAATCAACCACCTGGACACCCTGAACTGATAGCACAGAAAGTAACAAAACACATGAATGCGGCTCTAGAAAAATTCAAAACAGAAATAATCTCCCAGATAACTACAGAGATGGTGAGCAGAATGAAAGACATGATTAGAGACTCTAGAACAGAAACAGATAAAAAAAAAAAAATAGATGAGTTCAGGACCATGATGGTAGCCATGAATGCCCAGCATAGGAAAGAAATGGAAATCATGAATACCCAACATAGTAAAGAAATGGAATCCATGAAACAGATTCAAACAGATATCTAGGAGATTAAAAAGTCTATTCAAAGTATACACAGCAGACTGAGTCAATCTGAAGATAGAATATCAGATATAGAGGACAGGATGGTGGTCAGTGACCATGAAAAGAGAGAAAGAGAGCTTTCTTAAAAATAGTAAGGGACAGGGACAGGGATTTAGCTCAGTGGTTCTGGTGCCTCCCTTGCAAGCACAAGGTCCTGAGTTCAACAACCAGTACCAAAAAAAAAAAAAAAATAGTAAGGGACCATGAGAAATCAATCCAATAGCTCCTACATGATGCAAAGAAGAATAATATAAGACTGATAGGAGTCCATGAAAAAGCAGGAGAAAGTACAAATGACATTAAAAAAACTGTTCACAGAATTAATGACAGGTAACTTTCCAAACAGAGCAAAATAATTTGACATACAGAAAATTGAGGCATATAGGACTCCATCTAGCCATGATCAAAAAAAATCTACACCTAGACATATAATAATCAAGATCCCAGAAACCCAACAGAAGAACAAACTACTACAAGCAGTTAGAGAAAAGAAACAAATCACATGCAAAGGAAAGCCCATCAGAAGCATAGCAGACTTTTCAACACAAATCAAGGAGAGCCTGTTGTGAGATATTTCAAGCCCTAAAAGAAAACAACCTCCAACCTAGATTGATGTATCCTGCAAAACTATCTTTCAAAATTGATTGGGAAATAAGATACTTCCATGACAAAGAACACCTGAGAAACTTCATGAATACCAAACCAACACTCCAACCAATTCTAAAAAATATCCTAGAAAAAGACAATGAAGGTCATAACTCCATGAGGCCCAACAGAGCAAATCCATCAGGCAAGGCAAGAAATTAAAAGGAGAGGGAAAAAAATACAAAAGAGCCAACAACAGGAAAATAACATGATAATGATAAGTCAATACACATCAGTTATAACCATCAATGTTAATGGTCTCAACTCACCAATCAAAAGAAACAGACTGGCAGAATAGATTAAGTAGCAAAATCCAACAACATGCTGTATGCAAGAAACACACCTAGTTCAAAAAGAAACTCATAGACTGAAAGTAAAAGAATGGAAAACAATTTTCCATGCAACAGGAACCTGGCAAAAAGCTGGGGTAGCTATCTTATTTACAGACAAAGTAAATTTCAAACCAAAACTAATTAAGAGAGACAAAGGTCACTACATCCTTGTAAAGGGAACAATGCAAGAGGAAGAGATGACAGTCATAAATATATATGCACCAAATTCTAATGCCCCCAATTATACAAAACATATATTAAGGGACATGAAAAACCAAATAAGCACTAATACAATTGTAGTGAGGGACCTCAATACCCCACTATCACAAAAAGACAGATCATCTAGACAAAAAAAAATCAACAATGAAATACTAGAACTGAACCAAGCTTTTGAACAAATGGACTTAATAGAAGTCTACACAGTGTTCCACCCCACAAAATCAGAAAATACATTCTTTTTAACTGCACAAGGGTTACTCTCTAAAATAGACCACAAACTAGTTCATAGAACATGTTTAAGTAGATGGAAATGAATTGAAGTTATCCCATGTATATTATCAGACCATAGTGCAATTAAACTGGAGATCAATAGCATAAGAAATTGCAAGAACTTCACAAACAGAGGGAAATTAAATAACACTCTCCTGAACAACCAATGGGTCACAGAAGAAATTAGAAAGTTTTTGTAATTAAATGATAAAGCCAGTACAACATATGGGAATCTATGGGACACAATAAAAGCAGTTCTACAAGGGAAATTCATAGCAGTGAATGCCCACACTAGGAAAACAGAGCAAGCTCAAATAAACAACCTAATGCTGAATCATAAGCACCTGGAAAAGAAGAACAAGACAAACCCAAAGCTCCTACAAGGGAGGAAATTATAAAGATCAGAGCAGAAATCAATGTAATAGAGACTGAGAATTATACAAAAAAATCAATGAATCAAAGAATTGGTTTTTGGAAAGAATAAACAAAATCAATAAACCCTTAGCCAACCTTATCAAAGGAAAGGAAAGGATCAATTCCATGCAATTAGGAATGAAAAAGGTGAAGTCACAATAGATCCAGCAGAAATCCAGAAGATCATCAATACCTACTTTGAAAACCTGTACTCTCATAAAATGGAAAACACAGATGAAATGGACAGATTTCTAGATACATATAAATTACCAAAATTAAACAAAGAAGATATAAAAATTCTAAACATCCCAATTACAATCAGTGAAATTGAAAACATAATTAAAAATTTACCAACAAAGAAAAGCCCAGGTCCTGATGGCTTCACTGCTGAATTCTATAAGACATTTAGAGAAGAACTATTGCCACTACTCTTTAACCTCATCAAGGAAATTGAAAGGGAAGCAAGGCTTCCAAATTCATTCCTGGAAGCAAGTGTTACTTTGGTTCCAAAATCAGGGAAAGACCCAACCAAAAAAGAGAACTACAGGCCAATCTCCCTAATGAACATACATGCAAAAATCCTCAATAAGATATTGGCAAACAGAATACAGATAGTCATCAAGAAGATCATGCAACCTGACCAAGTGGGATTTATGCCAGGAATGCAATTTCAACATATGTAAATCAATAAATGTAATACACTATATTCACAGAGTCAAGAAAAAAAATAGGATCATTGAAATAGATGCAGAAAAAGTATTTGATTAAATTCATTAACCGTTCATGACAAAATCTCTGCAGAAAATTGGAATAGGTGTTCTTTATCTCAACTTGATAAAGGCTATCTATGAGAAGCCAACAGCCAACATCATACTAAATGGTCAAAAACTGAAAACCTTCATGCTAAAATCAGGAACAAGTCAAGGATGTCCACTATCACCACTCCTGTTCAATATAGTTTTGGAAACATTAGCTATAGCAATTAGACAGGAGAAAGAAATAAAGGAATAAAGATAGGAAAGGAAGAAGTTAAACTGTCATTATTTGCTGATGTTATGATATGCTATATTAAAGACCCAAAAAACTCTGCCAAAAGTCTTCTAGACTTAATTGACAGATACAGTAGAGTAGCTGGATTCAAGGTAAACACTCAAAACTCAATAGCCTTCTTGTACACAAATAACAGTCTCACTGAGAGAGAAATTAGGAAAACAATCCCTTTCACAATAGCATCCCCCAAAAATGAAATGTCTAGGAATCAATCTAACAAAGGAAGAAAAAGATCTCTACACTGAAAACTACAGCACTCTGAAAAAAGAGATCAAAGAGGATATAAGAAAATGGAAAGACATCCCTTGTTCCTGGGCAAGAAGAACCAATATAGTGAAAATGGCCATACTTCCAAAGCTGCTACACAGACTCAATGCAATCCCAATTGAAATCCCAACAGTATATTTCACAGATCTAAAGAAAACAATCTAAAAAGTCATTTGGAACCAGAAGAGAACTAGAATAGCAAAAGCAATTCTAGGCAACAGAGACATGGCAGGGGGTATCAAAATCCCCAACTTGAAACTATACTACAGAGCCACTGTGATAAAAAACAGCATGATACGGGCAAAGAAACAGACCTGAGGATCAGTGGAATAGACTAGAAGATACAAAAACAACTCCAGGCATACTCAGCTACCTCATCTTTGACAAAGGAGCCAACCATCCTCACTGGAAGAAAGATAGCCTCCTTAATAAATGGTGTTGGAAAAACTGGATTTCAACTTTCCAAAGATTAAAACTAGACCCCTATCTTTCACCATGCACTAAACTAAAATTGAAGTGGATTAAAGATCTAAATATTAAAACAGAAACACTAGGGCCGGGTCTTTAGCTCAGTGGTTCCACCACCTGCCTTGCAAGCTCAAGGTCCCGAATTCAATCCCCGTTACCAAAAAAAAAAAAAAAACAGAAACACTAAACTTGCTGGAAGATAAGTAGAACTCTTGAAGACATTTGTATAGGAAAAAACTTTATGAACAAATCCTCAGTAGCATGGGAACTATCACAAAGAATCAACAACTGGGATCTCAACTTATTAAAAAGCTTCTGCACTGCAAGAGAAACCACCAACAGAGCTAAGAGACAACCTACAATGTGGGAAAAACTTTTTACCAGCTGTTCCTCAGATAAAGGTATACTATCTAGAATATATAAAGAACTAAAAAACATCAGACCTCCCAAATATAAAGACCCATTTCAAAAATGGCCATCTGAAATGAATAGACATTTCTCAGCAGCAAATAAACATATGAAAAAATGTTCAACATCACTGGTCATTCAAGAGATGCAGATGAAAACAACACTGAGATTCCACCTCACCCCAGTAAGAATGGCTGCTATCTAGAAATCAACCAATAACAAATGCTGGCAGGGTTGTGGGGAGAAAGGAATCCTTCTCCATTGTTGGTGGGAGTGCAGGTGGGTGCAACCACTGTAGAAATCAATATGGATATACTTCAAACAACTAGAATTAGAAGTCCCTTTTGACCCAGCTATTCCTGTGCTGAGTATCTTCCCAAAAGAATTAAAAGAATCATACCACAGAGATATATGCTCACCCATCTTTATAGGGTGGCACAGTTTGTAATAGCCAAAACTTGGAAACAGCCCAAATGCCCATCAACTGGAGATTGGATAAAGAAGATGTGGTTTTTCTATAAAATATAGTACTACTCAGCCATCAAGATCAAGAAGCTCAGAGACTTTGAGGACTTTAAGTGGATACACATTGAGGCCATACTCTTAAGTGAAATAAATAGGAGACATATGTAAATACTGAATAGTTTCTGTGGTGTGAAAAACTAAAAGTGTAAACAAGGATCAAAATGTATAATTGACATTGTGAAATAGGAAGAAAAAGTCTAAAGGAGTAGGGGAAGTGGAAGGGGTAGGAAAAAGAAAAGAAAAAATATGAGAACGGAAAAAAATGGAAACTGTCTTTATAAATAGGAAAGGGAGGAGGGTGTGGAGGGAGGGCAGGGGAATGGGGAAAAAATAAGAACCAAGGTACGTCATGTAAAGGTACAAGATCCCAATGATGAATGCAACTGTATTGTATACCTAAAATGTACCAATAAACTTAATGAAATAAAAAGATATTAAGCCCCAGAGAAAGATCTAGAAACAAACACATTTCTGCCCCTTATGCCACCTAGGTGAGTTACACAGCAGGGTAATAGCTTTATGAGGTTATTACATGCCATACAATCACCATTGTGCCTCTTACTTAGCTTTTATAGCAAGCATATCATAGAACAGGGAAAAAGGCCTCAAGCCACAGTACAAAGTAGGGAAAAGGGTTATTTGGAAGGTTGATATCAATCTGGCAGGGCCTCAATAGCCACAGAAAAAAATTTAGTTTAAGCCTGTCTACAGGAGAAAGAAATATCTCCCTGCCTTCAGATTGGGGAGGTCTAAACCTGTACAAAATTCATTACCCCAAGCTCAGTGCCAACTTCCTTGCTAGCAGCAGACAGAATACCTGTTAAGAGATTGATAAGCAGGCAGTTTTCTCTCCATTCCAGTAGTTCTTTTCTCCCTGACCCAATTGTGATTGTCTTTATGCCCCACTCAGAAAAGTAAAACTTAGTGCTTAGTGGTCTTCAAACTGGGGAATGCTCACTGCTCCAGAGCTGTTGGGAGGGGGTGCCATTACTGTACCTTAAGAATCTTGAGAGATTATTTTAATTTTGTATTCCCTCATGACTGATACTTTTTTAAAGAAATAACGGACAGATTCTTGCTCAATCTAGATGACTGCTTCATACTAACAAATAGCCATTAATTCCAGTGGCTGCATTTTTGCACTGCTATTAGTAATCAGTTTATAATCAATTGATCAATTGATCATTTGATCATTGGCAGTATTTAACTTCTATGTGTTAATAGACATAACTGAACATACTAGAGATGACATATCCTAATATCCAAATAACGACACACTAGGAGTGTCTTTGGGAAGTTTCGAGGGGGTGAAGGGCGCACAGGTAATGGGAAAAAAATAAGAACCAAGATACATCATGTACAGGTACAAGAACCCACTGATAAATGTAAACGTATTGTATACCTAAAATGTACCAGTAAAAGAATTTTTTTAAAAAGGATCAGGTCAAAAACTTAAATATAAATAAATGACGAATATATAAATAAAATATCTTCCTATTATCAAACAACTTTTTTGACAATATTATTTCATTTACATTAAACTGTATTGCATTGACAATTTAATTTTTAATTTAAAAAATTTGTCCATCTTTAATTTATTTTGGTTTTATAGTTGTTTATCACCTAAAAGCACAAGGAAGTTTTATGCCTAAAACATGTCTGTATGTATTTAATCCACAATATAATAAAATAATTCCATTTACTATGAGAGGGAGAGGTCCAAAGTGAAAGAAAAGAAATCCAAGTGAAAAAAAGATAAAGAAAACAATAACAACATGATCCGGCTTATGGTGGGTGTCTGGCAGAAACAGACTCTGGGCAAGGCACCTAACTTCTCTAGGCCTCAGTTTTCCTTTTCTGTAAGAATAGTTATCTATGTATATGTGAGCTTCTAAATTTGTAGAGGGGAAAGATCTGGAAGAAACTCACCCCACTCATAACTTCTGAGGAGGCAAGGAGTTTGGGAGACAGAGATGGAAAGGACTAAGCTGAACTTCCTACTCTACAATTTCTGTAATGTTTGCATTTTATGCAAATGTATACATTTAAGTGAGTAAAATATACCATGATTTCATACATTAAAAAGACCAGGAGATTATACAAGTAGTGAAAAGGACAGACTTTGGCTTCTGAAAACCTCAGACTAAGCTTTGATTCCTGTGCTTCCTATGAGCTATGAAAACTTAGGCAAATCATTTCTCCATCCCTCAGTTTTCCATCTAAAAGACTGTAGTGATATTGGCTATGGAAATATTGTAAGGTGTAAATAAAATAAAGTACACAATTTCATGAGTACAATGCCTGGCCCATGGGGAATGCCCAACACATAAAAGCCACTACTTTATATTATTCTAGTAATTACTGTTAGTTACAGGTTTACTCTGGAAATAGGCAAATAAGCTACCTGATCTATGCCATAGTTCTCTGCCAGACATTGCCACTTGCCCCTCAGGTCCAAACATCCTCCTTCTCCATATGCTCTGTGCCTTGGGAAGGCTGAATTTTAAGACCTGTATCAACAGACTCCATGCCTGCCAGCCTCCAGATAACTTTTGCCAGTGGTTGAGCTAGTAGGAAGGAGTCTGAAAGGTGTCGTGATAAGAGAAAAGTCAGGTATTAATTTTCACAGCATCTTCTTACTAGGGACCCATTGCTTGGATGTTCCTCTTCTGAAGCCCACAACTTTAGTGCTCAGCCCTCTCTGACTTCTGGAAAGCCCTCCCTCCCACTGCCCCTTCGGGTATAGGGTAGTCTGGCCTCTCCAAGGTTGCTGGCTTCAGCATTCTGCACTATCCCTTGTTTTTCCTTACTCAGTAAATAGCCCCTTTAACTCCTCAAATGACCCAGTTAGTGCAGCATCTGTTTCTTCCCAGACTCCTATGTGTTCACTGTTCTATAGTACAGCTCTAGTATTTAATCCAGGTCCACAGAGACAACTTTACTGCTGGAAACTTCCAGTGTAAATTCCTGCAAGTTTCAACAGATCAGTGTTATGCTTAGGCAATATAGGGAAAATGTTACATTGTGTCATTTCAAGGAAATGTGAAAAAAAAGTCTCTCTCCTGCTGGTCTGAACTTTTACCACTGTGATAACTACAATTCATATATTGATGGTTATAAAAGAAGAGAGTTTTCTAATTACAGGTTATAATTCCATATATTCAGAACTTGTCGCAAAGGCAAAGGATGGTATCCTTGAAAATGTAATTTTCTTATGCCATGTTCTTTCCTCATTGTCCAATTCTTTTCTCTGCCTGTGAGTTGCTTGCCAACAGCTGTATAGCCAATGCACCTGGGTCAGTGAGGATCAGCTAAGCAATAGCCCTGGTCAGTCTCCTGTCACCCAGCCCCAAAAGTTCCACTTTCCTGTTCAAAATTCTATGGTGAACATTCATTTTATTTAACAATTACTATTATAGAACTTACTATGTAGTGGGTACTGGTCTAAAAAATTTATAAAGATTAACTTTATCGTCATAATCTCCCTGTGATACCCATTTTAAGATAAGGAAACTGAGGCTCAGAAATAATAGGTAAACAGTGCCCAAGTTATACAGCTAGTAAATTGAAGAACCAGTGTGAAATCCAGAGTTTGGCTCCTAGTCTGTGCTCATGACCACTTGACAGATATTTTTTTAGTAGTGTATATTTGTGACATATAATGAATACATCGGTATGTATAGTGCATCTTAAACCTTTTTATTTCCTCTTCTTCTCCACTCCTTCTTTTCTTCCTCCATCCCTAGATCCCCTTCCCATCTGCAAAAAGTCTACCTTCTTGTTTCCTATCATTTCTTTTACTGTGTTCTCGAAATTATTTATACTTTGAGTTTCTCATATAAGAGAAACTATGCGATATTTAACCTTCTGTGTTGATTTCACTTAGCATTATGGTCTCAAGTTGCATCCATTTTCCCATAGATGACTCAAATTCATCTTTCTTTATGGCTAAGTAGTACTGCATTGTGTACATATACCACTTTTTTTCCATTCATCGGTTGATGGAATACAGGCTGTTTCTAAGATTTAGCCATTGTGGGTTGTACAGTACAAGCATGAGCATATATGTACCACTGTAATATGATGTCTTTAACTCTTTCAGTAAGATATCAAATATTTTTCCACAACAAAGACTCAATAACTGCCAGCATTATCTCACATCATCTACTCAGTAACCATTCACCTAAGGAAAATCTACGGAATACCTTGTAAAGCCACAGCCTAGTGAAAAGACAGATATTAAAAAAATAATTCATTGACAATAGCATGAATAAATAAATGGTGGCAAGTTTGCACTATGGGATGATATGCAGCAAAGAATTTGAACAAGTCACAACCATAGGCAACATCCCAGCCAGCTAAGACAGAGGCTGAAAATGAAGTCCAGGGGCAGCAGTATCAGCCTAGGGCAAGGAGCCTCCAGGGAGGCCCTAGAGTACACAGGCTGCAGAGGAGCTGCTGCCCTGCTCACCTTTCACCCTCCCTCCAACACTGGGAGCGCTTCAGGCTAGTTTTCCTCATTGTCTTTCCAAGCAGCCAGGTACACTATTTGCTTGTTACCCCATGGTTCATCCATTCCTCTTCAAATAAAAACAACAGAAGGATACCTTGAACCATCTTAGAATTTTAGAAAAGAAAAACCTGAAGTACTGTGTAAATATAAATATTGAAGTCCTGTGTCTTACTAATGCAATCTCGCATGGCCTGTCCTGCCTTCAGAGAACACAGTCCTGCAATATACGTCACATAACAAACCCAGTGAATTGGTGGGAAATATTAAGTTTCCGCCACTGATGTAAAACAGTGTGCTCATAGTGATGAATTAGAATTAAATAAATGCCTTTGTATTTGTACCCAAAATCCTTAAAAAGAGAGTCTGGATTACTGCCACAGGTTAAATAATTATGTATGTCCATTTGTTTTGTTACTAAACTATTGCCTATGCTTGATGCTTTGTCTAGTCAAATAATCATTCATATAAAAATTAAGTCTGCTAAGAGTTAAAAGAAAGCTTCTAAATAATAAAATCAATACTTGTGATTTTTATTAATAAAATCAAAATATTTAGAATAGACCCAAAACTATTTCTTTGAATATCAATATTTTCAACAAAATCTACACATCTACAAACATTTCCACATTGTTAAGTGTATTGTTTTTCAAGAGAATTCAAACACAAAAGGGCACATACTTTACAATTTAATTTCTGTAATGTTCATAATTATTCTATGCTATGAGAAGTCAAAATAATAGTTACCCTTGAGTATGAGGGGTGACAATGAGGAAGCATGTGAGGGTCCTAGTAATATTCCCTCCTTGATCTGGGTGCTCCCTATATGTAAGCATTTCATCTGTAAAAATTCATCAGGGGCTGGAGTGTGGCTCAGTGGTGAGCCCTTACCTAGCATGCACAGGGTCCAGCATCACCAAAAGAAATCATCAGTCCATACACTCCTACACTTTTGATTTGTGCTTTTTTCTGTGTGTCCATTTCAATAAAAAGTTTCTTAGAAATGTACACAATTGATAATTACTAATCTTGAGTGCTAAATATATAACAATCACTATATTTATCTCCTTATACATATTCTTTATTATCTTCATAAAGCCCTCTGAAGTTGATATATTATGAAGTTTTTTCTCTCTTGCCTGCCCCATGTTTTTCTCTGTACAATTACACTTATTTTCTTCCAATGATTCAACACATTAGGAAACTACTTTACTTGTTTGTGTGTTTGTTTACTGTCCCCCTATCTGACACACAGGCAAAGGACTCGATCGTTCTATTCACCACTATAGTTCCTGTGCTGGCTGAGTGCCTGGAATACAACAGTACTTCAGTGGGTCTTAACAGGTACTGAATATGTGAGGACTAGAAT
This sequence comes from Heterocephalus glaber, assembly GCF_000247695.1. The sequence continues at coordinate 39,265,168 of NW_004624730.1, read as the reverse complement.
TTTGTAAAGACAAAGAATCTAATGTAAGTGAGGCAATCATAGGTGAGACCAACTTGAGTTGACTGCTCAGAAACATGCTAAGGATACACTTTCCTCAGAATGACCGGAGACTGGAGAAGACCAGGATACCCATGCAGCAGGGAAAGAGCTGGTGGATGGGCCCTCAGGCTGAGATGGGCTTGACTCGCTGCAGGAATGACAGAGGCCAGTGGACTTTGAGCACAGAAGGCAGGAGCTGAGGAACCCACAATGCCCAAGGTAGCCTACACATTTCTGTCTCCATGTCTTTCCTCCTGCCAGGCCTCTGAAATTCTATCCAGCATTCAAGGCTCATTTCAAGTTTCCATCTCTCCTGAGAACTCCAGTGCCAAAGTAGGTGCAATAGTGTTTCTATTATAACCCCCTTTGAAGACCCCACAGCAGCCTGCACTTCTTCTGTGGCATTATTTTCATTCTACTCTGTTTTGCTTATGTGTGCATGTAGCTAATTCTCTTATCTTTTTAACAAGCAACTTAAAGACAAAAAAAAGTCTTCTCATCTTTTTAGTACATTCATTCCACTGTTAGCATAGTGCCTTGCAAATATTGTCCAACGTGATCTGAACTAGAGTTTTGTCATAATTTGGAAAATGCGAGGAGTACAAAAATAAAAGGAAATGCTGAGTGTATAAAGCAGAGGGTAGGGAAGAGGGGTGTACTAGGAATGCTTTTAGCTGCAAGCAACAGAGAAGGTGACCAACCATGACCTATACAGCAAAGGGCTTATTTGTCTTATATAATCTGAACTGGGCAATCACTATCAATTGATTTAGCTATACAACATACCTAAGAGTCCAGACACTTGCTGTATGTCTGCTCAGCATCCTTCACAAGTTGGCTTTTGCCCTTGTGGCTATCTCTTCATGGGTACAAGATAGCTTTTGCATTTCCAGGTAACTTGTCCTCTTCAAGGGATAAAGAAAAGGAGAATGATCAAGGGACAAACCAGCTACACGATCTCTTTCACAGAGAAATTTAAAACTACCTCTAGCCATCAGCATGTTCAGCCTACATCTCATTGGTCAGAACTGGGTTACAAGGCCAGAAATAAAAGAAGCTGAGAAGTAAAGGAACACTTTCAAGTTTTTGGCACAGACCTGGCTCTGGGCACACTGCCACCACAAAAAGCTCAGAGTTTCACTGAAATGAAAAGAGAACTATTCCATAGGGAAGGAAATATTATTTCAACCTCAGGGATGATCTGTACCCAAAACTGAGACACAGTTACAAAAAATAAACTACAGATTTTGAACTCCAAATCTATAAGATGTAAGTGAATAAAACAGGCAGGTGATTTTGGTACAGATGAATCTTACATGCATATTAATCCCTAGAATGATCTTCACTTCCATGAGGAAATATGCCTTCTCCCATTGTGCTGGAGTCATGTAGCATCTTTGGCTATCTTTATTGCACTTTCAATAGAGATAAAGAAGGGCTTAAGAAATATTCAAACAATCTTATCAATTCTACTATAAGACAAATAACTGTGTTGTCATATTGATGGATGGCAATTGGAACTTAGCTTCCACATCTGAAGAAAATGGAGGGAGGTGGAGGGAGGGCAGGAACAATGGTGAATGGGCTCTGACCCAAATGAGCAACAGAAGCTATCAGAAATTCAGTTCCTATTGATAGTTGCTTTTGTGAAATTGTTTTTCAAGAGAAAACAGATTTTTTTCAAGAGAAAAGAGAGATGAGGACTTTTATGTGAAACCTGATGATTAAATGTTAATAGTGAATTTGGGAAGTTTCAAGTGTAGAAAGGGTGAAACATTTTGTGACCTCTGAAAGCAGCTGTCAAGGATAAAAACTCTCACCACAGACTAAGCCCAGTCACTTACCCCTCATCTCCTTTACCACTGCCTAGGCCCGAATTTCCACTGCTCCTGTCCCACTTCCGAAAACATAGATAGTCCAATCACCTTTGAAAAGAAAATGGTTTAAATGAGAACATTTTTCATTCTGAAACTGGAGTTCATTTCTAAAATCAAACATCTTTTACTTTTTGGAAGCTCTTCCCAATTTTTCACTAAAGCCTACAAGTCTTTGCCACTAAAATATATACCATTAAGATGAAAAAAACAAACCCAGATCTGGTTTTCATGAAGAGCAATTATTGATTCAGTGATGCCATGGTGTCTTCTTTTGTTATTTGTTTCGATTCATCCAGAAAGTACAGCTTGCTTTGTAAGTAAGCCAAATGACCTTTTTCTGCCAAGGAAATGCTAAACATCTTACTTTCTCAAATGTTCCAAAGTAAAACCTCTAAATAGGGCTCTGCCTTGTCATCAAATACTTTGATTTTTCTTTGTTTGTTTGTTTGTTTGTTTTCTTCTGCTTTTGCTTCTCATTTTCCCATTTCAATCTAGCCTTCAATCTTTTAGTAAGTTTATATCAAAACTAGGAGTAATTCAACAGAGAATATCCTCCTTGCTTCACAAAATAATATTCCTGATGATTTATGTCACTGTAACTAAACAACACAACCATTCCTCAGTCTCAAATCTAATACTATTTTTCTCTCATAGTGACAGAGGTGTACCTTTCAGACAGCTCTCTGACCTTACTACCATATCTTACATCTGCCTTCCTCACTGTGCAGCTTTCCCACAAAGTTTATAATACTCTTCCCCTGAGAAATTTTTTGGTCCTTTATGTTCTATTCTCTTTCTCTGCAATATCAAAAAAACAATAAATAACTATTTATTGTCAAATGGTTCTTTCCACATCATAATTTTGATTAGTGCCAAATCAACTTCAACAACTCTCCCTATATAAAAATAACTGTTTGTAGATTATAAATCTACTGTCAATTCTTTGAATAACTCCTAAATAATTTACAATGAAAATTTATAGGAAAGTTAATTAAAAGAAAAATAAAAACAAGTCTTTTTTTTAGAATCAGGAATAAGATAATTATTGCCACAGAGCATAAAATTTGGCTGGAAATTTTCTGGCACAGCAATGAAAAGAGTATAAAGCTCTCATCATGAGACCAAGTAAACCACATGAGTTCTTCCTTCAACAAAAAAATCTACTTAACAAATATTTGTGAAAGACTCATAATGCCTTAGCAGCACATTCACTTTGTGGATACCAGGACAGACCTGAAGAGCACAGCATCCAGTGGAGTAGACAGCCATATAAAATGGCACCATGGTGTGAGGTAAATTCAGTGATTGCTATCCACATAGAATGGCATGGGACCCCTCCCTAAAGTCAAGAGTAGTTGCTTCTCTGGAGGGAAAAGCAGTGACTGCCCAGGACAGAATTCACACTCAGGGTCCCCATGCACCAGAGACTTGAGCTAGAGCACATCATATGACAAGAATACTTGAGGCTTCAAGTATACAAACAAACAAAAACTGTGCAGTTTGTATTAAGCCAACATTCTCAATTTGTGTAAAATTTTAATTGTTTTCTCTTTGGGAATGACAATACTTTTAGGATATTTCAAGTTCAAAAATCCATTAAATTTGAAAGGACATTTTAAGATTGTATCTTTAATTAACATTGGGATCAATCTGACCTGTGGAAAAACTGGATCCAAAGAACACAACAATGTTTGCATGAGGGATGGTGACCAGCCATCCAGTCACAGCCTCTCCCTTGGGAATGATGAAAAGTGACCCCACAAAAGAAAACAGCTGGGAGCAACATCACCCAGTTTTGGAGGGAAGCCAAGGCAACTAGGTTCACCAGCTCTTGTTGCTTCACAGGGGACACTAGAGCTGCTAGGGGTTCCCAAACACTGAGCAGTGCTCTCATGCAGGGAGGCCTGCTAAAACATCCCCAGCTGCTGCAGTTGGAATGTTTATGTCCCTCCAAAATTCCTCTGTTGAAATCTAATCCCCTATGTGTTGGTTTTAAGAGGTGAGGCCTTCCCGTGTTGATTAGATAATAAGGGCTCTGCCCTTAAGAATGGGATTAATGCCTTTATAACGAAAAGGCCTGAAAGATCCTTTGGCCACTCCATAGTAAGAATACGGTAAGGAGGCACTGTCTATGAGGAACAGGCCCTCATCCAATACCACATCTTATGGCAGTTTGATCTTGTATTTCCCAGCCTTTGGAACTGTCATTTATAGATTGTCCAGCCACACTTATTTTATTATAGCAGCCCGAAGGGACTAAGACAGAGCCTTGGAAGTGCTGAGAGGCAAGGCAATATCTAGCTTGCTAAACTCATGCTTGACTGCTATGGTGGGCTGAATGATGTTTCCCCAGATATACCCACCTTCTAATCCCCAGAAACTGTGACCATGTTACCTTATATAGCAAAAGGGACCTTGTGGATGTAATTAAACCAAGGATCTCAAGATGGGGGATGATTCTAAAAGAGAGGCAGAAAGAGTCACAGAGAGAAGGCAATGTGATATCAGCAGCAAAGATTGCAGTGATGTGCTTTAAAGGTAAAGGAAGGGAGTCCCAGCCAATGAATATAGATAACCACTAGAAAATGAAGGAGGCAAAGAAATGTAGTCTTGCTAACACCTTGTCAGTAATCAAGTGAAACTGATTTGAGAACAAAAGGATAAATTTATGTTGTTTAAGCCACTAAGTTTGTGGAAATTTATTATAGCAGCAATGGGGAACTAACACAACTCTTTTATCCTCCCTCCTTATCTGACAATGTGAGTTACCATATGCCATAAGCTCTTTCAGGAGGCAAGGATGATATAAGTCCTATCATGCAGGTTTCTATATAAGCACACACTAGGAAGAACAGGATATCCATGCAGCACCTGTGATAACAGTAGAATAAAGAAATTGAAAGACACTGGTCCCCTGGGTGGTGTGAGTGCTGAGAGAGAAAGCCTAGGTCCAAGGCCTGCTTCTCTAGTGAATGAGGAAGGAATCAGGTAACAACTGAGTGCAGACTACAAGTTCAAATTGCTTGTCTCTAAAGAAAACCAATTTGTCTATAAATTCTAGAAGAAACAAATTACTTGGATTCTTATGGCAATAGAGATCCATAATATAATAGGTAATGTCCTAAAACAGCAATTTTTTAGAGACATTCTTAAAATGTCAAGAAAAAAGGAAACCATACTAATTCAACCACAGCCCAGCGAAGCAAAGTTTTAACTTTTTTGTTGCTGTTTTTGTTTTTATTTCAGTTTTGTTTTTTGAGACAGAGTCTCACTATGCAGTTTAGGTTGGCCTTGAACTCATTATGTATTAGGCTGGCCTCAAACTAATGGCAATCCTCCTGCCTCAGCCTCCCCAGTGCTGGGATTACAGGCATGCACCACTATACCCAGTTCTCTAGAAAGCTTTTATAAGAATGAGACAAGTTGACTCAGAATATGCTATTTGTGCCAGTACAACTTGATAAAAAGTATACATTGTTTACAGCACCTGGTTGAATTATCAAAAGTGATTCAAGGAAAACAAACTCAATTTTTTAAAAGTTGGCTTTAAAAATCACTGCATTAAGGGCAGGGGATTTAGCCCAGCGGTGCCTTGCCTTCCTCACAAGCCCAAGGTCCTGAGTTTGATCTCTGGTACTAGAAAAAAAAATCACTGCATTAGTAACAACTTCTATATTAAACACAAAGAAATTGAACAGGCCTTTGCCTGTGTAGAAAGAACCTTTTTATACAACCTTATGTCTCTTGATCATAACAAGTAGGGCACATTTGAAAATCTACCAATGGAGGTAATAGAGGGTACCTATTCTGGGCAGTTAATTCTAAACTGAGTATTACTCCTTTGCACTGTACTGTAGATCCTGGTGTGTTTAGGGAGAGGACCAAGTAATCTGATATGATTATACTAATTAGAGAGAAATTATATTTGTACATTGTGCATTTATTTTTTTAAATAGAATGTTGCTAGTTGCCCAGAGTTGACTACACTCATATAGAATTCTAAGAATCCATTTCTCTGCAGAAATGGGTGAATATTCTGACATGATTAAGCTTCCATCTTTGGCAACCTAGGTCTTCCTTTTATGATGCACTAATATTAAGGATAAAAATGTGAGGTGGAGGTGTGCATTTTTAGCTCTTCCCACTGGCCACATACAACTACCTCTAGTCTCATATCTCATGCAGCTGAATCTTAGTCCACAGACTCAGTTACAAAACATTTATTATTTTTTCATTCTTTTTATGTTATAATCTTTATTCTTTAACTCAACTTACCTTGTCTTTTGAGCTTCTGCCCTGCTGGGCTGGAAGGATACACAGCGACAGGCCTCAGGGCTCCACCTCTTGGTCCCAGAGTCTTAGGCTATGAAGAGTGTCTGGAGTAGACTGCCCCTGAGATATCCATTGCCCCAGGTGAAGGTTCCTAGAATTTCAAGGTCTTCCTGTTGCTGCCCTAATCAATTTGGGAAGTGGGAATCTCTGTAAGCCTGCCCGGAACAGCCTTCTTTATTCTAGTGCCTTGCCCCCATAGGAATTTGCTTCACTTGTATGGGAATACAGTCTAATTCCTGAGGTTATTGTGAGAAAAAATATATATATGCCAAGCTTTTGGAATAGTGTCTTTCCTCTAAGAATCTCATATATTTTGATAGTCACTAAGAGTCAAGCTCCATGAAAGCAAGGATTTTTATCTACTTGTTCATTGCTCTTCGAGGAATAGATGGGTGCTGAAAGATTCAGGGCATGTTTCTTCCTCTGCCTTACCACTTCAGAGCTCTATTCTCAGGTTCCTTCCTTCCAGGCCTAGGAAATCTGTTACCAGAGAAATCTTTTTTTGAGGGTTTCTAGCCAATATTTTGTTTATGTGCTTTCTGGCCCTCACATTTCCCATCTATCCTCCCAAAGCCAGGAAGATATGTAGATTGTTTCTGCAAAAATATTCCCTCATAGAGGCAAAGAACAGACTTTATCTGCTTGAATGGAAGGAAGGGAGAGGAGGAAATATAGAAGAAAAACAAAAGTTAAAATTCTCAAAACATTACCCTACCTCATGAATTTTAGCTCTTTTTTTTTAACTTTCAGTTTTACATGGACGACTCCTATGCTTGTACAAAATTATAGGGCTTTTTCATAATGGTAATATGAAACACAACTCACACTCATTCATCTATCAACTGAATATAATTAGTGTGTGAGTAATGGCCTTGTCATCACATTGGCTATGCCAAGCAGACAGTTTCCCCCTAGCTCTCTTTGGGAAGGCTAGGCCTGGCTCTTGGGTTTTCATAACACTAGAGTCATATCAGTGAGCAATTTGCCTTATTTGATAAAAGCTCTACTCTAATTGTTAAGTACACACAGTCCACATCCAAATACACCTTATCTACTTTCTGAACACAGGTGAGGCAAGTAGCCCATACACGAAAGCTCTCATTCTCCACCCTTTCTCCCCCTCACCTAGCTAGTAGAAAGTTCAGAAGCTGTTCATTAGCCAAAGCTTTATGGGTTTCCTTGCCAAAAGACACACCCCAGAAGGCTCTTTTGCCTATATTCAGTTACACCTGCCCTTTTGCTGGCTAAGGAACCTTCCTCAGTCTTCATTACCATGAAGGGCCCTAAAATCGGGAAGCTGAGTTAATCAAGCTTTTTCTGAAACAGCAACATTGGAGCCTGCAATTTAACACTAATATTTATGGTAAAATTGTTAAACACTCATTTCAAAATTGCCCTGTGGTTCATTTGGAGTGTTATTTTAAGCAAGATATATTTCCCTATTCTTCATTTGTCAAGTTACAGTTGAGATTAGATTTTAGTCTATCCTGTGCTGCCTAGAGGGGAAACTGGTGAACTATCTTCCTAGCCAAGACATTTCTCCCTCAGTGTAAATATTCTCCATGTCCAGTATTATAATACACTCACATGATAAATACTGGTAAGGACTGGAAATAACACAATATGGAGGGAAAAGCTCTAGATAAGAGTTATAATGTCTGCATCCTAAAATGTGGCCATAGTATTGTGTATACTTGGGGAAGTCAATGACCCTGTGTTCAGTTTCCCCATCTGTATGTTATTTTTATATATTTATTCATACCCTATAATTATATTTGTAACATGGTAGCCTATTCATTCACTATAGAAGCTATCCTTTTAGGAAGAAGATGTTACCTAAAATAAAGAGTCATCCTCCTTGCCCAAAGATGCCTCTTTTTAAACTTCATAATGTAAACAATAATTCTAAAATCTTTCAGCTATGTTTTTGTAACGAAAACAAATCTTGGAGGTGGGTGATCAATGTAATCTCAATTTGTCCAAGACTTTCCCAGTTGGTCAATGGAAATCCTCCTCAGTCCCAGGGCAAGCAGGGATCACCCAATTTAGAAGTTTCCTAACAGAAGCAGGGTGGAAAGAAAGTGAGGAGGAATGGGCTTTCTAGTCATCTAACAACAAATTACCCCTAAAAAGTGATTTAAGAGCAGGCATATTTTTGCTCATGAATCTGGGAACTAAATAGCTTAGCTGGGAAGTCCACACTCAGCATGTCTCCAGAGGTTGCAGTGAATGACACTGCCACCATCTTGAAGGTTTCTTAGCTCATGTCAGAACCTGGGCTGGGCACTCTTGAACAACTAATAACATATTTTTCAAGTCTCTCTGTTTCTCTTTCCACATGATCTCCCCAAAGGAAAGCCTCAGGGTAGGTAGACTCCTCATATGGTGTCTGAATGGTCCTTAAGTAAGACCTAAGTAGAATCAGCAGAAGTGAACAACATTTCCTATTCTAGCCTCATCTCATACAGCACTGCTCCTGCCATATCTTATTTCGTGAAAGACTCACAAAAGCCCAGAGAATGAGGAGGGAATGAGTCTCCAGGAAGGACATCAAGGCCAACTGAACCCAGAGAATAGACTAAGGTTTTTCCAGAGGCAGGACAGCAGAGTGCTCCAAACCCCACTGCCTGAATAAACTGGCAAGAAGGATCACTATGGAGACACTAAGGAAGTGAATTTAAGTAATTAGGTAGGACCATTTCCTGAGATAAGGAATTCTGGAAAGGAAAAGGTCAGGGAGAGTATGGGTGGAGTGAGGAATGGTTTATTAGAAAAACTATGCGGGCATTGAGATCAGGAAAAGCAGGAATACACCCATTTTACTAAAGCAATGAACAAAGGCCTTACCCAAGTATTGACATTTAAGGAGAGATGTGAAAGGTATGAGGAAGCAGCACCAAGTAAAGGCATTCCAGATAAAGGGGAGGTGCAAAGGGAATGGAGTCATGTAAAAGATGAGTTAACTGGCAATTTAAAGTCCTGGTTCCTTCTGTGTCTCAGCTCCCCTGAGAAAAAGCAAGTCAGTTGTGGGGGAGGGGTCTTTTTTGCACATCTAAGATACAGTATGAACAATGGATACCACTTATTTGATTACCTTACCCCCGGTGCCACAGTAAAAGAGGCTCCATTCGGCTCCTCTGACTTGCCAGGCAGCACCTTCCCACACCCACAACCCCCACTCCTGTCTTGAGCCTTTGCCCCTGTGGTTCCTTCTGTTTGGAATGTTCTTCACTGAACCCTTTTGCCTTTCAGCTCTTACTTTAAATGTCAACTTCTTTTTTGTTTCTGGATTTTTGAGACAAGTTCTTGCTATATAATCTAGGCTGGCCTCAAACTCACTATGTAGCCCAGGCTGGTCTTGAACTCTCCAGCCTCCTACCTCAGCCTCTAGAGTGCTGGAATGAAAGACATGGACCACTACACCCAGCTTAAATGTCACCTTCTCTATAATCAAAATGTGTCTACTTTTATATTTTCTGATCTAACCCAGTCTTGTCAAGACCACCCCCCATCTCAGGAAACATTTTGACATATTTGATTGGCTCAAAAGCCACAGTCCTTCTGATCACTCTTCAGTTGCCTTCCCATCCCTAACAATTCTGCCTCCAAATATATGTTCTAATTCCATGCCCTTCTCTCACTCACCTTTGTCCTAATCTAAGAGATATCCTTCTTGCCTGGCCTGAGTATAGTGATCCTGTAACTAACCTTGCGTCTACTTGCCTCCCTACACATCATTCCATTCTACATCCAGAAAAAAATATTTTTAAAATACAGATAGGATCTTTCAACCACTCTGTTTAAATCTTCAACAGCCTCAAAAGTCTTCATCTCACCCCACAAGGCCTGCAGGATCTCAGCCTTTCTGAGCCCTCTACCTAACAGCACACCTTCCTGCCCAAATATTGAACCCCACTGTCATCTGCCTGCTTCAGGCCTTGGCTTTTGCTCAACTTGAAAAAATCACTCCCAATATCTTCACAAAGATGATTTCTTTTCATCCTTTAGACTTTAGCTTAGATATTATCTCCTTGGAAAATGTCCACTCTGACTCTCCTTTCCTAATAATCCCCAGAGTTCTCTTTGGTCTTCTTTTTTTTTTACAGCAGTTAACGCTGAGATGAAATTGCCAGTTAATCCATTTACTTACTATCTACACTCTCTTCCACATATACACTTATGTAAGCTCCCTGGGAGCAGGTCCCTATATCCTCAGCAGGCAGAACAACATCTGGCTCAGGAGCACTCGCAAAGTATTAGATGAATGAACACATGAAAGAATGGAGAAAGTTTATTCTCTGAAGAAAGGGCATATTCTTCTGGTCTCAGTTTCTTTGCCTATGAAATGAGCCTAGTAAATAAGGCAGTCCTAGTATTCCTTTTAGTCCAGTCTGGGATTCTTTCTGTAATTGAACAGGGCCTCTAACAGTTGCTTCAGTGAGGGCATCTTTCCTCCACAGATAGGAACTATTTCAATCTTCTCCTGAAGTATCAATTAGTGTCTGCAAAGGGAGAGTAAAACTTTATTAGTTAATAATACAACTGTATTATTAAAAAAAGTAAGGCAAGACCAAGCAAAATATAAATCCTTCACTGCAACAAATGTTGGAATAAACTGTCTAGGTCAGGTTTTATTTATATCTGGCACTTAGTTTTCCTTTGATTTGGCTTCTCTGGGCTGAAGCCCAACAAGTAAATGCAAGAAAACACAGAATCAAGACTGTTAACTACAAATAGTTTGTGATTTTCCTGCCTGAGACATTATTCTTTATTGTCAGCAGTACATAGTTTTCAATATCAATTCATTTTTCAAGTTCTTCCTGATTCCCTACTCCCCACAAAAGAACTACTAGGTTTGGGCTGGGGATTTAGCTCAGTGGTTCCACCGCCTGTCTTGCAAATGGGAGGATCCGAGTTCAATCCCTGGTACCAAAAAAAAAAAAAAAAAAGAACTACTAGGTGGAAGAAATACTCTTACCTTAACAGAGTTCCCAGCTGCATGACTTTAGTTTAGGACCTACCTAGTGAACAGCAGTAGGAGACTTTCCCTTTGACGAACTGAATAAATTCTCTTTAAGCTTCAAAAATAAGCACATTTCAAACCAGTCCCCATGGTCCATTTTACCATATATAAATACATCCATCTTCAGAGGCTAAGGCATGAAAGAATAAGCTTTGGGGAAAAGTGAAAGTTTGATTTTAAAAATACTGACTAAAAAGAAATCTCGGCTGTCCTTGGAAGACTTCCTTACTCTCTTCTGCACGTTTGCAATCAAATCAATCTTTCAAGTTTACTTCAGAAGGTTCCTTTTCCAATAAATTTCTCCCCAGTCACCTAGACCACTACAAAATCTCCTTCCTCTAAATTGCCATTGACTTTTTTGTGGAATTATTCAATTTGTTTGACTCAGGATTTACAGGTGGTTGTTGATATATGCTCACCTCCCGGTAAACTAGCTTTCCCTCTACTATGAAGCACTTACAGGGCAAGAGCTTCCCACTCCCTAGAGCACTCAACAAGCCTAATATCACACAATTTTTTTTAATGTCATCATTGTTTTTAGTCAAATTATTGATAAAAAACACATTTTAAAATATTCATGAGCATTTTTATTTAATACTTAGATTTTTAACTTGGTATTTTAATCATACATTCACAGGAAGTTGCAAAACTGTACAAAAAGTCATTATATCCTTCATCTAGCTTTCCCTAAACAAGAAAAGTAACTAAGACAGTAACATCTTACTACAATATCAAAACAGGAAACTGACTTTAGTATAATACTGCTAATTTGACTATAGACCTTATTCAATTTTTACCAGTTTTCACATGTGCACACATATTTTTGTCTGCATGTGTAGTTTTATATAATTGTATCCCATACATGTTAGTCCTCTGTTACTGTGACAAAATACTTGAAATAATAAACTTATAAAGAAAGGTGCAGACTGGTGCAACCACTATGGAAATCAGTATAGAGGTACCTCAAAGAACTAGGGCTAGAGGTCCCATTTGACCCAGCTATTCCCCTGCTGGATATCTTCCCAAAAGAATTAAAAGAATCATACCATAGAGATATATGTGCACCCATGTTTATAGTGGCACAGTTCGTAATAGCTAAAGCTTGAAAACAGCCCAAGTGCCCATCAACTGGAAACTGGATAAAGAAGATGTGGGGTTTTGTATAAAATGGAGTCCTACTCAGCCATAAAGAACGAGAAACTAGAGACATTCATAGCTAAATGGATGCATATCAAGGCCATACTCTTAAGTGAAATAAATAGGACACACATGTGTAAATACTGAATAGTATCTCTAGTGTGAAAAACTGAAAGTGTAAATAAGGATTAAAACATTTAAAATGAATAATTGATAATTTGAAATAGGAAAAAAAGGTCCAAAGGGTTAGGGGAAGTGGGAGGGGAAGGGGAAAGTAAAGAAGGGAAAGAAAAAATGGAAACAAAGTCTGTGTAAATAGGGAAGGGTGGAGGGGATGAAGGGCACACAGGTAGTGGGGAAAAAATAAGAACCAAGATATATCATGTACAGGTACAAGCACCCAAAGATAAATGTAAACATATCGTATACCTAAAATGTACCAATAAAAGAATTTAAGAAAAAATAAATAAAAGTTTATATTGACTTACAGTACCAGTCCATGGTTGGTTGGCCCCATTTTGGGAGGCCTGAGTAAGACATCACATCATGGCAAAGAGCACACAGCAAAACAAAGATGTTCACCCTATGACAGCCAGGAAGCAAAACAAACAAAATACAAAGAAGAAATGAGGGTCCCACAACCCACTTCAAAGGCCTTCCCTCAATGACCAGAAGACCTCCCACTATGCCCCAACTCTTTTTTTTTCTTTTTGGTACCGGGGATCGAACTCAGGACCCTGTGCTTGCCAGGCAGGCACTGGAACCACTGAGCTAAATCCATGGCCCCTCAACTCTTAAAGTTTCCACCACCATAGTGCCAAGCTGCAAACTAAGCCTTTGATGAATAGTGTCTGGGGTACATCTACAATCCAAATTACAGCAGTATCTACATGTTTGTGTAACCATCAACACAATCCAAATTCAGTACAATTCCATTACCACAAAAGAACCACCTCATACTTTTCTTTTGCATCCACACCCACTTCCCATGCATGTCTCTGCTTCCTTTCAACCACTAATCTGCCCTCTGCCTCTACAATTTTGTCATTTTGAAGATGTTATATAATGGAATTACCTAATGTATACCCTTTTGAGACAAGATTTTTTGTTTTTTACTTAGCATTATGCCCCTGAGATTCATCCAGGTTGTTACAGGTTACAAGAATTTATTCTTTTTTATGTCTGAGTAAAAGTCCATTATATAGGTGTACTGGAGTTTGCCTGTTTCAAGTTTTTAGTATTTGCATACAAAGTTCTATATATATTCACTTACACATGTTTATGTGAACATAAGTTTTCATTTCCCTGGGATAAATGCCCAAGAGCACAACTGCTGGATCAGATTCCCAATGATGTATGAGAAATCCAGTTTCTCTGCATTCTCCCCAGCATTTAGTATTATCACTATTTTAGCTCATCTGATAGATGTATAGTGATCTTGTGGTTTTAATTAGCATTTTCCTAATGGCTAATGATGGTGAACAATCTTTCATGTACTTGTTTAATACTGGTATGTCTTCTTTGATGAAAATACCTATTTGAGTCTTTTATCCATTTTCTAATTTGACTTTGGTCTTTTACTGTTGAGTTTGAGAGTTCCTTGGAGATTCCAGATACAAGACCTTCATCAAATATGTGGTGTAAAATGTTGACTCTCAATCTGTAGCTTGTCTTTTCATGCTCTTAACTGGGTCTTTTGTAGCACAAAATCTTCCAATTTTGAGGCAGACCTACTTATCAACTTCTCCTTTTATAGATGGTGCCTTTGGTAGTATGTCTAAGAACACTTCACCTGCTCCTAGGTGTCAATGATTTTCCCCAAGGTTCTCTTTTAGAAGTTTTTATAGTTTTACATTTTATACTTAAACTCATGATCCATTTTTGATAAATTTTGTTATGAGGTAATAGCATGAAGCTATGACATTTTTGCCTATGGATGCCCATTTCTTCAACACCATTTATTGAAAAACTCTTTCTTCTATTGAAATGCTTTGCTTCTTTGTCAAAAATTATGTGGGCAGTATATACTGAGAAAAATTGAACACAGATAATGAAATAGGTTCATTAACACATATGTTCATACCATTGTTGTGGTATATGTATACATATTGTGGTATATGTATTCAATGCAATATTATTTTTCCCATAAGTTTATTGGTACATTTTGGGTATACATTATGATCACATTCATCATTGGGAATTTGTACCTGTAAATGATACATCTTGGTTCTTGTTTTTTCCCATTCCCCTTCCCTCCCTTCCACCTGTCCACCCCTTGCTATTTACAAAAGCTTTGTTTCTGTTTTTCCCTTCTTTTCTCATTTTTCATTTGTTCATAAAAAGGAAGAAAGCATTGACATATGTTATAAAGTAGATAGGCATCAAAAATATGCTGAAAGAAGCCAGACAGAAAAGACAACATATTGTACAATTCTGTTTATATGGAATATCCAAAATAGTAAATCCATAGAAATAGAACAAAGATTAGTGCTTAGCAGGAAAAGGAAGGAGGAACAGGAATCAACAGATGAACGGGTAGAGGATTTCTTCTTAGGGGTGATGAAAGTGTTTGGAACTAGACAGAGATGGCAATGGTTCTGGGCTTTTCTCTCAGTGGTATGTACCCCTGGCCCTCCATATATTCACAGGTTCCCTATTAGTCTTTTCCTTGCTACATTCAGATGGAGGCTGACTGAGCTAACACAATTGGTACAGCATCTCAAGAAGTTAAAGATTTGCCCAAAATCAATACTTGATCACTTTCATTTTCTGCTTATCCATCTTGTTTCAAAAAAATGTTCTTCCAGTATTAAATTAATATATGTATTATTTTAAATTGTATGCCTGATTTAAGTGGGAAAAGGAAAGTTTTAATCTTCCTTTTACTCTATGGAGTTATTTAGAATAGGAATTACTAGCTTATCAAAATACTTAGGTTTTCAGAGCTTCACTTACTTTCAGTTTTTACCCTAGGGAAAGGGTGTCTAGAAGGCATTTCAAAGACACACAAAAACTCTGACCAAGAGTGGTCTCCATAGAGCTGTGGGACATTCCAGTCTTCTATTTACGGAAGGCTAGGCCTATAATTGGGTTTCTTCACCAGACAGGCTGGAGGTTAATTGGGGAGTACAGTTCCATCTCACGCCTGTGCTTAACCAACTGGAGAGCTCCATTGCTGTGTCAGATTTACAATTTGCTGACTTTGTGGATCTGATATGAGGATTGATTTTTTTTGCTGCTTTGTCCTTCTCAAATGCTGACAGTGGGATGATCAAGAGAATCTGTTCATGTCAAATTCCTGCTTAGAATATTCCACTGACCTCGGAACAAAGAGCAATGGGCCAGCATGTTTTACAAGCCCCTTGGCTTTCTGGCTTCCTTTGGCACCTTCTCCTCCAATCTTCAGTCCCACTTAACCTCATATCAAAATGTTTGTGGTGGCACACACCTATAATCCCATCACTCTGTGAGCCAGGAGGATTGCAAATTCAAGGCCAGCTTGAGCAAATTTGTGACTTTGTGAGATTTTGTCTCAAAATAAAAAATTAAAAAGGGCTGAGGATGTAACTCACTATGAAGGCCCTGGTTTCAGTCCTCAATACTAAAAACAAAAAAATTGCCCTTCCAGTACTTTGCTCTGTTCTTACACAGCCCAGTGTCTTTGTATATGCTGCTATTTTTCAGTTTAATTCAGGATAATCCCACTTGCAAACTCCTTTTCACCCCTCACATCTGAGTTAGGAATCCCTACAGCAGTGTTCCTCTTTCCATGGCAATTTAGCTGGACTGCAATTTTCTGTTGATTTGTTTTGCTCTGTCATAAGAATAAGACAAAGATTGTGCTGGGAATATAGTCAGTGCTCAACAAATGTTTTTATAAATTAATGTGCTTATTAATTCATTGTTTTATGAGCTATTTCTTGAAGTCTCATTTTATGGCAGGCACTGTTTTCAACATGCAGATACAGCATTTTATAAGGCAGATGAAGTCTCTGCTTTCTATGAGTTTACATTACAATGAAAGAAGAAGATAAATAAATACATAAGCACATATTTATATAAACTTTTCAGGACATACTAAAGTATATTAAGGAAAGAAAAGCAGAGTGAGTGAGTGAATGAATAAGGGGATGAATGAGTGAAGAATTCAGAGCTCAAAATCAGGCAGTTCTAACTATATTGTCATAGAAGAAAATTGCTACAAATTCAAACTGGAAAACACATGGATTTATTTATAACTTATATACACTCTACAAATATTTATTGAGAGCCTCCTAGGTGCCAGCCACTGCTCTAGATATGAGATTCAGCAAGATCAGAACAGAATTGCCTGTCCTACTGGAGCTTGCATGTTAGTGTTAGCAAGTAAACATATACTATGTCAGATGGTGATAAGTGCTTTGGGGAAAAATAAAACAAGGAAAAAGACAGGTTCTTGAGTGTGTATGAAGAGGTAGGAAGTTGTGAGCATTGTAATTAGTCAGGGAACAATTCACAAATAAAGCAACTGTTATAGCTTGTGTCTAAATGCCCCACCAAAGCCTTATGCAGTCCTAGAAGGGGCTTTTTCAGAGGTGGGTGGCTGGATCTAGAATGGTGGGTGGTGCTGGAATTAAGTGTGATTACTAAATTAGCACATTGAGAGATACCATCCATAAGTGTGCGCTGACTCCAGCCAGAAACCCACCCAGACACCAGTGGCTCTGGACCACAGGCCCCCCAGAGGCCAGCCCAGACACTACCTGTAAGTGTGTGCAGGCCCCAGCCACAGGTCCTCCCCAACACCATTGGTAAAGGCACACAGGCCCCAGCCTGAGGCTAGCCAGGACAGCAGCACAGTGTGGGGATCCAGAAGGCTATCATTCTGAGCCCAGGAATTGGCACAGTGGTGAGCAATAGAGAGAGGGCTCTCTGAGGCTTGTTGAGAATTGAAGCCCACAGGGAGAGCAAAGAGTCACCTCAATAAAGGCACAGCAGACTGCAGTGGTTGGTGAGTTATTGGGGTGAACATCTCCTACCAAAACCAGACTTGTTGCAGGGGAAGGGCGGCTCAAACCTGCAGTAAAAATGTGCAGAGTTCAAACCCAAAGGAGGTCAGGAAGTTCAATTCCAGCCTCACAACCATAAACCAGACTAAGCTTCAGTGGACTACAGCTGACTTGCTGAGATGAGTCAACAGATCTGTATGCTACCCTCATTGTCCACTGAGGACAACCTTGAGGGTGCCTTGAAGGGGACATTTTTTTCTTCTTTTCTCCTTCTTCATTTCTCACTTTTCTTATTCCTGTTTTTGTCCTTTTTTTTCTAGATTGTTCTTATTTTTATAGGAGTGAGAATACACCTTCTGTTTTTTCTGTTGCTGTCACTTTGTTCTGTTTTTCTTTTTGTTCCTTCCTTCTCTCTTTTCTTTCCTTCTCTCTTTTCCTTCCTTCTTTCTTTTCCCTCTTTCCTTCCCAAAGTTCACATGATCTTTCTGTGTCCTCTAACCTTACTTCTAATCTTTCCCTCTCCTTCTATTTTTCTACCCACCCCAAACTCCTTCTAAATCTCCCCAGTGGGCAAATTTGCTATATTGAAGGGTTTATTTACTGCAAATATATTTCTGGTTAGTTCTAGATTTTTCTATATAGCCACAAGTCTGGTTCATGTAGTCAAAGGTGGTACGTTAATAGTTACCACAGTTTGTCATTGTGTAAGCTGTGTTTGATGCTATTGTTGATGCTGATTATACTATTTTGGCCATGGTGATGTGATTGTTCTAGTCATTTGTCCTTCCTAATATATTAAGACTGAGATTACCAAAGGGCGATCAAAGATTCAAAACCCAGAGGCCAACAAAACCTGGAAGACAATCCAAGAAGTAGCCATTCCCTAAAGGTTCTAAATACTAGTAATAAAGATACTCTCAATAAGCATTTTAACAAGTAACAATCTAAGATGTAAACCAAAAGTATCAATAAAAACAACAAAAAATAAATAAAAATGAGAAAACACCTAACAAGACTCAAAACCAGGCTTCCAAAACACTAAAGGCAACTCGAAAGGAACAATGAGATGGAACAATTTGAAACTCAACCACCTGGACTCCCTGAACTGGCAATGAAAGAGGATCTGGAAAAAATAAAATCAGAAATAATTTATCAGATAACAACAGAGATGGTGTCCATAGTGAAAGACATGATTGATAACTCTAGAACAGGCACAGGTTAAAAAAAATAGAGTAGTGTAGGAACATGATGGAATCTTAGCATAGGAAAGAAATAGAATCCATAAAACAGGTACAAACAGATATCCAGGAGAATAAAAATTCCATTGAAAGTTTAGCAGGAGAATGAGCCAATGTGAGAACAGAATATCAGAGGTAGAAGACAGGATTGCCATTAGTGACCAGGAAAAGAAAGATTTATTAAAAATAGCAAGAAGCCATGAGAAATCAATCCAGCAGCTGCTAGATGATGCAAAGAAGAATAGCATAAGACTGAGTGGAGTCAATGAAGAAACAGGAGAGAGTGCAGATGACAAAAAAAACTGGTCACAGAAGAAATGACAGAAAATTTCTCAAGCAGGGTAAAAGAATTTGACATACAGATAAGTGAGGCATATAGGACTCCAACTAGCTGTGATTAAAAAAAAATCTACAGCTAGGCATATAATAGTCAAGATTCCAGAAACCCACCAGAAGAACAAAGTCCTACAACCAGTTAGAGAAAAGGAACAAATCACCTACAAAGGAAAGCCCACCAGAAGCACAGCAAACTTCTCAACACAAACCCTCAAGTCAAGAAGAGCTTGGAGTGAAGTATTTCAAGCCCTAAAAGAAAACAACATCCAACACCAGATTGATGTACCCTGCAAAATTATCTTTTAAAACTAGTGGAGGGCTGGGGATTTAGCTCAGTCACACCACACCTGCCTTGCAAGCACAAGGTCCTGAGTTTAATTCCCTGTACCACAAAAAAAAAAAAAAAATTAAATCTCAAAACCAATGGAGAAATAAGATAATTTCATGATAAAGAACACCTGAAGAACTTCATGAATACCAAACCAGCACTCCAAAAAATTTTAAACAATATTCTAGGCAAAGAAAATGAGGGTCACAACCCAAGGAAGCCCAGCACAATGAATCTATCAGGTAAGACAAGAAATTAAAAGCAAAGGGGGAGAATCCAACAAAAAGAAAAGGTCATGACAAGGATAAGTCAATACATATCAGTTATAACCACCAATGATAATGGTCTCAATTCACCAATCAAAAGAAATAGTTTAGCAGAATGGGTCAAGAACCAAGATCTAACAATATGCTGCATACAAGAAACACAATTCAAAAAGAAACTCATAGACTAAAAGTTAAAGGGTGAAAAACAATACTCCATGTGACAGGAACATCAAAAAAGCAGTAGTAGCTATCCTATTTGCACATCAAATGAATTTCAAACCAACACTAATTAAGAGAGACAAAGAAGGACATTACATCCTTGTAAAGGGAATAATACAAGAGGAAGAGATGACAATCATAAATACATATGCACGAAACACTACTGCACCCAACTGTATAAAACAAATATTAACAGACATGAAAAATCAGATAAACTCTAATACAATTGTAATGGGGGACCTCAAAATCCCACTGTACAAATACATAGATCAACTAGAAAAAAATAAACAATGAAATGCTAGAACTCAACCAAAATCTTGAACAAATGGACATAACAGATGTTTACAGAGTATTTCACCCCACAAAATCAGAATACACATTCTTTTCAGCTGCACATAGGTCATTCTCCAAACAGACCACATACTTGCTCATAGAACATGTTTAAGTAAATGCAAAGGAACTGAAGTTATTTTCTGTATATTATCAGATAATAGTGCAATGAAATTGGAGATCAATAGCAAAAGAAGCCACAAGAACTTCCTAAACACATGGAAATTAAACAATACAATTCTGAACAACCAATAGGTCACAGAGGAAATTAAAGAAGAATTTAGACAGTTTCTACAATTAAATGACATTGCCAATACAACATATTGAAATCTATGGGACACAATGAAAGCAGTCTTATGAGGGAAATTCATAGCAGTGAGTACTCATTCATTTGAGCTAGATCAAATAAACAACCTAATGCTGAATCTCAAGCTTCTAGAAAAAGAAGAGCAAGACAAACCCAAAGCTAATACAAGAGAGGAAATTATATAGATCAGAGCAGAAATCGATGCAATGGAGACTAAGAGAATGATACAAAAAATTAATGAAGCAATTAGTTGGTTCTTTGAAAGAATAAACAAAATTGGCAAACCCTTGGCCAACCTTATCAGAAAAAGGAAAGAAAAGGCCCAAATCCATGCAATTAGGAATGAAAAGGGTGAAATT
>NW_004624730.1:39214490-39229121 GCF_000247695.1 Heterocephalus glaber | reverse complement strand
CTATTATTCTTGTTATATAGATGAACCAACTGAAGCTCAGTGAGGTTAAGTAAGTTGCTCAATGGCAGGCAGCTAACAAGTGATAGAGCCAGGATCCAAAGGTAGACAATCACTCCAGATGACTCATAAGTCCACATTGATTACTACCTCCTTTTCTCATTTTAATGCAGGACAGCATTAAAAAAAAATCCATCCTGTAGGCCTCCTCGTTTTAAGGCCTTCTGTTGCAAAATCCTTCTTGGAGAGTTAGGAATATACAATCCAATAGAAATGTCTGGGTGGGGCTTGTGAGAGCCATTTGGTGGTGCTGGGTCTGACACTTTCACTAGCATTGTAACTTTGGGAAAGTCATAATTCTTTCCAGCCTTGACTTCTTTCCTGGGTAAAAGGATAAATAGTATCTGAACTGCTGCTGTCCCAGGGTAGCTGTAAAGATTAAAGGAGACAAAGCACTGTGAAGACTCTCAGATGCCATTCAGTTAAGTGAAAGGTATTATTAGTAAACACCAGCAGGGGACTCTCAGAACAGAGATTGGACATGATTGGTCTGAGAAGCTTCCCTCGGGGTTATTCTCAGGGAATGCATTGCCAGTCCCACAGACACTGGCTCCAGCTGCAGCCTGAATGCAGTGATGTGCACACCATGGAAGGACACTCCCCATGTGCTCCCCTGTGCAGCAGGTTGTGTGGAAACAGCCAGTGGTGGGCGGGCAGTGACACTCACAGAGGTGAGCTGAATGACAGCACTCTGGAAACCCAAGCCCCTCCTACTGTGCCAGTCACAGAACACACACTGACACTGGAAATTTCCAGATTCACAGGGAGAATTTAGGTGCGGGTATCACACAGCTAAATGGTAAGCCCCTCTTAAACATCTTCTCCAAGCCCTACAGCATCTTGCTACTGCCTCATTTTATAGTTAAGAAACCTGGGGTTCAAAGAGTTTGAGAATTGCCCAGGTACAAAGAGTAAATTAAGGGATTATGACAGTTTTTTTCCTTCCTTTCTGTTCTGATAAAGTTACCTAAACTCTTGGGTTCAGTCCCTGCAAATGAAGGTATTTAATAAAGCAGACCATTTTCTGGGTTCCTGCTAGTGTGTTAGATGAGTAAAATGGAAATTGGCTTAAAATAGTTTATTAAAATGTAAAATACGTGTCACCGTTTTGAGACCAATACATGGCAACCAACTCTTAGAAAAATCATGTGAATTTAGTAGGAAATTGTTCTGTCTATTTTTTTCTCAATGCAAAGGGAAATACTTTGTTTTTGTGAGGCCTGAGTGACTCCATTTTAAAATTTGGCCCCATTTTAGAGTAAGGTGGCCTAGACATAAACTCTAGTTCCAAAAAAACCAGAAGATGTACTTTGGCCACCTGCCTGTGATAATGTTCGACAGTCCCCTAGCAACTAGCCTAACAACAGCTAATCAGTAGCTACCTCAATGTCCCAGATGCTCTTCTCGATGGCCTGCAACAGCTAACCAGTAGTTACCCCAATACCCCAGTATCCCAGATGTTCTTTTCGATGACTTGAGCAGCCGTTTGCAGTTCAGCGCACAAGACACAGCCCATCAGATTTAAACTTTCAAAACTTGCTAAATGCTAGCCAATTGTGTGATTTGCGTGTGATTTGAAACCTCGCGCCTTTTTAAAAACCCTGCGCCTTGCTGTAACCTCTATAAAAACCCCTGGTGTTTTAGAGTCGGGGGCTCTCAATCCTGACCCACTGCATCGGTGTCAGATGAGAGTCCCTGCTCAGGCTTAAATAAATGACCCTCATGTGTTTGCATCAAAATCGGCTCCTTGGTGGTCTTTAGAGACCTTGCGATCTAGACACAACAGTTTTGTTTTTCTGAGACAGGGTCTCAACTATGTAGTTGAGGCTGGTCTTGAACTCACTGTGTAGCTGTTCAAAGCTGGCCTCAAACTTGTGATGATCTTTCTGCTTTAGCCTCCCAAGTGCTGGAATTATAGGCACACACCACCACACTTGGCTTGTTTTAATTTTTTTAATTAAGAAAAATAATAAGAACATGCTTAGTATGTCCAAGTCTCTGGGTTCAAAGCTCCAGCATCAAGAAGAAAGATGAAAGAAATATTTATTAAAAATATAACATGTTCTTGATATCAATAATGCATAAACAGCTCAGATAATTCCCTAAGCTTGTTTACCACAAACAAATTGACCCACAAGATGAGCAGACAATTCACAAAGAAATAAACATAAATTTTTATCAAGCATATAGAAGTTCACTAATAATCAAGGAAATTCAAACTAAAACAATGATATCACATTTTGCCTATCAAACAAATAGAGGTTTAAATTTTTCTACATTTGATATTGATGAGTATCGAGTTTTCTTATTAGTTCATGTTTGTAACATATCTGGATCATTTTCAATCCCTTTACTCCTCCTTTCCATTTCCTCCCCCTCCCCCTAGTCCACTTCCCCACATCTAAGAGTCTACTTTCTGGTTGCTTATCATAACATCTCTCCTTTATTTTATTCAGTTATTTACTTATATTTTATGTTTTTCATATAAAAGAAAACATTCAATATTAAACTTTCTTAGTCTGGCTTATTTTATTTATCATTGCATACATTTTCTTGCAAATGACATAATTTCATTTATCTTATGGCCAAATAGTATTTCATTGTGTATATATACCACATTTTCTTTATTCATTCATCAGCTGATGGGCATCTAGGCTGTTTCAACAGCTTAGTTATTGTGAACTGTGCCTCTGTAAACAGGGATATTCATGTATCCCTATAGTATGCTGTTTTTAATTCACTGGGAGATATGCCCAAGAGTGGTATAGTCAAATTAAATGGTATTTCTATTTTTTAGTTTTTTGAGGAATCTTCATACTAATTTCCATAGTGGCACTTCTAGTTTACATTCTCACCCACAATGTAGAAGCCCTCACCCTACCCTACACCCCCTCCACACACAACCTGATCAGCATTCATTGTTTTTTGTATTCTTGATGATAGCCATTATGACTGAGGTGAGATGGAATCAATGTAGTTTTGATTTGCATTTCTCTTATGGCTAAAGATGATGAAATTTTTTTGTATACCCATTGACCATTCATATTTCTTTTCAGTTCATTTGCTCATTTTTTGATTGGGTTATTTGTTTAGGGGGGTTAATTTTTTAAATTCTTCAAATATTATAGCTATTATTCTAGACATTAATTCTCTATCAGAAGAATGGCTAGCAGAAGGTTTTATTTTTCACTCTGTAGGGTGTCTCTTCATTTTGTTAATTGTTTCCTTTGCTGTGTAAAAACTTTTTAATTTGATGTAATCCCATTTGGTGATTCTTGATTATTTCCTGTGCTATCGAAGTCCTACTCAGGAAGTCTTTCCAGTGCTATGGTTTCAAGTATTTCCTCTATATTATCTTCTAGGAGTTTCAAAGTTTCATATTTAGGTCTTTAGTCCATTTTGATTTGATTTTAGTAGAGGAAGAGAGATAAGAATCTAGTGTTTGTATGTGGATATCCCTTTCCCAGCACCATTTGCTAAAAAGGCTGTCTTTTCTCCAGCATATGTTTTGGGCCATTTCTTCAAAAAATCAGATACCTGCAGATGCATGCATTTTTTTTTTCTTTTCTTCTATTCCACTGGTCTACGAGGTGTAATTGAAAGGTATGGTAAATGTTTAAATTTTTTAAAAGTTATTATAATAAAAGACATATTATCACTAATCCCCCTTAAAGTACCCTACCCCTCACTTCAAACAGACTTATCCCATCATTCTCGCTACTTTCTGGAGCAGCTGAATATGCTTGGAGTAGTTTCTGCATCTTATATTCTATTTCATTGACCCTTGAGTCTGTTTTTGTGCCAGTATCATGCTTTTTATCACTGTAGCTTTGTAATAAAGCTAATACAAAGAAAAATTATACAGATCAGAGTAGAAATTAATGAAAATGAGGCTAAAAACAACAATACAAAGAATTAATGAATCTAAGACCTGTTTTATCAAAGAATAAACAAAATAGACCAAACTTCGCCAATCTTGCCAAAAAAAAGGAAAGAAAAAACCCAAATCAATGCAATTAGAAATGAAAAAAGGTGAAACCACAATGAACGCTGCCAAAATCAAAAACATTAACAACTACTTCCTACACTTACTGTGTTAGTTACTTTTCTTTCATTGCTGAGACAAAATAAATACCCAACACTCAAAGTTAGATTGGAAAGGTCTATCTGGCTTACAGTTCATAGAGGTTTCAGTCCATAACTGGCTGACTCCAAAGCAGGGATGACAAACAGGCATGGCAGAGCAGAAACAACATGGTGCAAACAAAGTAGCAAAGGCAAAAAGAAGTTTAATAGCATCTTTCTGCCCCTTTTATCTTATTCAGACTACTGGGATTAGAGCAGTGCCAAACTAATCACTCACATGTAGTGGTTTAGTAATCAATCACACACCCTTAACCCCAGCATTACAGCATTACACATTTCAGATTCAACTACTTCTGAGAAAGAAAGTCCCACCTCATCCACATGAGGCTTAGGGGGGATATCTAAACACAAACCATAACACCTATACACCAGTAAATTGGAGAATTTAGAAGAAATGGATAGATTACTAGAAACATAAGAATTACCAAAGCTGAACCAAGAACATATTAAAACCCTGAATAATCCAATAACAGGCAGTGAAATTGAAGTAGTAATTTAAAAACCTATCAACTAAGAAAAATCCAGGTCCCTACAGATTCATTGCTGAATTCTACAAGAACTTCAGGGAAGAACTAACATCAATACTCCTCAAACTCTTTAATGAAATTAATAGGCAGGAGTTCTCCCAAAGTCATTCCTGGAAGTAGCACTACCCTAATTCCAAAACCAGTCAAGGAATCAACCAAAACAATAGAACTACATGAAAATCTCTTTAATGAACACAGATGCAAAAATCTTCAACAAGATACTGGCAAACAGAATGCAACAAGTCAGCAAAATTATTAGACATCATGATCAAATAGGCTTCACCCCAGGGATGCAAGGATGGGTCCACATATTGCAAATCATTAAATGTAATACATCATATAAACAGAAGCAAGGACAAAAATTACATTATCACCCCAATACACTCAGAACAAAAACCTTTGACAAAACCCAACACCCATTCATATTTTTTTGAAAACCTGACAAATATAAGTATAGAACGACCTTTTCTTAAACTGATAAAAGTCATTTATAGCAAACCTACTGCCACCATCATATGAAATGGAGAAAAACTGGAGGTTTTCCCAGTACAATCAGAAATATGACAAGAATGTCTAGTATCAGTACTCCTGTTCAATGTAGTACTTGAAATAGCTGGAACAATCAAGCAACACAGAGAAATAAAAGGGATATGTATGGGAAAGTAAAAAGTCAAATTATCATTATTTGGGGATAATATGATTCTCTACACAGAAGATCTAAAACCTCCACCAAAACACTCCTAGAATTCAGCAATATAACAAGATACAAAATCCACACACAAAAATCAATAGTTTCTCTACAATAATAATAAAATCACTAAGAAAGAAATTAGGAAAACTATCACTCACAATAGCTTCAAGACAAATGAAATACTTAGGAATTAACCTAACCAAGGAAGTGAAAACCCTCTACAATGAAAACTACAGTACCCTGAAAAAGGAGACTGAAGCAGATATCAGAAAATGGAAAGATAGCCCCTGTTCCTGGATAGGGCAGACCAATATTGTCAAAATGGCCATACTTCCAAAACTAATATACCTATTCAATACAATCTCAATCAAAATGCTAACAGCATTCCTTACAGAACTGGAGAAAACAATGCTAAAATTTATTTAGAACCAAAGAGGACCCAGAATAGCAAAAGTAGTCCTGGACAACAAGAACAAAACAGGAAACATCATAATGCTAGAATTCAAGTTGTATTACAAAGCTACAGTGATAAAAATAGCATGGTACTGGCACAAAAACAGGCATGTAGATTAATGGAACAGAAACAACCCCAGATATATTCAGCTATCTGATTTGAGACAAAGGGGCCAAAAACATGCACAGGAGGAAAGATAGCCTCTTTAATAAATGATGCGTGGAAAACTGGATATCCACATGCCAAAGATTGAATCTAGACCCATATCTCTCACAGTGTACTAAACTGAAATCAAAATGGATCAAAGAATTAAATGTTAAAACAGAAACACTTAATCTACTGGAAAATAAAATAGGTAAAACTCTTGCAGTCATAGGTATAGGCAAAGATTTTCTGAACAGAATCCAAATTGGACAGTAGTCAACAAATGGATTTATACCAAATTTAAAAGCTTCTGCATAGTAAAGGAAACAGCAACAGTGAAAAGACAACCTAAAGAATGGAAAATATATTTGCCAGTTACTCCTCAGAGGACTAATGTCTAGAATATATAAAGCACTCCAAAAATTAGACTCCCCCCAAATAAAAGACCCAATCAAAAAGCAAGCAACTGAAACGGATACACTTCTCAGATGAAGTAGAAGTAGCCAATAAATACATGAAAAACTACTTACCATCTCTAGCCATTAAAGAAACGCAAATCAAAACAGCATAGATTCCACTTTTCTCCAGTAAAAATGACTATCATCAAGAAATCAAATAATAACAAATGCTAGTGAGGCTGTGAGGAAAGAGGAACCCTTCTACTGTTGGTGCAACCACTATGGAAATTAGTATGGAGATTCCTCAAAAAACTAAAACTAGAAATTCCAATTGACTCAACTATCCCCCTTCCAGGTATCTTCCCAAAAAGTTGAAGCCATCATATTACAGTGATACATGCATATCCATGTTTATAGCAGCACAATTCATAATAGCTAAATCTTGGGTGGACCTATATGTCCATCAGCAGATGAATGGATAAAGAAAATGTAGTGTTTATACACAGCAGAGTACTACTCTGCCAAATGGAAGGATAAACTTAAGGAAATTGTAGGAAAATGGATTCACCTTGAGACCATAATGCTAAGTGAAATGAAACAGATACACAAGCTTAAATATTGCATGGTTTCTCTTATACGAGAAACCCAAAATATAAATAAAGAGCAAAATAAAAGATAGATAATAGGAAATAAGGAGATAGATATTTCACAAATGGGAAGGGATCCAAGAGATGGAAGGAGAGAGTAAGAAAGGGAGGAAAAAGGGATGAAAAAATAATTAAGATATGTTATATACATGTACCGACTACCCACAAGGAACATAATTGTTGTCTACTGTATATATGTACAAAGAAAAGTTCAAAAAAAAGCTTCAAGTATATTTACAAAGTCATTTTTATAAAACCATTTTATCAAGGCATTTGGCAATATTAAAAGTTGATTCATCTGCTATATCTCATAATTGACAGACGGATATACAATTACAAAAGTCAGCAGGAGAAAAATCTATTAGCAGAGGGCTTTGATAATCTGTAAACTAGTTATAAAAATCCTGAATAATTAACCAGTCCTAATGAATTGGCAGAAAGTGAAATAATTTGAAGAAAGGCTTCAAAGAACTAAACTGATATCACTAAAAGTTGAGAGCCTTCTCACACATCATGCCCCTCAATCCTCTCAATGGTCTTGTGAGGAATATATTTGCCCTCATTTTGCAGATGAGGAATCTCTAACCTTGACCAAGATTCAATCAACTTCCATCTGTCCAGGTGGGATCAGAATCCCATGTACTCTTTTCTCAGCATCACCTCCCTCCACAAAGCTCAGTGACTCAACATATTTGCAGGGTAGAAAAAGTTATCAAATGTACAGGCTATCTTTAAAGCTTTCTTTCAAACTTCTTAACTGAATCATCTTCTTTGTGCGGAACCTGAAGTGATCTTTAAAACAAAAGAATTAAATGCTCATTTCTTGAGAAGCTAGATTATTGACCAACTGAAAAGCAAAGAATTATAGAGAGGGAAATTGAATTACCGAGCAGAGATAGTGCCTGAGGCATCTATCTCCTCATTGTCCTCTCTTTCTTGCCGTCTCTGTGAAGCCCATCTTTGGCATTACTGAAGATTTGAGAAAATGAGAGCTTTGCCTTAGTTTGTGTTTTTATTCACAATTCGTATGGGTTTGGTTTGGTTTCCAATAGGCTATATCCATATGAGGGAGCAAAAGTGTAAGGGGTCAGTACCTCAGAGAGGCCCAATATAAGGCAACTGACTGGAGATGATGATGAGCTAGATCTCAGTCAAATCCAGCAGCTTTTTGTTTTACTTTAAAGAATGATAAATAAGGTTTCCATGGTGCTTACATGTATCAGCTAAATAAGGTTTCCATGGTGCTTATATGTATCAGCTATATGCTATACATTTTACATGTGAATATTGTCCCACTTATTCTTCATGTCTCTAAGAGGCATATACTTTTTGTGATTCATTTTACAAATGAAGACGCCAAAGACCAATACCCCTCATAGGTGGTGATGGTCTGGGTATAAACTATTTGATCTTAGTTCATGCTTCCAATGCCATGCTACATGGCCATATGGGCTATGATGGTCAGGGCTGGGTTACAGGAAGAAGCCTGCTTCTTTCCTCTTCCCCCAGCTCCAGAGGGAATCTGAGTACAAACAAAATGAGAAGGGTTATGGGTGGGAAAAATGGAGAAATGGAAATCTTTGTCCTGCCAGGTCAGGCAGGAGGGTGGCTTTTCCCCAAGCCAGAGCAGTTTCCTTCACAGTCCTAAACTGCTAAGTACTCTGCACTTTCTTTTAAAAGGAATTTCTATTCATTCATCACTCTCTATTTCTAGAATATAAGATGATTATAATAATATATAAAATACAGTAACATAGAAAAAGAAATGAGTGAGCCTTCAACTATTTCGTGGCCAACATAAAATCATGATCAATCATTGTCAAATATCACAATATTCTTTAGATTGAAATAAGCTAACTGTTCAAGAAAAGCACAGCTAATATCAGTGTGAAGATAAGAAAAACATTTTTTCCTGATGGCAAAGGGATACGGTGTAATAAAATGACCAATGCCTTCCACATCTCCAAGGAATGAAACACAGCAGCAGAGGAAAGGGGTTAAGTGCAAGGACTTTGGGTCCAGACTGCCTGGGTTCCACAAGTTACATATGCCTGGGCCTCAGTTTCCTCATCTGTGAATGAGGAAGGAGGAAAACATGAAGGATTAATTGAGATAGTGAAGGTAAATCTTTGATAACATTGTCTGGCATGTAAGAAGCACTATACATACATGTGTCCATGTTATCATCAACCTGGTTTTCAACATCCCCAGTACCTCCTACATCAGGACCTCTATACCACTGCTCCCTCTGCCTGGCACACTTTTTCTCCAAGGCACACATGGTGTGCTCCTTCGCCAACTTCAAATCTTTTCTCTTGCACCACTTTCTCAGCATGGCCTTCCCATACAACAATATTTAAAACTGGATGTTTTTCCTGTGTTTCTCACCAAATGAACAGCCTACCTGTCCTTCCCTGACTTACTTTCCTCCACAGCACTTCTCATGTAAATAATAAATTACTCTGTTTCTTTTGTTTTTTACTATCTTCTTCCACTAAATAAGAAAAATTCTGTTTTATGTACTGGTGTATTACTAACAGGTAGAATAGAGCATGACAGAATAGACACCTAATAGACATGTGTTGGTGAATGAATAACCAACAAATTTATTCATTACTTTACAGCCAATTTCGGGGTCTCTTCAAAATACCTTTAAGGATAAGTCAGTCAATGAAAAGATGAACCAGTAAGTTTTCTGAACTTTTTAACCTTAGAGTAAGAATTCAGAAAAGATATTGAAAGTCTTACAAAATTTTGTGGTGATAAATGTAATTCTACTGAAGTGTCTGGTGACAGGTACTATTTTATACACTTTGAGTGAATTTACACTTTGAGTGAATTTAGAATTAATAATTAACAGTCATTTATGGCAAGTGTGTAGCTAAAGGGATACTCAAAATGCAGAGTAAAGCATTATTGGAATCAAGTCATCATCAATTCTTTTTTTAACAGATACATAAAAACATAAAAATTGTATGTATTTATGGGGTACTACCAATTCTTAGTGCAGAAGTCCAAACAAATCACAAGTTTTATTTTCTAGTTGGCTCCTGAAAGCAAAACAAAGACAAGAAAAGCCAGTTTTTGTACCTTTCTTACTTCATGCCTTGGGGAAACGCTAAATTCCATGCTTTGTAACACAAGTGCAAGTGTGAATCCATGGAACTTGGGAAGGTACATGTTTTGGGGAGACACCAAGAGAGGTGGAGCTCCTGCTTAGTAACAAGGCAAATGCCTGCACATGTGAGAATGGTAATGTGGAGTTATCTTTTCCATCAGTGAGCACAACCTAAGAGATCAGAAAGCATGCCGTAGACGGTTTACAGCCAGTGGGTGAGTCAGATTCAAGGTGGAGCTGGGAAACTCACCCAGGCCCAAGACTGATCTGCCTAAGTCATCCAAATGTGACAAAATCCTGACCTCACATCTGCAACAATACTGCTTTGCTAAATAATAAGGATTTGGCTTTCCCAAGCTCAAGTATGATAAATGAGGTTTCTTATTTGTTTTTTTGCAGGACGGTGCTGTTGGAGATTGAACCTGTCCCTGCCCATGCTAGGTAAATACTCTACCATTGACCTACATTCCCAGCCCCTTCTTCTTATTTTTTTTCTCTCTCTTTTTTTTTTGGTACAGGAGATAGAACTTGGGACCTTGTGCTTGCGAGGTAGGCAGCAGAACCACTGAGCTAAATCCTCGGCCCTATTATTTTGAGACAGGGTCTTATTAAATTAGTTGCCAGGCTAGCCTCAAATTTGCAATCTTCTTGCTTCACTCTTCAGAGTAGCTAGGATTATAGGTCTGTGCCACTGCACTGGGCTTTTTGTTTTGTTTCGTTTTTCTTTTTTCAGTGCTGATAAAGCACTGATTAAGCTGGAGATCAAGCACTTGATGTGTAATCAAGCATGATCACACATGCTAGATATGTGCTCTACTCCTGAGCCACAGTCTCAGCCTGAGATTTTGTGAATAAGGTATCCAAAATGAGAAAGTTGAATCAAGGCTGAAGTTCCATTCTCATGAGCATTCTACTGTCCTGTCACCGTCATTCATGTTCTTTCAACAGTAGCCTAAGCATAGACCATTGTGGTTACAGGAGAGGATTGTGTGACATGGATGGATGACTGGGAATGAGCCAGGGTTTTTGAATCCTACCTGTGCTTCAAGACCCACAGAGCCTTCTCCTGCCTTTAGCTTACACTGACCCAACCCTTTCCATATGAGATTTTACTCTAGTCTTCAAATTCATCTTAGTCCATCTCCCTCCTCTTCCTTCTTCTCCTCTTCTTTTGACAGTATTAGGGATTGAACAGGAAGCTTTCACACTAAACAACATCCCCAGACCTTTCTATTTTTGATTGTTTGTTTTGAGACAGGTCTCATTAAGTTCCTAAGTTATCCAACCATGGGCTTGAACTTGTGATCCCCCTGCCTCAGCCTTCCAGAGTGCTGAAATTACAGGTGTGTGCCACCATGTCCAGTACTCCACTCTCTTTTAAGTGTGGTTCTTCTCTTGCAGTTATACTATAGGTTTCTTAAGGGGAAGAAACTTTCAAAAGTCATTTTTTGTACCACTGAACTAGGCATCATGGTATTTTTAAGCAAGTCAAGCAATAAAGAAAAGAAAGCTCCAGACATCCTACCACAAAACTCTTGGATCCATTAACTAACTCTTAATATCCACCAATATTTATTTTGTCAAATTGGGAACTTAGAGGGAAAAAAAAGTGTCATTTGAGATGGCCTTGAAGTAGGAAGTGATATTTCAAGGGAACATATAATGATAAGAATAAAATGAACCTCACAACTAGGACTTTGAGGGATAAACCAAGCTTCAAAAAAGATGCTAATACTCTCCAGGGGTAACTGCTGACAGCAGTTCTCTATCACAGAAAGTCTAAGACACACCAGAAAAATCCCAGGGACAGAGATGGGGAGCAAAAGCTTTATTAAGTCTGTTAGTGGTTCATACAGCTCAGTTCATCCTAGAAGAGTCCTCAAAACACTGGTCAGTTCTAGAGCTCCTTTAGGGAGTTCAGAACTGTTCTGGGTGGCCCCTGTGGATTTACATCTGATTATATGTGTCAAAACCCAGATGAAGTCTGATGTCTCAGGTAGTACAGATAGCTAAGTTGGGTAGAAATATTATAGGCTAGCAGAGAAAGCTAGGCCCTTGAGAGAGTCAATACAAAGGATGAAAACACATGACAACTGTGGCCAGAGATGCATCTGTTGAAAACCAGGCCTCAAGATAAAGATGAAATGACCAGGTCTACATGCTTCCCCAAGGGATAAGTGGTAATATTTGGCCCAATAAAGACTAGATAGACATCAGTCACCCTGGGTGGCCAAGACCTCCAGATGCATCCCTTCCTAAAAAGTTCTTTCTTCTTTCCATATACACTTGCTATGTGACCTGCTTCTCCACTGGATTA
The DNA here is from genome assembly GCF_000247695.1 of Heterocephalus glaber. The sequence continues at coordinate 39,216,622 of NW_004624730.1, read as the reverse complement.
ATATTATCAAAACAGCTATACTTGCAATCTTATTAGTTGGTCAAAGTTTTGTCCCACATTGTACCAACCTCATGATTTTGTACTCACTTCCCCTGTGAAGTGGGGTCCACGACAACCCACTCAGGACCCCTCCTGTCTCTCAGGATCTAAAATCTCTCCCTCTCAATAAATATTTTCTACCTTTAATTTCTGTTGTTCCTTAGAATTCATTCTTCAATTTGGGGGAACACTGACTTGGTATATCTGACATCTAGCAGGTTGGGAGTTATATTATTTCCCCTAAATCATTTAGAGGTCCTATATCATGGAGAAAGCCAGGGACCACCTGAGCCTCTAGTGTGTGGCTGGCTCCCTGTGGTGACTCCAAGCAGAGATTTCCTGTGGAAATTTCCCCAGCTGCTGAAGCCACCAGAGAACAGAGCTTCCCTGGAGAACCAGGCTGATGTGCACACATAGGTGTAGACATAAACAAAGGGATTTCCTTATATGCAGCCACCTACAGAAACTATAGAATCTAGACCAAGACAAAGCCCATTATGAAAAGAATAAGTCTATGCATGACCAGTAAGGAAGCAGTGGGGATATACAAAAGCTAGGTCACCTCTCTTGAAATTTGGAAGAGAAAATAGCAACTCCCCTAAGCAAGAGGCTGGTTATGCAAAATGAAAGAGGAAGTGAAGCCTGGAAGAGCAACCCTGAATTCAGGTGAAGACCTTGGGGAAGCACCTCAGGCTGTGAATCAGGCTGCCTAAGCTTCAGCAGTAGCAGTATTCCTATTTATCTGTAGATAAATCATGATGTACCTGTTAATTAAATAAGTATTCTCAACAGATTATAATAACAGATGAAAGAATCCATTTGGTAAGGAAAAATATGCCTGAATTACATTGGTACAGAAATTTCCATTTTCAAGAAACTTTCCCATTCATCATTGCATATGATGTTCATAATCTCTGATGAGATAGATAGGTAAAATATAACATAGACATTAATTGCATCCCCAGGTTTCACAGCAAAGGAAAAGCCAAGCCCAAGAAGGCTAATTCTCATTCTGGTGCTTTCTTAATCCTGGTTAAGTATGATCAACAAGAGAACCTTTACAATATACTTATGTTATTTAGCCATCTTCACATGTAATGTCAGTTACTTATGACGAGTTTCTTTGGTGATAAATTCCTATCACTGACTGTTTAGCATTCAGACTCTAACTTCTTTATTTCCAAATACCTACTATATCTTTCATGAAAATGTTTTGTGGAAGTGTTTGATACAAATGATCCTCCTCATTATATGTTTTTTAATGATGCACATAGTCTTTTGCATGTGATAAGAGGAATATAAAGCACACTCTCTTTCTGTCAGGTTTCTAAAAGTCCAAAATCACAACTTGCATAATTGTAGAAATAATTCATCACAAAGGAGACTTTTTTTTTAATGTTGTATATTCCTTTAAGGAATCAGCAAAGATCCCAGTGAAGTTCTTAACCCATTTGTGGGAGTACAGAGAGCTCCCAGTACCCAACCTGAGCAAGTAGGCCCTCCTCTGTACTCACCCACTGGTCCCCAGCACTCCCTGGATGGTCTCACTACACCTCACTTTCATTCACCCACATGCTCACCTCTATCTCAAGACAGGATATGTGCCACCCTTCCCCACTCAGTGTCCCACTTGTAGCTTTGCCATGTCTGAGTTCCAGGTCTGTCTCTATTATTAATTAATAGAAGCTTAAAAATATGCATAGGCCCATATGTTGGAAGAGTAATTAATTTACACTAAAATCTGGGGAAAAAAATGAAAAACTCAGCAAATAACTTAATGAAACTTGAAGGAAGCTTCCCTGCCTCCATCTCAGGCTCCTAGGGCAGGGAAGCTCAGCTGGTCCCAGCACCCGGAAGGAAGCTCCCCTGTGCCATCCCAACCTCCTAGGGCAGAGAAGGTGAGCCATCTGGGGGCCAGAAGCACCCCTGCCCTGCCCATGGAAATGAGAAGACACATAAACAAGCCTCAAAAACAGACTTCCAAATCACCTACAACAACCCCAAAGGGAAACGAGATGGAACACTCTGATACTCAACCACCTGGACTCTCTGAACTGGCAACAAAAGAGGATCTGGGAAAAATGAAATCAGAA
>NW_004624730.1:39189936-39201719 GCF_000247695.1 Heterocephalus glaber | reverse complement strand
CACTAATTGCAATCTTATCTTCTATATCTGAAATTCTATCCTCACATTGGCTCATTCTGCTGTGTAGACTTTCAGTGGATTTTTTAATCTCCTGGAAATCTATTTGCATCTGTTTTATGGATTCCATTTGTTACCTATGTTGGGATTCCATCATGTTTCTCAGCTCCTCTCTAGATTTATTAATCATGTCTTGCACTATGGACACAATCTCTGCTGTTATCTGAGAAATTATTTCTGATTTCATTTTTTCAAGATCCTCTTTTTGTTGCCATTTCTAGGAGTCCAGGTGGTTGAGCATCAGAGTGTTCCATCTCATTTCTCTTTGGTGTTGCTGTAGGTGATCTGGAAGTCTGGTTTTGAGACTTGTTTACATGTCTTCTCATTTCAACTTGGGGGGAGGGGGTGCTGCTGGCACCCACACAGCTCACCTCCTCTGTGCTGGGAGCGGTGGTATGGCAGCCCGGTACCCTCCTCCTCTGCACTGGGAGTACTGCTACCTATGTAACAAGGTTCCAGTGAGTACGGGGTTCCAGTTACAGTTTCCAGAGAATTTGGGGTGTCCAGGTGAGGCCAGGAGGCTGGATGGAGTCTTGAGTTGGCAGAAAGCTCAAATAACAGGCAGAGAGCAAGGGATTTGTTGCCTATTTTTATAATCAGAGCAGGAATTACTCTCCAACAAAGGCTCAGTGAAACAAATTTTCAAAGTGGCTATTGCTGACAAATCTGCATAACAAACTATCCAAAACTCAATGGCATTAAATGCATCATGGGTTTATAAGTTGTTTGGGGTGACACTGGGTGACACTGCTTCAAGTGTCTCATTCTAAACCTACTTCTGGAGGCAGTAACTACCCAGAATATGTTCTTCTAGTGGTGATGGCAGAAAGATGAGAGCATAAGTGTAAATAAACAAACATATTTAAATTGTTCTTATCGCATCTACCACCATCCCACCGGCCAAAGCAACATGCACAGCCAAACCTAAAGCAAAGAGACAGAGAAATACACTCCAATTATCATGAAAACAGGCAAGTGTAATGCTTTATATTACTGCAGATGAATTAAGAATTGTGTTTAACAATTCAGACTACTACACAGAAGACATGCTGTCTCCCAAAACAGTTCCTCCATCTGAAAGCACCTTTGCTTAAGCCATTAGTCCCTGATGAAAATAAAAATATCCTCAGAAGAAAAACTGTATTCTATTAACTATTTATCTCTTATCATGAGTATCAGACAATTTCCTATGAAAAGAAAGAAAGAACAGTCACAGCTAGGGAAGACAGAGTAAAGGATTAGAAAAACCCCGAACAGCCGGGCATTGTGGCACATGCCTGTGACCCCAGCACTGAGGAGGATGAAGGAGGATCACCAGGAGTTGAGTCCCAGGCCAGCCTGAACTACAAAGCAAGACTCACAAACAAAACAAAACAAAACAAAACACTCCAAACAAACTTTTGCTGTACCACAAATTTCCTAGATCAGACTCTATCTATTCTTCAAATATTCTCAAAAAGCAAAGTGGCAAAAATGGAACTTAACATTTAGAGCACAGATTTTATAGACTTCTTTTGACACACAGAATCTTGTGTCCTAAACTATTCAGCATCACCAACTCAGGAAACCATCTACTGTATAAGATTCCCAAAAGACTTCTATAGCATTCTTTTACACCGATATTCTCAAGACCAGAGAACATTGATTTACCCCAGCCTTTGTTAAGAAGCTGACTCATCAACATTATTCTGGTCCAAATGTATGCACACAGAAAAATTCCAAACATATTTTATACTTTTCTTTTATACTTCCTGAATGTAGGTCATTTGTGGTTTTCTGTGAGAAAATAATTTGACATGTTAATCTGAATAGTTTGTTCTAATACTACATCAGATTTCTATGGTTAAATAAAATTACATAACATTTACCAAAGTGTAGAATTAGATGCAGGTTTTGCTTCTATAAACAAAATGAAGCTGCACAAGTTGGTACATGCCTATAATCCCAGTACTGAGACAGAGGCAGGAAGATTGTGAATTTGAGGTTATGTTTGAGTACATAGTGAGTTCAAAGCCAGCCTGAAACATAGCAAGATCCTGTCTCAAAAAAAAAAAAATGTTTTTAAAAGCATACACACAAGGTAAAGTCTTTACTAATGTGGGCAATTCTCTCCACAACTCTCATTTATGTCCTCCCCAAAGCCATCAGAATCTGCTTGATTCCTTATAGACAAGGAATTAAAATTACATGCAACTTGTAAATGTACCCTTTTTAGAAACTACTGACTCAAACCAGATCAGCATGCTATATATTTGAGAACATATGTATTACGCTCTATTTGTGGTACACTGAAGAAATATACAATCTCACTGGGGAGAAAAATAGATATAAAAATAGTAATGATAACTCAAGAGGCTTATAAAAACTATCGAAATAGGACGGATGGTAACTGCTTCAGAAATTCAACAAATAGATCACTCTGAACTGGATCTCCCTTGAATTAAATCTAGAAAAAATTAAGGGGAAAGAGAGAACATGCCAAGCATCAAGAGCAGTAAGTCTTTAAAAGAGACAACTCTCACAAACTACACCACTTGGTTAGTACAACCTTTCTGGAAACAGCTTTTATAAGGCATACTGAGACTCTTTAATGCTCTGACACAGTTAATTTACTCTATATTAAGAAAAATGAGAAATATGAACAGATTTTTATAGGGGAAAAGAAAAAATTAAAAATAAAAAATGTAAATGCTCAGCCTCAGAAATTGGTTAATTAAATGTTGGCATATCAGTCTAGCAAAGGTCTACTGTCACATTGGTGTATATCAACGACAAAACCCAGTAGCATACAAGTTTATTGGCCATGTATCTGGAGTCAAGTGGAGGTAGGCTAGGCAGTTCTGCTTACCTTAACTGGTCTTGCTCACGTCTAAGGGTTGGCTGGCTTCAACTAGAGTAACTAAGACAACTTGGCTCTGTGTTAACTCATCTGTTCCTCTAACCAGACATTCAACCAGTCACATTCTCACAACTACAAGAGGCCCTAGAGGAATCATATAAGCTTTCTTGAGGCCTAGGCTCAGAACTCTTACCTCATTCTAATACCCTATGGTCAGAGAGCAGAAGTAAAAGAGCACTACAAAGTTACAGCAGCATTCCCAGGCCTGCTGTCTGTTTTTTAAAATAAAGTTTTACTGGAACACAGTCACTCCCTTTCATTTATATTTTGTCCATGGCTCTTCTTTCTACACCAAGAGTTGAGATGTGAGAGAGACCAAACAATCTGTAAAGTGTTTAATGTTTATCTGATCCTACAATAATTACAGGATAAAAGGCACAGGGAAGACCAAAGAAGTGAGCTATTTCTATAATCTACCAGCAGAATATTATTTCATTATTAAATGCTTATTAAGAATTTTTAATGGCTTTGAAAAAGGTTATGAAATGTTAATGAGTAAAAGAAGGAACTACACATACAGTATGATCTCACCTCTACTTACTCATACATAAGTAAACTGCATATATTCCACCTAAAGAATTCATTATTAAATTACACAAACACACACACACCTGTCAGTACCTGGCCTTGTAATTTTATTTTTTGTGTGTGTTTAAATAAGAAAATGTATTATAGTAAAAGACACACTGACATTATTCCCCCTCACTTCAAAACATCCCCATTTCAAACACATTTATCCCTCATTCTTGCCACCTTCTTTTTTTAAAGGTTTTTATTAGAAAATGTTCGTGGTACACAATGATCACATTCTTTGCTCATATATATTTTTAAGGGAAAGCACAAGCTGGGAGAAAATATTTGTAAGACATCTAATAAAAAACTATTACCCAAAATACACATGAACCTTAAGAACTAAACAATAAGAAAATAATCTAATTTTTAAATGATCCAAAGATTTGAAAGAGACACTTTATCAAATAAGCTATACAGGTAATAAGTATATTAAAAGATATTCAGGTCACGGATTTGGCTCAGTGGCACCACACCTGCCTTGAAAGCACAAGATCCTGAGTTCAATCCCTGGTACTGGAAAAAAAAAAGATATTCAGTATTATAGTCCATTATGGAAATGCCTATTAAAAATCAAAAAAATATATCACCATCTACCTCGTAGGAAAAACTTAAAAAACTAACACTACAAGTGCTGACAAGGATCTAAAATAATTGAAACTCAAATACTGTTCATGGAAAAGCACAATCCAGTTTTGAAAAGTTTGGCATATTTTTATAAAGTTAAATATACACTTACTACAGGATTTAAGAATCACATTACTTACTGAAGCAAAACAAAACAAAACTTGAACAAAAATATTCATAGCACCTTTAGTACTAATCATCAAACACTAGCAACAACTCGGTCGTGCCTCAAAAGTGGAGTGGATAATCTGTGACACATCAGTACAGTGCAGTGTTACTCAGACAAATGAAGGAACCAACTCTGGGTACATATACCACCTTCAATGAATGCCAAGTATACCATGTTAAGTGAAAAAAACAGATTCAAAAAGCTGCACACTGTGATTTCATTTCTTTCATTTTGGAAGAAGCACACTTTAAGAGCAGAGACTAGATTCAAAGTTGCCAGGGGAACCAGTAGGGGCAGGGCTTAAAAAAATGGGGTAGTGTAGCACGATAATTGTTCTATATCTGGATTGTGATTATATTACCTATTTGTTAAACTTCAGACCTATACATCAAAGAGTAAATTTCACTATCCATAAATTGAAAATTAATTTTCAAAAAAAAATCAAGTGAAAAGTAATAATTGTAAATGATTGAATCTTTTTTTTAAAATTCTTTTATTGGTACATTTTAGGTATACAATACGTTTATATTTATCATTGGGTGTTTGTACCTGTACATGATATATCTTGGTTCTTATTTTTTCCCCCATTACCTGTGCACCCTTCACCCCTACCACCCTTCCCTATTTACACAGATTTTGTTTCCATTTTTTTTCTTTTCTCATAATTTTTCCTTTCCCTTCTTCCCTTTCCCCTTCCCCTCCCACCACCCCTACACCTTTGGACCTTTTCCTTTTTCAAATTATCAATTATTCATTTTAATCAAGTAAATGATTGAATCTTGCTGGATTAAAGCAATGATTCCAGAATCTAAATTAATATGAAAAACAAATCAATAAGCAAATATATGAAGAAGGAAAAACTTTTCCTTACTACAGAAACCAACTAATAACCTAAAGTTTGGAAACATCTGAACTAATTGATAGCATATAAAAATTTGAGCTTTGTTCCTGGGAGAGGGTAATGGTCTCATTGCTCCTCTTTCCCTGTCCCTTTAGATCAGTGCACCTCTAAGAGGCGTCCACTGCATGACAGTGATGACTCATTTTCCACCTGGTGCCCACACGGAGCCGGTTGGTCCCTAGGATGCTCCTGAGGCTCTGGGATGGATGGAGATGTGGGATGGGGCTGGGGGGCCTAGCTCAGGCCTGTCTTCTGCCCTGAGGGGTGGCAGGGCTGGAATGAGGGAGGGCAGCTCACCTCCCATGAACTCTGGGTCGCTGCTAACCCACCCTTCTATCTTCCACCAATCCAGGACACAGCAGTGGCACAAATGGCTGCTGGACATGAAGGGTGGCATTCAAGGAATCAAGTGACTCAAATTCCCTCCTGGAGTCACTCAGGAGAAATAGCCCTGGGTCTGAAAGTGACCGCTGGGAGGGTCAGGAGCCCAGACATGGGACAAGAGAAAAGCTCAACACTCTCTGGGTAGAGATGTGCATTTCAGGCAGACAGGAAAAGGGAAGGACACTGGTGGGACATTGGCCTAGGCCAACCAGCTGCCCTCCAGGAAGAAACTGAGCCTCTAACTCCCATTCTCCTTGAATCTACCAGTAGATCAGCATCAAGCCATCCCTGTTTCTTTCTGATCTGATTAATCACTGCCGCACACACAGCCTGAGAACTAAACTGCTCACTCATTTGGCCTGGTGTAAATTCTAAAATCTCACTTGATATCATCTGGACATCCCCTGTCAGATACAGGCAGACACCAAGGCAGAATGACATCTATCCCTCTAGCTAAGACCCTGATAATGACAACTGCTATGGCTAATGGCAAAGACAGTAGGGGCAGCACCAAGGTGAGCAGCAGATTTCAGGGAGGAAAAACCCCTGCCTCAGAAGCAGCTTGACTCAAGTTTTAGAGGGGGCAAGGGACCAGGGCAGGACAGGCCCAGGAAGCAGAGCCGAGAGCCAAGCACCTGGCAGCTCTGAGCCCCTCTCCACTCTCTCCCCTAACTAAGCCATGGGAGTGCACGTGAAGAAAGACAGTCTGAAAGCCGTCCCAGATCTGACACTTTCCAGACTGCTCTGCGTATAAGATCAGAAGCAAGTCATTAGGAAAATGCCCACTCATACCCTAGTTGAAACTCCTTAAAGCCAGAATGACAATAGAAATGTGTGCCATCAAATCACATTCAGAATAATGGAAAAGTCCTATTGGAAACAACTACATTTTCCTGCCACCTTAATTCTGTATATTCTTTCTATATTCCCTAAGCTGGGATTCATGTCCCCTTGGTTCCTAGCTGAACACTGCATATGGGGCCAGGTGTGGTTTCTGTGCAGACAGAGGGCCTGGGTCTCTGTGGCTCCAGCCGAGCCCCCATCCACCATGGCAGGTCCGCCAAGCTCAGGAACAGCAGCCTCACTGCAGCTGGCAGCAAGGGAGGTTTTCCCAAATCAATGGCAGAGGATTGGCAATCAGTCTGGGCAGGAGGAGGAATGGCTTTATCCTGTTTTCTCTGGCCTGGTACTGGCTGTCACTTTCCTCTGATTCTGAGCTGTGGGTGCTGCAGCCCTGGCCCCATGCTTGCGGCAGGGGAGGGAAGGTGACAGAATTCAGGTGAAAGAGCTCACTGAGGTCAGTTAGTCATCCTGCAACTGGCCCCACATACACCACATCCTTTGGTTCATTTAATGGTAAGAGTAACCTCTTCCAGGTCATGTCTGTTGGAAAACTCCTTGGTCCCACAGGTGTGGCAACCTGGGTGGGATGTAGGTATTCTCTGGAAAGAAGTTCCAAGTTGGGGCTCCCCCCAAAGTATCCCTTTTGCCCACTGCTGAAACAAACCTCCTCTCTTTCTCCAGTGTGGAGAACACTTTGGAAACAGCATCAAAAGTGAACTCACAGACAAGACAGCCTTAATAAATTAGTATAATACTATTAGAAGGGGGCATTTTGTTTCATTTCTTAGCAGCATTGTCCTACATGCAGCCTGACAATTTCCTTCCCTGGGAAATTTAAAAAGCCATCCCCTGGTTGTTAACTCTGATGTTAAATTGTAAAATAGAAATCTGGTAGGGTTTGTTTTGTTTAAAAAGGAAAAGCCCTGCAGAGCAGGTGGGCAGATGGTCCCAAGCAATCCGGTTAGCTCTGGCCATTTTGTCTGTCTACCGTGTTTCTTCCGGGAGGCTGGATCTGGATGGAGTCCAGGAGGGCCCGGAGGGCTTGTCCAAAGGGCCTGCTTAGTGTGTTTTTATTCCTGGGGTGTCCCAATCAGTGGGCACTGCCACCTCTAAGGCCTGGAGAGTGAGCTGTGGTTTGATCAGGCTGGCTGCCCACAGGAAACTGGAGTTTTCTATACTGGAGGTACTTGTACCTGTGATTCTTGTGAAGAAAATAATATTGAAGAGAGGAAGCTGAGGTCATCCAGGGAGTACAGGAAACAGTCAGGAAAAAGGACCCAAACCAGGATGCAGAGGTGTCGTTGTTACTTTGTAAAGGGCTCCCTGTTTTGTCTCGTAGTAACTTAGGAAAAATCACTGCAAACAGTGGAGAGGACTTCAGAGGGCAGGTCAGTGATGTAAGAGGGTGTCTTCCACCCAGTCAGGAACTGTGCCACTTCGTTGCTAAAGGTGTTACAGTTGTATTCAAAGAGGTTGTAGGCTTCACCTCGGAACAGAGACTCCCCCAGGGAGGACAGGTACTCCAGAAAGATTTCTTCTGCCACTTCAGTGCTCCCCAATTCAACCACAGAGTCTGGAGGTCCAAGAAATGTCCCTCCTGGGGGACAGCTGGAGATTCCGCCACTACCAAAGAAGAACTCATTCTTGTGCACAACTACGGAGGTGTGCTAGATGCCTTCCAGTTGCTTCTCCTCTGCGGGGTGTGGTGATGCAGGGCTGTAATCCCAGCGCCCTGGGAGGCTGAGGCAGGAGGATCTCAAATTGGAGGTAGTCTGGACAACTTTGCAAGACCCTGCGGAACTGCAGAGGAAGTTCCCCTTTGTCGCGGAGGGAAGTTCTCTTTGAGGGACACACAAGAATATCCTCCGCAGTGTCTCTTTCACAAGGGACACTGCAGGAGGCATCCTCAACTCCCAGCACCGCGCCTAGGCCAGGACCACCTGGGACCCCACAGCCTTAGCTCAAGGGGGTCCGGAGGGCATGGTCCCACCCCAAGGCCCCAGCAAGGAAGGACATGACTCCGCCATCCCTTCTGCCTGGATGAAAACCCAGCATGATGGGACTAAGCCGCTGGGCCAGACCCTTGGACAGGTCGTACACATAGAGCTTCACGGGGTACAGATGCGGCGGCTCCATGGGGACCCGTGGCAGCGGCCACGATGGCCCTCGGGCACCTGGCAGAGGCTGGGACCTTCCCGTATCCGACAGGGTGGGGAGAGGTGGGAGGGGGGACCGAGCCCAGGCCAGGCCTGTGGGGCGGGGGACAGGCAGCCCTGAGCTGCTCGCACCCCCCCCCACCCGCTACTGGAAAGGACTACTGAGTACTTTGCAATCTTGCACAACAAAGGAGGAAGGCACAGAGTCCAAGTCACATCTGCTATTGTCAGATTGGACCTACATTTACAAAGGTAACTGGAGAGTACTTTGGGAGCAACATACATCTTTATTAAAACAACTTAAACATTAACCAAAAAAAGGTGACCACAGAACTTTGAAAGCAGCCCTGTCTTAATACAATTAGTTCCTCCACATGTCTTAACTTTATCAGTCATAACTTTAGCTTTGGTTTTTATCTCCAGACTTTGATTTAAAATTGCATAACCACCTTGAACCATACCTTTGAACTTTCCCTACCTTTAAACTTAACTAGGGGCTGGGTATTTAGTTCAGTGGTTCTGCCTCCTGCCTCGCAAGCGCAAGGATCTGTGTTCGATCCCCAGTACAAACAAAATAAAAATAAATACATAAACTTACCTTTCCACAGTCTCAGCACCTGTTACACAAGGATAGCCCTTTACTAGGCATCAAAAATAAATCGTTCACTTTGTCCGTCCACCAGAAGTTTCCAGCTTGCTTAAGAAGAAAGTGTAATCCATACTTGACCTGGCTGAACAAATAAAGTCAGTAATATCAATAAAAAATAATAATAATAATTACTGAGAAAAAAAGGTCAGTAACTCATGTAAAATGTTTACACTTGGCAAATCTGAATAAAAGGGATCCAGGAACTTTTTATAGTTTTCTTATAACTTTTTCTAAGTCTGAAATTATGGAAAAATTTAAAATAAGCTATTAAGACAGTAAATGTCTCTTGAGATAGAAATAGCAAGCCAAGGAAGAAACAAATAATCTTATGATGAAATCAACATGAACCCGTTTACCAAAATCAAGAGTCTAGAAAAAAAATTCTGGCATTAACTGAACTGACCAGGGTGTCATGTCTCAGCACAGAATCTGGAGTTGCTGAATTTCTGTGTTCCACTGTGGCAAGGGATTAATTTGATGCTGTTAAATATCTCAGTTACATAAGCAACTCCTTCCTCCAACTCTTTTCTTACTCATCAGTGATCAACAAAATTCATAACAGCTAAATCTTGGATGTGGCCTATATATCTACCAACAGATGAATGGATAAAGAAAATGTGATATTTATATATACTGAAGAACTACTCTGCCGTGAAGGATAAATTTGAATCATTTGTAGGAAAATGGATGTATCTTACGACCATAATGTTAAATGAAATCAGACACATAAACCTAAACATTCTGTAACTTCTCATATGAGAAACCCAAAGTATAAGTAATTTCAAAAACAAAATAAAAGATAACAGGAACAGGGAAACAATAGGAAAGGGAGGAGAGGGATGAAAATAATTAAGATATGTTAAGTACATGTACCGATTTTTTCAATATATAACTTCAAGTGCAGATCTGGGTACATAATGATCATGTTGACTTACAGTCGTATTTATAAATTTGGTTATAAATCAGCCTCTTCTCCATTTGATTAATCTTTCCAACCCTTCTCAACTCTGGGACATCAATTAAAGTGTTATGGGACCCACAAGCCTCTTAGGAATAGAAGTCATACTCTAAAATTCTAGATTTATCAAGGCTGCTTAACTGTGCAAGCTCTTAGATGATAACATCTCTCTTATTCCTTTGTCTTGTCATGAGCTTTTTTCAGTAACAGGTTTGTCTCATTTTCTCATTGCTGAGACACAATACTTGATACCCACAACTCAAAGGAGGGAAAGTTTATTTTGGCTCACAGTTTATAGGTTTCAGTCCATAGTCAGCTGGCTCCAAGGCAGGACAACATGGCAGAGAGGCACAGCAGAGGAAAAGCAACTTGTGACTTGGAAGACAGGAAGCAGAGAGGGCGATCAGGGAGGAAGCACACAGATAGATCCTTCCAGGCCATACCACCAGTGACCCACCTCTTCTAACCAGGCTTTACTTCCCAGCATCACATTTAGTTATAAACTCTTCAGTGGACTAATATAATGATGAGTATCACACCCTCATGATCCAATCACCTCCCTAAAGCCCCATCGACAAGGGCATGAAGCTTGGGGGCACATCTAGTTACAAACTATATAACTTCAACAGTCATAAAGATGTAATATAAAAAATAAAATTAAATAAAGTTGGTAGGAAAAAATCATATGGCAAGTGTCTGGCCAGTGGGTTGAAGGGAGGCCTGGTCAGGAGAATTTTCAAAGAAAATAACATGTGTGGAGCAGACATTACAAAGTGGGAACTAAACTTTTATTTTTAGTATAGAATTTATACTAGTTTTTATTAGTTTGTTGAGACACAGTAAGACAAAACATTTTGGCAGACAGGCAGCCACCTGATTCCACACTACAAAGATGCAGAGGACACCAGACCACCAGACCAAGATACTGAGTCCCACTGTTGCCAGCCCAGAGGTAGGGGCTTCTGAGCTGTCGTCCCACTGCTCCTGGTCCAGAGGAAGGGGCTTCCCAGTCACCATCCCTCCTGCTGCTCCGAGCCCACAGGAAAGGGCTTTTGGGCCACCTTCTGTCCTGATGCTCCTGGCCCAGAGGAAGGGGCTTCCGGGCCACCATCCCTCCCACAGTTCCCGGTCCAGAGGGAGGGGCTTCTGAGCCACCATCCCACTGCGCCTGGTCCAAAGGAAGGGGTTTCCTGGACACCATCCCTTCCGCTACTCCCAGCCCACAGGAAAGGGCTTTTGGGTCACCATCACTCCACTGCTCGCGGCCCCTGTCCCACCTCACCCAGCTCAGAGGAGGTTATCTGTGCAGGCACTAACAGACCCCCGCCACAGTTGAAATGAGAAGACAGGTAAATAGGTCTCAAAATCAGACTTCCAGATCACCTACAGCAACCCCAAAGGGAAATGAGATGCTACACTCTGATACTCAACCATCTGGACCCACTGAACTGGCAACAAAAGGGGATCTGGAAAAAATGAAATCAGAAATAATTTCTCAGATAACAGGAGAAATAGTCCCCCTAGTGCAAGACATGATTAATAAATCTAGAGAGGAGCTCAGGAACATGAT
>NW_004624730.1:39157405-39180406 GCF_000247695.1 Heterocephalus glaber | reverse complement strand
TGTTGCCAGTTCAGAGAGTCCACGTGGTTGAGTATCAGAGTGTTCCATCTCGTTTCCCTTTGGGGTTGCTGTAGGTGATCCAGAAGTCTGTTTTTGAGGCTTGTTTATGTGTCTTCTCATTTCCACGTGGGGGCGGGGGTTGCTTCTGGCATCTGCACAGCTCAGCTTCTCTGCCCTAGGAGCTTGGGATGGCGGCGGGGGAAGGAGCAAGTGTGTATAGCCAGGAGATGATGTTCTTAGCTTGACTCACCATGGTTGGAAGGACAGAGCAAAAAGAATCCATCATAGGGAGGTCTCATCCTTTGGGGAGGATGCAGAACACATGTTCATCCTGCAATGGGATATTAGCTGGGATCATTTCACCTCCCAGTTTAGAATACCAGATCTGTGTTCTTGTTGCCAGTGGAGGCAAGGGGGTTGAAGCCAAGACTATCATCCCTAGGGGAATAAGCCAAGCACCCATAATGTTATATATGCATTTTTAGGATGGTGGCCCTAGGATTGGGTGGGGAGTATACAATGGCCTTCAGGGGCCATGTTGAAATCTAGGGCTGTACCTCTATACCACAGCACAGTCCTTCCCCTCAGGGCTCCAAGAGGGACATCCAATTTCCAGCAGGGGGTCCATGGGCCATTTTTAAGTCCACTGATTTCAGGTCCCTAGCCACACAGGCTCTAGTGCAGGGATGATCAAAGCCCCTTTTGTTACCTTAGGACCTTGTTTTGTCAGTCAAATGTGCAGGTAGACCAGTCAGCTCTGCTTTCAGAAGGCAATGTAATGGGCTGTTATCTGTACTTCGTTGGGGCTGGTCATTGAGCAATTGAACACCCTGTGGTAAGGCCTGCACCCAACCAATAAACTTTGAAGCCAAATAGGCCAGTTGAATTTTTAAGAGTCCATTATACTTCTTAATTATATCAGCAGCTTGTGGCCGGTAAGGCACATGAAAGTGCCAGGTAATGTTATTGTTTTTGGCCCACTGTTATATCTGAGCCCCTGTAAAGTGGCTTTTTTTGTCAGACACTATTTTTAGTGGCATCCATGTATTTTAGTCAGCCATTGTAATGTCTTAATGGTATGAGCTTAGTCAATAGAGTACAGGGTAGGCAAAGCCTACACCCATGGCAGTATCTACAGCAGTTAGAGCATGTTTATGTCCTTGTGAGAGGCAGGGGATAGGTTGCCAATTGCATGGGCACCTTCCTCTTTTAAGGGGCCAGCTAAACGTACAGGGCATGCTTTTATAGTCACTTTTGTCTTTGTGGGAATTATATCTAAATTTTATTATTGTTATAGCTTGTATGATATGGGGCCCTATGTGCCCCAGTTTTTTATTGAGCCAAGGGACCATTTTTGAGGGTGGACCTCGAAGGGCTCCTTAACAAGGAGTGTGTTAAATGATTTTCTGGTGAAAGGAAAGGCCACATGTGTTATAGTATGGCCACATTTTCCTAAGTCTTGCCATAACTTAGTGTCCATAGGGGTCAATGTCCTATCTGTCAGTCTTGGGCTGCCCAGGTTGGTAACCAGAGCATCAGCCCTTGGAATATGGCCCCACTGTCTGTGTAAATATGTAGAGGTTCATTCTCATGTATAAGTAACCACATTGTCTGTAACTTTGTCCATTGGCTTGACTTGTTTTTCCCAACCTCAAATCAGAGTGTTTCTATACTAGGCTGGACAGTAACCATGGTTTATTTTGGGGTTGTGTTATGACTAGAGCCATCAGTATACTAGGCCTCAGCCGGGGGTCTTTTCTTTTACATAGGCACTAGGGGTTCATGACTGGTAAGTCATCATCCTGTATGTTTTGTTTTGTTTTTGGTACTGGGGAATCGAACTCAGGACCTTGCATTTGCGAGGCAGGCGCGGTGCCACTGAGCTAAATCCCCGGCCCTATCTTGTATGGTTTTCTGGGCCATGTATGTCACGGGTCCCAGCATTGTTCAGTTTGGTCACTAGGGGGCTGGCCGGAAAGAAGGCTCTCTGTTGCAGATGTTTCCCATTGAACTAGGGTGGGTACATGCATCACTACACTCCTGGGATGAGACATGTATGTGTCTACCCAGCCTTCTATTGGGTAGTTTGTATTTCCAGTCTGTTGTCTCATGATTTTTTTTACAGGCATGTAGAGCAGCATATACTGCTGTTCACTGTTTCTCAATCAGGGAATACCTGTTTTTAGCTCCTTTTTACAAATGTGACCAAAAGCCAACAGGATATTTCCACTTCCCTTGCTTTTGTCATAAACCCCAGTCAAATCTAACCTCATCTATGTTCACCATTCGAATGAAAGATAGGGTAGGGTCAACAGCTGGAAGGGCCTGTACTTGAGTGACTTTTTTGAGTCCTGGAATGTAGCTTTCACTGTGTCAGTCCAGTCCCATGTTGCACCCTGTTGAGTTTTCTGATATAGAGGGTGCAACAAGGTGAATTATTGTATGGGGGGGATTACTTTTGTCTTACCTGACTAGATAACACCCAAGAATTTGACAGATAAGCCAGGGCCCTGGACCTTATCTTTGTTGATGCCCCACTTCCAGGCCAGCAAAGCTTTTTTTAGACTGTGTCCAGCAGCTTCCAAATCTGTAAGGCAATCAGAAGTTAATATATCATCAATATAATGGAACAAAGATACAGAGTGTGGCTTGGTCCATGTGGCCAGATCTTGGGCTACCAGGCCAAGGCACAAAGTAGGGCTATGTAATACTCTTGTAGCAACATTTGAAAATTCTAATGTTTGTCTTCCCAGGTGAAGGTAAACTGGTCTTGACTCTCAGGTATGATAGCGATGGAGAGGGCATTTGGCCAGGTCCATTACATAGTGGTATTGATTCAATGTCAGGGTGAGCCAGTCAATTGAGTCAGCAATACTGGGTATCGCTGTATGAAATGCAAGAGTTATTTTGTCCAGTTTTTGGCAGTCTATATTTTTTAAGTCCCAACAGGCTTTCGTACAGGCCAAACAGGGGAAGTAAAATAACTTTGTATAGGGCAGCATATCATCCTTGTTTTTTTCAACCTCAAAATAGTCTGTCTTATTTCCTCATGACCCCAGGCAGCAGTATTGTTTCACACATACAAACTCAAGGCCTGCAGAAAAATCAATGGTGTGTGATACAGACATTTTCATACAATAGTTTTTATTATGTGGATTTGTAAACAGAATTTGTGTGGTATTTAACCTGGGACCAGTTAGTATGTTCACCCCCAGTATGTATTTAACAACTGGGGAAACAAACATCATAGGGACCGACCCTGGGCCAAATGCCCAATGTCCAAAGTCACTTTGGCCTTTTGGGCTATAATGCAGTGACCTTTAATATCTTATGTATATAGTGAGTTTTGTGAAACAGTCTGGGTTGTCATGGATCAGTGCTGACTTGGCTCTGTTACCTATCAATGCCAGTACATGCTGTACATTTTGGGGGGGCCAATAATTACTTTTACAGGTGGCTTCTGGTCTCCCAGGATCCCTACCTAGTCCAGGTGAAAGGCTGCCAGCATCAGCTTATCCTGTTTAACAGGGGCTGCTTTACCTTTGGGCCCATGGGCCAGTATTGTTGGTCAGGGCATAATTGTTTTTACGAAGACAGCATCACATCTAAGGGTTGTCCCTCCAGTTTTGTGTATCGAAGCCAGCTGTTATAAGATCTGTCCAGATTTGGTGGCTTACCTTTAAGGGACCAAGTATCTATTCTTTCATCTCAGAGCCATAGCAGCCATGCAGGCAGTGTCTCATTCCCACAATTCTATCGTGACAGGTCTCCCACTACCTCAGCAGCTATTATGTATAGTAGCTGCCCTCTTCCTATCATCCCTTGCCCCCTCCCCTGTGTGACATCATGCCAAGATGGTTGCTCCCACCAAAGAATAAACTCTTCTTCCCATCATGCCCCTGTTCCTGGCCTAGAAAGTAACCTAATACTTGCTCACCTCCTACCACCCAGTGATATCACCAGCTCCTCCATTCCCTAGTCACTACCTCACTCAACCCCACCTCAGCCCCTACAAACCCCACCCTAGTCTCTATAACTCTCCCTGCCCCGGCCATATTGCTTTTGTCTCTCCTTTGTTCAGAGACAGCCCGGCAGATCTATTCCCCTAATAAAGGCTTGTTGTGGCCTGGTCTGGTCTTGGTTTTCAGCCCTTTTACCTGACACATAGCTGTGTAGGTCATGTATGTTGTGTGGCGGGTAGACCTAGGTGGATCCCCTGGTCCCTCTTCTTGCCTCAAGGGCTTTTTTTTTACGTTTGGATAGCAGGTCATGTATGGAACATCAGGGGACTCTCCTGGTATGTGGGACTTATGTTCTGAGAGGAGGTAGTATTTCCAACTTTTTTAGTATGGCTTTTGTATCTGTCACACATCGTTTTGGTATTTTTTTTTTTGGTTTGTGGTAGTTGGTTCAAATGTTGGATAAGGTCTTTTGCTCTTATCTCATACTGAGGAAGAGACTAAAAAACAATCGAATCATCCTCCCCACTGTTTTACCATGGTGGGAGAGGAATTTGTGTCTCCAGTGTTTCCAAGGCCTATAAAACATCTCTGGTCAGGCAGACCACCTCTCAGTTTTCAGGAGATTTCCAAGCTGTCAATGAAGTTGCTACTGGCAGCCAAACCGAGGCCGGGGGATTATTTTAGTAACTTCTGGGGTTCCTCTCCACTGTCTGGCACTGCTTCCACAAATGTGTTGGTGGGGACCCTCACCTGAACATCCTGCTGACTATGCCAACTGTTTGGGCCAGTGGGCTGAAGGGAGACCGTTACGTGAGGTTCCAAAGAAAAGAATATGCGTGGAGCAGACATTACAAAGCAGGAACCAAACATTAATTTTCAGCACAGAACTTACAGAAGTTCTTTATCAACTTACTGAGACACAGTAAGACAAAACATTCTGGGCAACCTTCTAGGCTGTGTGATACATGTGTGGTAGTCTCTGTTGATTCATTATTATTCAAGGAAGCTCCATTGTGTGCTCAATGTCAGGATTGTGTGCTCAGGTGCTCTCAGGCACCTGGGCTTTGACACATCTCACAGTGGCTCCCTACAACAAGTACTTAAATAACTTAACAATTCTACTTTGGAAAACTGCATTAGATATTTTCATGTAAATATGACCACACAACCATTTAAAGACACAAAACAGGGGAAGGGTGTTTTCATGCTTTTAAAAATCTTGGCATAAAGGTAAGCACAGACTACAATTGAGAACATGTTGTGGCCATGTTCACCTTTGTTACGGTTTGTACTAGTTACTTTTCTCTTGTTGCTGAGACAAAATATACAACATCCAAAAGTTAAAGAAGTAAAAGTTTATTTAGCTTACAGTTTGTAGAGGATTCAGTCCATAATTGGTTGCATCCAAAGCAGAGTAGCAATAGTTCATGGTGGTGGAAGAGAGCAAGAGAACTTAACAGTATCTTCCTCTCCCTTTTATCTTATTCAGACTTAGGGTGAGTAGCACTCACATCCTTAATCCTAATGCTCTGGGGCCTAGCACTGCACCATGAATCACAGTCTAGATTCAGGCACCTCCAAAATAGCCCCAAGACTGCATGAAGCTTTTGGGGGGAAGGGGAGGATGACCATCCAAACACAAGCCATAACATAGTTTATATCTAGATGTTCCTGAAAGCTTCATGTAATCATAGGTGGGACTTATGGGAGATAATTGGATTATGGGGGCATTATAGCTGACTTGCTATTAAGAGATAAGGTCTCAGAAGACGGAGGTCACTGTGGGTGTGACTTGAAAGAGTCTATTTCCCTTCCCAGTTCCTCCCTTAACTCTGCTTTTCTACCACCATGCCTCAAGAGCAGTGTCCCCTCTGCTATGCCCCTCTGCCATGCCATAGTGCCTTGGAGCAAGCTGACTCTGAACTGAAACCTCCACAAACTGAGTCACAATGAACCTTCCTTTAAATTGTGGGTGTTGTGTATTGTATCCTAGCAATATGAAAGTGACTAAGACACCTTTGAAAAATTAAGACAAGCCACACCCACTAATCTACCACATCAAGGGTAGGATACTCCTTTTAGATCCACAACTGTAACTGAAACATGGACAGAAAGAAGCCACCATAGAAAGTTCAAGCCTTTTTTTCATAACTTCAAAACTAGGGAGTACAATCTTAAAAAAAGAAAATGTTCCATTTGGTATTGGCTCACTCTTCATTTATTGATACACATAGAATTAGTGAAACAGCAATTACTTTGGCATGTTTAGTAAACCTGACCTTGCTTATAGTATTTCCATCTCAGAAAACTTTAAAATCCAAGTCAATGGTCTTCTTTTAGAAGGCATTCTTCATTCAAATCTGATTAATAGTAAAACATGCTTTATTAAAAATAAAAATGTACTTCACTTTTGTCATCTACATGCTAGAATCTTAAAGTTGTGAACCAGGTTACTGCCTAAACTGCTGGTCCAGGCAAAGATAACAAAAATTAAATTGTTAGGGCCAGGGATTTAGCTCAGTGGTACCATCACCTGCCTCCCAAGCACAAGGTCCAGTTTGATCCCCAGTAGCAAAAAAAAAAAAAAAATTGTTATATGAAGTAACTAGTCTACTAGCACAAGGGAGGGAGAAGGAGAGAGGAAAGCTTTTGGAAATGTTAATTTTATGAAGAAATAAAAGATAAACCTCCTTCCTCACTGTTCAGTGATAAATTGAACAATAATTTCCCTACTCAGAGAACATAAAAATGAATCAAAGTGCATAATAAATTCATATTAAAAATGATTCATACGTTCTTTCCACAAAACAATAAACATAAAAAGAATGTAAAAGATTATTTTACTTTCGAATATTTAGGTAACATATAATGAATCTCAACTTCTGAGCTTTTATATATAGCATTAGACATGTAAAAATAATATAGAGCCTTAAATAAAAGTAAAGTGATAAAACTACATGCATAAAATGCCCTAAACATTGGCAATAATTAAATTCTCCCTAATATTTTATTATCTAAAGCTCCAAAATTATCAAACCCTTTAGTGCATTGAGCAATCAAAATAATCGTATTCATTCAGGTTTAAAAATAAATCTCTCCTCTTGAAATATGAAGGCATCCTGCATGCATGGATGTGCAAAGTCTACAACATGATCTCATTATGTCATCATAGCTGCACCTTCTTGACCAGTGGCATCTTGGGAAATATGAAGGTCTTCAAGCATCTCAGCCAGACTAATTCGAGGTGCTCCTTCATCATCTGTGTCACTTTCAACAGGGATAGTTGAATCTAAGAAAAAATAGGATTTCAAATAAATACAAATATGAAAATACAGAAATACCTGCTTCCACCATTATTAGCATCATTTATAAAAGTCTGACTATAGTAGTTTAAAAAATAATCAAGAAAAAGTCACTTATGAAAATCAAAATTTAGGATACCATAATATTCTCACTGGGACTACAGCGGACCCTTGGCTTACAAACTCAATTTGTTCCCAAGGGCTGGTTGTCACTCAGGTTGGTCAACTGAAGGCTCAGGCTCCTCTACACAGCTTTCAAAGTCTCTCTCCTGTATACAGGCAGATCTCAGTGTCCTTAGAAAGATACTGGCCCAGGATTTCTCAACCCCACACAGGAAAGGATGTTGTAATGTTCCTTCCAGAACTCTTTAAGGGTTAAATCTGTACCTGAGACCATGTGGAAGCACAAGCAGCCGGTATTCAGGTTGTAACTCAAAACTTTGTTTGTAAGTTAAAATTAAAATTCCAGTCATAACCGAAGATGTTCATATGTCAGGATGTTTGTAAATCGAGGGTCCACTGTATACACAACATATGACACCAACCTCTATAAATGTTGACATTTTTTCTAATTGCCTCATCTTCTTCAAGATCTTCAAGAAAATCTTGGTATTGCCTGTAGGATACAGAAACATTTAAATATTTCATCTCCACCAAGAAAGTGTGAAGTTTCATTTTTATTTATTTATTGTTTTGTTTTGGGTTTTGGTACAGGGGATGGAACTCAGGACCTTGTGCCTTTGAGGCAGGTGGCGGAACCACTGAGCCAAATCCCCACCCCTGAAGTTTCATTTTTAGCTGAGAGGCAAATGTGCTCCAAGTATTAAAATCTTAAGAAGGTGGAATACAGACATTAAATACTGACAAGCTGGAAAAAAAAAATCCTATCAAAATTACATTATAAAAAACAGCTGAGTATAATGTAATATTAAATAAAAAGAAAATACTTCCCACCTCAACTCTGCCCCCAAAATGTCTTAGTCAAGTTGAAATAGACTTTTGAGTCTATAAATGAAGTAGCCAAATATGTACTTATAATGTCAAATGAATTTAACACATTATATATTTGAGTATTTCAAAAATGTAATTACAAGATTACATTTTTAAATACTGCTGTTTCTTAATTCACACTGCATGAAACAATTTACAAACATCGCTTTTTAGACATCAATGTTTTCAGCACCATTAATACTTTTTGAATCATCCTATAAACTTTTTACAGAACATATTATCTTCATTTAAACTAAAGCTGTTTGAGAAATAACATATTTGACAACAATGAGCTATTTTCTTTTAATCTCAAATCACTCTTTTCTAATGTCATTTGTGATAACCACAAAGTAATTACTGTATTTTAACTTTTCAACTGAATTATTTACATTAATATTGCAATTATAAGATAATAACCCAAGAAGCAATTATTAAATCTGTGCTATCATTACATCCTCTTACACCATTTTCATCAATACCATGTCAAGAATCCAAAATTAACACAGTGCAAAGATAACTGTGTGATGCCTATTTCTTTATAATATAAAAATAATTTATCATAAGGATTTTCTTTCAGAAAATATGTAAGGTTTAAAGAAAAGTGGGACCTTTCATCATCTGTATCCATATTTTCTCTATCTCTTGCAAGCTCTTTCAGTTTCCAGTTTCTACGGCGTTGACGTTTGGTACGGTCATAGCTCTTCTTGATTAATACCTGTAACAGAAATATTTCAAAGTTATAAAACATAACAACTACAAAGTAAAGCCACAACATCCAATAAAGTTAAAAAATGAAAGGCTATAGGAATGCCCAGGGAATTCACCAAATTGATGACAGTGGTTATACCTCAGGAAAAAGGTGCAGGGATCAGGAGACAATGTCAAAAAGACTTAAAACTTTTCTCTATCTATTTATATATGAGAATGCATTTGATATTATTTACATAATTATTAAACTTACTAAGCGAAATTTTCCAGTGACCGAATATTAATTTTTAATACAAAAAACATGCAGTATTTTTTAACCTCAAACTTCAATTTTCAACTACTACACATATAGATCATCTTGAAACATCACAGGCAAGACACTTTCCTTTATTCTAATAACCACTTATAAAACTATATATAACTTTCACAACAGTATACCTTAGAATAATCTTTAATAATTGTAGAATAAATAAATGAAAATAATTGTACACAATACAAAATCTTTTAAGACTGCCATGGATCTACTCAAGACCTCATTAGAAATATGTGCTTTGGGAAGAAAGCAAAGTGGCATGCCATGTAATCTCAGTTACCTGGGAGGCTAAGATGGGAGGATCATGCATTCCAGGTCAGACTGGACAATAAAGAGAAAGGGAAAGGGAAAGAGGGAAAGAGGGAAAAAGGGAAAGGGGAAAAGGGGAAAAGGGAAAGGGAAAGTGAAAGGGAAAGCGAAAGGATTTATACTCAAACCACCCTTCTATTTCCCAATTTATCAATCAATGAAAGCAAAACTGGGTGGTAACAGTGGGAGGATCCTTCTTTTATCATGACTATTTCTGCCCAAAGCTAAAGAAATCAATGTGTATTTTGAAAGATTAAGCAAGTAAAAAATACAGTCTTTAATTTAATTCACTATTGTTCATAATTCTTAAACTCATCATGTTAGAATTTAACAGATTTTTCACAACTAATAGTCCTTCTCTAATATTTGATAATATAAAGATTATTTTCTACTGCAATTATATTTAACTTTGAATGTCGGCATTAACTCTAAATGCCTCTTAATTGGCAACATACATGAAACAAGCTAAGCCTAATTAACATTGAACCTGAATACATTCTAAAAGTCAGCATTTCTAGCTGCAAGCTTGCTGTACAGATAGTTATCAAGAATTTTGACAGAGAATGAAAATTTAATTATAAAGAGCAACAACAACAACAAAAACTCAGTAAATCTTGGATTTATCCCACCAAGAAAAATGATGTAAAGACTTCTGAACCCTGGCAAATGGTACCCTTTATCCCAGGTTCTTGTAGGCTGAGGCAAGGGGATTGCAAGTTCGAGGCCAGCCTGACCAAGTGAGCAAAACCCTCTCTCAAAACAAAAATTTTTTCAAAAGGTTGGAGGTGCAGCTCAGTGGTAAAATTCACCAAGCATCCAGTAAGCACCTGGGTTCACTCTTCAGTAACCATCCTCCCAAGAAAGGAGTGAAAATTAAGGGGTAGGGATGTAACTCAGTAATATAGTACTTGCCTAGTATATATGAGGCCCTGGCTGATTACTAGTACTTGCTAAATAAATAAAGACTTAACAGAAGTCTAATATGCCTTAAATAATTTCAAAAATTGATGTATTATTTTCAAAATTATGAACTCATGTACCTCTCTCATAAGAATTCCATCATCTTTAACACAAGAAAAAAGAAAAATCTAAAGCCTTACCACATCTGGAACTTTATCTGAGTTCATTTTGTTGACATGCTCATCATTTAAGTTACAGTTGGCCAAATCAAATCTGAAATATAAACAATGAAAAACTTCAGTATTTACCCTTTGTTTTACTTTTCATTTGACAAATATTCACCTAAAACTTCCTCCTAAGTCAAACAAATAATGCTGCACACTTTTAAAAGTTTTATTCTTTATTATATAATGAACACTCTTTTGCAGTCCTCAAAAAGATAAAAGGTAGTCTATGAGTTTTGTCCACCTTTCCATATATTTGTTAAGGAAGCAAAAGACTTGTATATGTTTAATAAAAAAACTGCTCCCTGAAAAAAGCTGTAAATATGCATCTAATTATATAAAATCAGGGTTCAATCACCAAAACATTGAAACAAATGACTCTTTTAGATGATGGCCAAAATTGGAACAACTATAGGTCTGTCCAATCCATAATTTAGTTACCAATAATGGGTTATAATAGGTTTCTGAGAACTCTTAAATCTTCTCGGAATGAACAACTTTAGTATTTTAGGTGGCTTTTTTGGCTACCAAAAAATATGCAGTGCTAAATTGGCAGTTTAAAATACTATAAAATAATACAAACCCCAACACTAGGTCTCCAGGATTCAGAAGATGTCCCAAATGAGTGCGACAAAAATACTGTTTATCTGTATCCATTTCGGATGTTTTCTGTACCCAGACTTCCCCGAGGGTATGCTTAAAAGGAAAGAAAATGTACTCTTCAATAACCTAAACTTAACTCAAGAAGGCTTTCATAGAAAAATTAAATACAATATTGATTTTTTAACTTTCTCATTTTCATTTTAAAGGCAAGAGTTTTTTTTTTCCCACATCTCTGAAGTACTATCAAAATTACCAATTATTGAATCATGAATATAGAAATGGGAAATCTTAAAAGCAAATAAATGAACTTTGTTAAGATTTGGTCAAGGCATTTATAAAAGAGTAACAACGTTCTCTGAAAAACAGACACACACAGAAGCTCAGTGGTGCCGCACCTGGCTGGCAACTGCCAAGGTCCTGAGTTAGATCCCCGGAACCCGAAAGAAAAAAAAAAAACCAAGACAGACAAACACAGAATTGTCAAAAGAAATCTTTTCACAGGAAGATTGGCCAATACAAACTGAGCAAACACCTAACTGAAAAAGTAGGTCTCTTAAATCAAGAAAATATTCTAAGCAATGCTTAGAACACAAAAAAGTTCAAAACTCCAAGATTCTGACAAAATAACCTTGAAATCTCAGTAGCATACTACCAGAAAATCCAAATCTTTACCAATTAATTTTTTTAATATTTGAAATTCTAAACTAGAAAAGTGTTAATTCCCTTTAAAAAATAAGATTTTACAAGCACTTGTAAATGACATTTCATATGTAGGTTGAATTAACAATACTGCATGCCTACCTTTTAATAACACAGACAAACCAAGTAAAGTGAGACCAAGAGCAATATACTACAAGTTAATGATAGAATCAAGGAGTCTCAACACAAAGAGATAAAAAGAAGAGGCAACAGAAGAAAGAAAATGAAATAAAAGATCAGCATCACTTTCCAAATATTCTGGCAAAAAAAAAAAAAAAACCCTAAATTTACCCAAATCTTTAGATACACTCTCTAGTTTAGAGAAGATACAAGGCACTAAGAGCAAGTTAAATGATATCATGAGGCAACAGTAAGATACATTCAGAAGGTATTCTATAAGATAAATGTCCTCTCTGTTTAAGGAAGTTGGTACCATGACTCAAAAGAAACCAACCAAACAAACAAACAACGACAAAAAAAAAACAAAAACAAAAACAAACAACAATAGAGCTATTATAAAAAAATTTAAGAAGTACAATATTCACCATAATTTAATGTGTGGCCCCCAATTGGATACTAGTCAGAACAAAGCATAAAAGTCACTTTAGGGACAAATAAAGTAATCTGAATATAGACTATAAATAGCTTATAGTTATAATAGTGCTATATTGTGTTAGAGATATATATTGAAATATTTAGCATATAGTAAAAGTTTTTTAAATGTCAAGAGGTTAGTTGGTCACTTAGTCCTCTTCTACAAAAATAAAGAAAATGGTATTTTAGAATGGAGTAAACATTTAAACTTTCTCCAACACAAAAGAAAAAAATTAACTTACCAGGCACCATAAATCTGATCATTTTTACAATGATCCCATGTTTTATTTAAAAAAAAAAAAAGAAAAAGGAGGAAATGAAAATCCATGAAGTGTATTTTTAATCTAATATAGTGTTAGCTTTATTTGGATTCCATAATAAACAAGAAAAACAGTAAGATGACAAAAAGTACATAAAAATGGTGAGTAGAATGTAGCTTACCTTTTTTGATATGACTCCAGCACCAGCACTGCGTTTGAGATCTCGGACTATACTGCATTCCATCACAATAAACTCTTCTAGCTGTTTGGGATGGCATAAACTATTGAAAGGATGACTCCAGAATGTGCTCCCATCAATATCTGCAACTAAGATAAGCACAGAATTCTAAGGAACAAAAAACTGACGTATTTCAAAGCGTCACCAAATATGTTAATTAGGAAGGACACGGGATATACCAACTAGAAAGAATGAGATCAACAAGAACTACAACTGAGAACTCACCCTCTCGGGTCATCTTTATTCAAATAAATTAGCCCCAAACTTCTCCCAGCACAAGGGAAATAGAAGGTATCAAACATATCGTAAATATTAACTATAATTAGAAAGCCACAGAGCTACACGTCTTTTAAATAAGATCAGATTCAATCAGTCATATATTGGTATTTTATTTTACATACATATTAGCATCTTAGGTGCTTAAGTTCTTGCTGACAGATAAAGAATGTCCATCATAATACTACAAATAGCCCTCTGGCTAATGACCGTAACTGATAAGGATAATAAACTGCTTCCTGGAAAATATCAAAATAAACTCAATTTTTTATAACAGAAGACATTTCATGAAACTTATAAAAAAAGGTCAAGTAAGAGATCCAGCCAACTTCACTGAGCCATCAACAAGCAATCTTCTTTAAAAAATAAATTTTATAAAGGAAATATTTTTAAATGATCTATAATGATAAAATTAGTTAAAATTCTTATTCAAATAAATGTTCCACTGGATCACAAAAAATTAAAGGTTTCAAAATTTGAAAGTTAAAAAATTTAAAATACTTGTTAAATACTAAAGTTTACCAATGAACTTTAGTAATTAGTCACAAAAATAAATGATATAAATAAGTCAGTTTCAATAAAAATGGAATAAAACTAGGAAATCTGTTTAAAGTTCATACTTGTTCCTTTAAATAAAAAATACAAGGGCAACCAATCAAATGCCTTAGAATTCCAGTGTTTTATAATTATTAAACAATAGTACAAATTTTAACTGGTCTTTTAAAACACTACTATTGAGAATGATAAAACAAACAACAAAAATTATTATCGCTTAACATATATACAACTATTGTCAAGGCAAATTTAGTTTTCAAAACTTACCTTGCAAGGTGTTTGGATCAATGAGGTGGATTGCACTGGATATTCGAATACACACACATATCTGGTTCATATTTCCCAGGCTTTGTGCCAGTTTTGGAGACAGACAAACAACATTATCCTAGGCATAAGAAGTAACATTTAAAACAATGCAAATGATAAATAAGAGTCATTGTAAATGCTTATCAATGTAAATAAAGACAAACTGTACTTACGCAACCAAAACACTAAGAAACTGAAAATAAGATATAACTTCTTCAGGCAGACATATTTGTCTTAATTAAAATGCTTTTAGAAATTTTCCAGGAATTTTCCTAGAATTTTCCTAGTCTCCAAGCTATTAAATTCATTTCAGTATTATTACAGTATGAATGCTTATCATTCTACATGTTAGTACAGTGTACATTCTAATCAAAGAAGTAGGAGTAGTGTGATCTTCTAAATCTGACTTCTCTCAATATTCATAAAAACATTCAAAGGAACATGTTTCTCTTAAAAGGTTCTATATACCATATACCAATATGTAATCAAATGTTTTAATGCCCAAAGTCACATGTCTACATGTATTTTGGGAAATATTACATAAATCAACAATGTAATTATCTGTTTTTAAACTGTATTATGGTAAAAACGATCTGTGTTATATTTTAAGCTATACCTATTCACAAGAAAAGACTCTCCACTAGTGGAACATTCTGTGTATAATAACTCCTCTCCAATCTTTGGTTTTTAACTCAAGAGTTTCAGACAAACAAAAATACAGTCAGCTGTCCATATCTGTGTGTTCCACCTCTGAGGATTCAACCAAGAGATCAAAACTATTTTTTAAGGGCCAAGGATTTAGCTCAGTGGTTCCACCACCTGCCTCACAAGCATAAGGTCCCAAGTTCAATAACCGGTACCAAAAAAAAAAAAAAAATTTTTTTTAAATCTGTACCTTTACTGAACACATGGACATTTTTCTTGTCATCATTCCCTACAATGTAACAAGTATTTACATAACCTTTCCATTATATTAAGTACAAGTAATCTAGAGATAAAGTATATAGGAAGATATGAATAGGTTATATGCAAATACGACACCACTTTATATAAGGGATTTGTGCATCCTCAGATTTTGGTATCCTTATGAGTTTCTGGAACCAATCCCCTACAGATATCAAGAGATAACTATATATCTTTACACTCTATATTCCCCTAGTTACTTTATGCCCACACCTAAATTTTTATGTACCGGTCTTTGTGCCAAGAAAATATTCACTTTTTAAAACCAGAGGTTAGGATAAAATGGTGCTCAGAGTCCACCGCTTGTTTTTTGTAAAATTCTGCTTGACTATACTGCTGGCCATTCACTTACATATTATCCTTGGTGACATTTGTGCAACAATAGGAGAGCTGCAGTTGCAAAAGGAATTATATGGCCTGAAAACAAAATATTTACTAACTGGTCCTTTACAGAAAGTTTTGCCAACCCTGTTTTAGGCTCTTCTTTCATCCCTGGTGCTATATTATAAATTAGTATTAACACTTTAAAGCTTCAGAGATACAGACATGGGTACAAATCCTGACTTCATCATTTTCTGGTTATGTAACTTTAATCAAGTCATCTAATCTACTTAAGCTTCAATTTCTTCATAATATGGTTTATCTCAGTTATTATGAGACATGAACAAAGTGAAAGATACTATAGTATGTAGACATTAATTTTATGTAGAATGATCACAATAAATTACGGCAATTGTCATTTTAGTAATTCAATATTACCATGTAAGTTCCTGCAAGTTAGAGAACTCTAGCAAAATAATCTGTACTGCACAGCCTTACTATACTAATCTGTACTATACATGAGATACTCAATAATTTATCCACTGAATTTTAATTCATTCATATTTTTGAACCATTGTTTTATATTACAATTAAATGAAATGCTAATCTACGTTTTAAGTGTTTTATTCAGATGTTTTTAAATAAAAATGACTCTGAGATCTCAGTTCCATAATATTGTTTAATATGGCCAAAAGCCTATTTGTACATGTTCCACAAAAATGGCTAATTTTTTTTTTATTTTGGTACCAGGGATTGAACTTGGGACCTTGCGCCTGGGTGGCAGAACCACTGAGCTAAATTCATTCTAAGTTTCACAGACCTGTCATACATTCACTAAGATCACAGTTTTTTTTTTAGGATTTTCCTTTTTTCTCTTAATTTGCAATACATAATGTTTGTGATACATAATGAATATATTCATCATGGGAAGTTGGCACATACATATATCACATCTTAGTCCTTTTTATTTCCCCTTCCCTTCCCTTTCCTCCCTTCTCCCTCCATCTCTAGAAACCCTTCCCAAATGCAAAAGGTCTACCTCCCTGTTTAGGATAACAATTTTAACGAATATGGAGACTTTTAAAAACTACACTCAGGTCTTCCGATCTTAATACACCAAAAGGCATACCAATTCATAATTATAAGATTATTCTCTTTACATTTTTTAACATGGTTGAGTGTGTCAGAATCATTTAAGAAAGTTAGTCTAAATTTTAACCACCCTAGAAAGAAAACCAACTAATTACTTGACCTCTTATAAATATGGATTAATTAAAAAACAAAAGTACCTTGCATATTGGAACAATTTCCACAGAAAAAGTGCTTCTGTAATTGTATGTATTACTATGGATATCCTGAGAGATCAGTCTTTGTGATGCTTTGTATCTATTGAGAAAAAAAGTTAATAGTAATGCAAAGGTCTTGTTTGTATAGGCTTTGGAACCAATTTTCATCAAATCAAACTGTCACAGTCCAAGGTCTGAAACAGCTTTTTGATGCCTGCTATAGCAAAGCCTAAGCATCTACTTTTACTAAAAACCTTTATAAACATTCCACCTATTTTCAACCTTCTCAAGCTCCAAAATGTACCCTTGGATCAGACTAATCTACTCCCTATACATCCATTAAAAAGCCACAGTAATGCTCACTGAAAGTCTTTGTTCACACTAACCTTACCTTTAATATATACTCTACCTATGAAAACTTCCCTCATCCTTTGAGTCCAAGTCCTACCTCCCCTCTGAATCTTGTACCCAAAATCCTCTCACCCCCAACTACTCTTTCTATTATCATTCAAATAGTTGATCCATATTTCAGAACCACAGTACATATTATCATGGAGTTAGGTCTAACTCCCTAAAGAGATTTTTACATACTCTTTAGCTGGTATATTCAATACAGTGGCTAACTCAATTATTGCTTCGTGACTGTGTAAGTACTCCTACTAAAACTTTAAATATTTTAATGTAAGATATCTAAGCCTGAAGGACAGATGTGTCCTACATCCATTCTCATTTCCTTGGACTTAGTCACATTTAAGTTCACAACATACCTACAGGGAACTGTACACTGAAGAAATTCTACCATCTTCTGAGCATGTTGTTTTGAGGAATAATAGAAATCCAGACCATCTTTAAAAAAAAAAAGCCATATAAATAATTCTGCTGGGCCGGGGATTTAGCTCCGTGGTGCTGCCGCCTGCTTTGCAAGCGCAAGATCCTGAGTTCAATGCCCAGCACCAAATAAATAAATAAATAAATAATTCTGCAAAATAAGGTTTGCCTCTACTAACATGACTACATCCCAAATTATATTCATATTCAAAAGAATCAAATTATTAGAAATATTAAGAACAGCAAATTATAGTCACAACAGATTAAGGACATCACTTCAGATTTGTTTGACAAAAGGACAGACAAATGCTAATAAATGAAAACAGGACTTACAATTTTAGTTCTATAGAGAAAAAAAAACCCCAAAACTAAGGGGCAGAGAAAAAGAACAAAGAAAAGTATTTTACATAATAAGTGGAACAATCTATCTTAAGAAATCTAATAGTATTTATGTATCATTTTATTATTACTATACTGAGTTTAGGCTTCTGAATTAATACCTCCATCACAAATACCTTAGGCATAAGAAAAAACATTACAAAAGAACTTACAGATCTCAGACATAATTATGTTCTTCCAAAAAGGAATATCTCTCTCCATTACTTTTTGTTTTTAATGAATTTCGTATCAGCGATTTAGACTATATCAATATAGTTACTGATTTACTCCTCTAGTTAGCAGGATGAGCAACTGTTGAAAGCAGGAATATTAATTCATCTGCATGTTTTAAAAACCCAAACACAGTCTATCACAAACTACATGCTTAGAAAATATCTTGAACTGTGATGGGGAAAGAACACCAAAGAAAAAAATTATATTTCTACATACGTGCTACCTAACAGACTAGCCACATATAAATTTAATGTAAACTTAATGTAAATTTAAAGTAATTTTAAGTTAAAATAGGAGAAAATTAAAAACTCAGTTCCTTGGTTACTCTAGCCATCTTTTAAATACTTAAGAGCTACATATAGCTGGTGATTCCCACACTGGCTAATGCAGATAAGATAAAAAACAAACACTGTTTTCTTCCTAACAGAAAATTCTTTTGGATAATAATTCAGATATTAACAGTAAAGATAAGATTACTTAGATAAGTTGAAACAAAATTTTGTCATTGTTTCAAATTCTTTAAGTTTTAACTCACCATGAATCTCCTTGATACGAAGTGTATTCTGATGTACTCCATATTTTAGAATCAACTGTTCCAGATAGTAGAATGTTTTTTTGTGCAAAGTCTAAATATAAATGCATTATTGAATCAATAAACTAAATGCCAAGAGTAATTTTCAAACATATATACATATCTACAAATATAAACTCACTCTGCAAATCAATCTCTCAATCTCAAGAGACTTGAATTTGCTACATAACATTTGTTTTATACTATTGTTTCAAACAAAAACAATTTTTAACAATTATCTAAACACAAAATAGTGATCCATTTCCAAAGGTGAATGCTCCAGAGACCCAGACTTCCTCATACTTAAAGCATACGGAAAAAAGAGAAAAGAGAAAGTTTATAATGAACCAAAATGAATTACAAGATGTAGGATTTACTCATCATCTTTTCTGCATTTACCTTTTGCCTGACTTGAACCACAGCCTTCCAGAAATCCTTAGCTTCCACTCTGTGGCAATCTCCACACATTTGGGACTGAACAACATAATCTACCACAAACACTTGCTGAAGGATAGCACCATTCATCACCTGGAAAAAAAAAACAATTAGGCTCCTTCGTTCTTAGTTTTGCTTAATTGTAAATATTTTTCTTAAAAAAGGATGCTTTAGTAACTAAACTTTTTTTCTATGAATGCTTTGAGGCTATTAGTCAAATTTAAAGGCATAAAAATAAGTTATATTATTTTAAGAAACGTATACAAGTTTTTTGGGTTTTTTTCTTGGTACCAGGGATTGAACTCGGGACCTTGCACTTGTGAGGCAAGCAGTGGAACCACTGAGCTAAATCCCCAGCCCTACAAGTTTTAATTTGTAAAATTTATTAGATTAATATTTCAAATTCAACTTTTGTTAAACTGATTGTGAGAGTATTCTCTAAAGAACTGTGTACACTTATGTGTACATGCATATGTGTACATATATATACTGCTCTTTGGAAATACACACATATACAAACACACACATACACACACAAAATTTACTCTTAAAAGAAAAAAAGAACACCAGGAAAATCCTCAAAAAGAAAATATTCTTTAATGTAATAATTCCCAAACATAGCCCATTATAAATCACTTAGGAAGCTTTTTAAATACACAGTATAGAGGGGATGGTGGTATATCTCTGTGGTAAAGTGGTCACCTAAAATGCCTGAGGCCCTGGGTTCAATCTTCAGCAACACAGAAAAAAAAAGAATAAAAATATATGGACTTCTGGGTCTCACATTAAGATTCTGAATCAGCTACTATGAGTCAGTATGATGATCAGCCATGTTTGCTTTAGGCTGTTTTTATTTCAGTCATTTTCCTAATAAAATGAAGAGGTGATATTGAGACTTCCTCATATAGCCCACTGCACTTTCCCCAGAATGTCATTTTACCTTACTTTTGTTTTTCACTTGGCCCAAGCTCACTCTGCAGAGCCAGTTCTCCCTCACTCTTTACTTTCACTTTCTTGAATAAACTTTGCCACTGCTTTTTGCTCATTTTGTTCAATTCTTTGTTTCAGATGAGAAGAACCTGGAATCTAACTCCAAAGGGAAAGGGGAGCAACCCAGAAGCTGATAACGTTTAACTGATTGGCTCCTCTCTCAGATTTGGTGTCAAACATTGGAATATAGCAATGTGAGAAAGAAGAGGGAAGTGGGTCCCTGGGACCCAGCAAGGATCTGAAACATAAACTGAAGTCCACAGGAAAAGGAAGTAGAGGGACCTCCACAAAGAAGGAGGTGGCAAGCAGTACTTTCTCCCTGAGCCCCAACTCACTTCATGGGAAGGGTGGCTCAAACTTGCAGATGCATGGTGACTACTGGCAACTCCAGAGGCCTCCAGGGAGAAACAGAGCAGTGAATGCAGTGGACTGTAGTGGCTAGTGAGTTATTAGGGTTCAGACATCCATCTTGGAGAAGGGCCAACTGAGCTTGGAATTCAGAGCAGCTGCAGGATGGCTCCATCAGGGTGAAGTAGAACTGAGTTCAAGTCGGTAAGAAGTCAAGGAGCCAAATTCAAGCCAGAAGGAGGAACAAGGAGTGTTACAGGCTAAACAAACTGGGTAGAAGCCTCACACCCAGAAACCAGTCTGAGCTTCAGAACTAAAAGTGAAGCCTTGCTGGGATTATCCGTTACCCCACCATTAATCTATGGCTGGCCTGTTGAGATTAATCGGCATGGGTCTGGACCCTGTCTGACTACTTTATCTAGTGTGAGAGCAGACACACCTTAAAGTGGATATTTTTTAAATTTTTTCTTATTTTTCTTTTCTTGTTTTTATTTTTATTGTTTTCTTTTCTTTCCTTTTTTCTTGATTGTTCATTTTTATGTAAGTGTGATCACTGTTTCTGGTTTTGTTGTTGTGTTCCTGTTTGTATTTCTACCTCCTCTTTTTCCTTCCTCTCTTCTTTATCAGTTTCCCAAAGTTTGCATAATCTTCCTCTGTCCTCCAGCCTTGCTTTTAATCCTTTTCTCTTCTATTTCTCCATTTTTTTTTCCCCAACCCCTTTTAAATTTTCTTCCCTGAGGGTAAAATAGCCATACTGAGGACATATTTCCATATATAATTTTCTGGTTTGTTTTAATTTTGTTATATAATGACAAATCTAGTTCATACACTTAAAGTGTCAAATTAATAGCTACTACAGTTTGTCATTTTCTAAGCTGTGTTTGATACTATTGTTTTTGCTGTACTACTTTAGCCAAGGTGACATAACAGTTCTAATCAGCTGTTTTTCCTGGTATGTCAAGACTGAGATTGCGTAAGAGTCATAAACAATACTATAGGCCAGTGCCAAAGAACCAGGGGATAGGCTAAGTAGGCAGCAACTTCTTATCCCCAGTAAATTGAAGAGGTAGGATCTTGGAACAGACTCAAAACTCAAAAAACAGCTACACCTGGAAGACATCTCTGAGAAGTACTCATTTCCTAAGGGTTCTAAATACCAGCAATGAAGCAACTTGCCATAAGCAATTTACAAGCATCAATCCAGGAATTAAACTAAAAAAAGAGAGAGAGAAGAAATGAGAAGATGCTTAAGTAAGATGCAACTCCAAACTTTCAGGTCACCAAAGGCCAACCTAGAGAGCAATGAGATGGAACAATTCGAAACCCACCCACCTGGACTCTCTGAAGTGGTAACAGCAGAAAGAACAAGGCAGATGAACGAGGTTCTAGAAAGAAATCAAATTAGCAATAGTTTCTCAGATATTTACAGAGATAGTGACCATAATGAAAGACATGGTTAGTGATTCTAGCATAGATACAGATTTTTTAAAAAATCACTACATCCTTGTGAAGGGAACAATCCAAGAGGAAGAGATGACAATCATTTATATATATGCACCAAACACTAATGCCACAAACTATACAAAACAAATATTAATGGGCATGAAAATCCAAATAAGCACTAACACAACTCTAGTGGGGGACCTCAATACCCCACTATCACAAACAGGCAGATCATGTAGACAAAAACTCAACAACAAAATTCTAGAACTGAACCAAGCTATTCCAAAAATGGACTTAGTAGATGTTTAGAGAGTGTTCCACCCCACAAAATCAGAGTACACATTCTTTTCAGCTGCACACAGGTCATTCTCCAAAATAGAACACATGCTAGCTCATAGGACATGGTTAAGTAAATGTAAAAGAACAGACGTTACCCCCTGTACATTATCAGACCACAGTGCAATAAAATTGAAGATCAATAGCATAAGGAACTGCAAAACCCCCACAAACACAATTGAATAACATTCTCCTGAACAACCAATGGGTCACAGAGGAAATTAAAGAAGAAATTAGTTTTTGCAATTAAATGATAATACCAGTACTACATACAGGAATCTATGGGACATAATGAAAGCAGTTATATGTGGGAAATTCATAGCAGTGAATGCCCATATTAGGAAAACAGAGAAAGCTCAAATCAACAACCTAAGGCTAAACCTCAAGCTCCTAGAAAAAGCAGAGCATGACAAACCCAAAGCTCCTACAAGAGAGGAAACTATAAAGATCAGAGCAGAAATCAATGCAATGGAGACTAAGAGAAGTATACAAAAGAAAAAATTAATGAATCAGAGTTGGTTTTTTGAAAGAATAAATAAAATCGATAAACCTTTAGCCAACCTTATCAAAAAAAGGAAAGAAAAGGCTCAAATCCATGTGATTAAGAATGAAACAGGTGAAGTCAAAAC
>NW_004624730.1:39118839-39136869 GCF_000247695.1 Heterocephalus glaber | reverse complement strand
AATAACAAATATTTATAACAAATTAAGCTTCACAGTTCCCAAGTTTGCACACTGTAAATGCTCTAAAATACTACACAAAATGTCATGCGTTTGTATACATGTATATATATATAACCATTCTTCCAGAGGTTTAACTATCAAATTCTCTACTTCCTCATATACAGTACTACATTACTAACCCAGTTGGGAAATCCCAGGCATATAATTTTATACTTACAGACCAGTTTTTTGTTATTCACTGGCCTACCAAATGTAAGTTGCTTATGCCAACAACTAAAGGAATAAAGAGGGAATAAAACATCAACTTTCAAAAGTCTTCTGCTTTCAAACTCAATTTTTATTTCACACCATTCCAGATATGATTTACTGCATTTCTTTTCCATCCATTACAGTCATTTTAATTTCTTGTTGTTATGGTTTATATCTAGGTGTTCCCTGAAAGCCTCATCCACTCAAAAATGGAGCTTTGGGGAGGTGATTGGACCATCAGTGGATGAGTTTCCAGCTAAATATGATGTTGGTGGTTGGAGCCTAGTCATTGGGGAATGGCCTGGAAGGCCATCTCTCCCCACCCCCTTCCCCTGGCTCACTTTGCTTCCCCACCACCTTAACATGAGCAGAGGTGGGCAGCTTCTCCTCCACCATGCTCCTCTGCCATGAAGCCCTGCCTTGGAGCCAGCTGACCATGGACGAATAATGTGAGCCAAAATAAATCTCTCTTCCTTTAATTTGCAGTTGTCAGGTACTGCATCAGTGACAAAAAAGTGACTGAGACACTTGTGAACCTTAATTTTTAAAACATATTACTAAGTTACTTAAAACATAAGGTGCTTTTTATAACACACATCTTCTAATAACTGATAAAAAATTTATGTAATAACACTAATATGTCCTTCATAAATTGTTCTCATTTACACTTACAAACATCGACTCCTATTTTCCAGTTACATACATCAAACCTATGAAATCCTTTAACAAAAAAAGAATCCAAACACCTTTATACTTTCTTTACCATATTAGTAGGACAAACTAGAAAAGTACAATATTCTATCTTTAAAAATTCCAAAATCTTTGGCAATATCAACAAAAATAAAAATTACATCTCCACTACATAAACTTCATTCTATGGCTCTTGCCACAATCGTTATCACACTCCAGTGACTCTCTTTTTATAAATCACAACTTTAAGTAGGGTAAAACGGTAATGCACTGTACCTTTGACATTGCTTGCAGAAAGAAATCGACACTTGTTTTGGAATACCTTGACTGATGTCTACTTTACTTCGCAAACAGGCCACACATATATTGGCAGGATTTGGACTAATTGGGACACCACACTCACAGCACAGTCTTGAATAAAGACAATAATTTTTTAAAATTATATTTAATAAACATACTAGTTAAGTAAAAAAAAAAAACTATCAAGCAAACAAAAACCTTTAAGTTAGCCCATAATATTTCTAGCTTAAAAAAAAAGGTGACATACAGCCAGGCAAGGTGGCCCATACCTATAATCCCAACACTCAAGAGGCTGAGGCAGGATCACTTAGAGGCCAGTATAGGCTACACAGCTCAAGGCTAGCCTGAACTACACAGCCAGGCCCTGTCAAAAAAAAAAGACATAGAAACGATCTTCAGAAGATAAATTGGTCATGGTAGAACACAAGGGAAATTCCAGCTCTCTAAGGCAAGAGGATCTCGATCTCAAGTTCAAGCCCAGCCCAGGAAACTTAGCAAGATCCTGCCTCAAAATAAAAAGTAAAAAAAAAAAAGAAAGAAAAAAGAGGGGTGAGGGTTAGAGATGTAGCTCAGTGGAAAGGCCCTGGGTTCAATCTCCAGTACCAACAACAACAACAAAAAACCTGCCTCATCTACTTGAGTCCCCATTTGTTCTGATTACTATGTCCAGTGTTGCTCTTATAACTTAGTTTTTACTCAGGACCTACAGATGACATCATAGCTTAATGAATGAGTTAGGCAACAGAAGAAAAAACTAAAATAAAAAAGACTACATCTTTGATAAATATGCCTTTACAGTTTTATCTATGGAAAATTTATAACTGTTAGCTAAATCATTTCCAATAGTAATTAGACTGCACAAAGGCAATTGAAAAAAAAAGAAAGAAATGCACAGGGATTGACAAAATATAAGCATTTACCCAGAGCAGAATACTTTGAACAGGAGAGTCACTATGTCTAGTGACTCGGTGTAAATAATGGCAGTATCATTATTCTAGGTGCCCTGGGAGCAAAACAAGTTTGAGAACTACTAATAGAGACCAATGTTGTCCAAAAGAAAAGTTTGGCAATTTTCTAATGGTAGCCACTAGCCTTATGTAACCACTGAGCACTGGAAATGAGGCTAGTATGACAGAGCAACAGTACTTGATTTTATTATAATTTAAATAGCCACATTTGGCTAATGGGAACATATTGGACAGTGTCAATCTACAAGGATGCACACACTATTTTAACCTCCTTAAAGCACTGTATTTACTAGAATAAACTTTATAACTAAAACTGAATTCAATTTTCTATGGAAATAACTCATTTTAGTGCCACTTTCTACAAAAGAGTCCCTTAACTCTTTTCCAGTTAAGACAGTGTTTCACAGACTCAATTTAAAACCTTAGAATTTAAAAAGATTGGTAAGGGTTGCTACTCACATGTGTCCAAGGCTGTGGTTGGTGGAGTCTGTCACATACTCCATCGTTCTTGATTCATATACCTTGATTTAGGAAAAAAAAATTGTGGATTTAATTAATTTGTCTACTCTCCTCTTGATAAAACTAATTATCCTTCTGCCTCTCTGAATAAAGCAACAGATCTGCGTGTGAAACAGGAAAGGCGGAAAACCAACTCCGCCTGATAACTGGAGAATTAAGTTTTTAAGCTCAGGACCAGGCAAGAAGAACCCGGCCCCGCGCTCAGCCGCGGACCTCAGGTCTCGCCGGGAGCCGGCCAGACGGCCCGGAACCGAGCTCAGCGCACCCAGGCCCTGCCTTCCCAGGCACCGGGCGGCAGCGTTCAGACCGAACAGCGGGAGTCCCCGACCGCGTCCCTGAGCTAATGGCCACCGCCCGGTCCCCAGCCCAAATCTTGACAGCCCGCCCGCACCCGGAGGCGGCGCGCACGCGGTGTGCACGCGGCGGCCTGCAGTCGGCCGGGTCCCGGGGCCCGCTGCACTCTCTCCAGGGCACCCTGCTCGCGCCAGCACCCCAGGCCTTGGCCCCTGGAACCTACTAGGCGCCTTACGGCCCAGCCTAGATTTACTGAAAAGTGCCAACAAAACCAAAACCTAAACACCTCAGCCTGTCAAGAGACCACCACTGCGATCCCGGTTATGGTGAAGATCTCGCGAGAGAAGGACTCGGAAATGACGCGACCCGAGGGACGCGAGTTGAGGGAGCGGGTTGGGCAGAGAAGGGGCGGGTACAGGTGAGAAGAGCGGGAGCGGGGAAGCAGGGAGATATCCCGGGATTCCTTAGCCTGGGTTTCCTGCCTGCTTGCTTCCGAAGTGTCTTCTTCCGTTAGTTTCCCTGGCCGGAGTTCGCCCCAAGCCAGCCTTGCCCATTCATAAATCTCTTTTCAGCTATCTCGACTGGGCGCTTGCTTCTTGGTTAAATGGTTCTTCTATGCAGCGTTATTTGTAAACGGTACAACATTCCACAAAGAAATTAGAACGCCATTGAGGGCAGTGCCTTTATCTGTTTTATTTACTATCCTGTGCCTCATGCTTGCCATATCCTAACTGTCCAAATGATTATTTGTTGAATAGATGAACGAATGAAATGTAAGGCATAATTCTGTCTTATATTATTTTAGACTAATTACTAGAATGTGCTTCCCGATGGTGTGCTTAATATTTTTTTATAACCTTATCCTTTCATCTTGGAGCAGCACACACTATGTCTAGTTGCTTTGTCTTTTCAAACATATGAAGATGTAATTTTTTTCCAAGTCTCCCCACGACCCACCCAAATTTTAAGGAATAACCAAAGGCAACTTGCCCACGTCATTTTGCCGTCACCACAACTCCTTTTTTGACCCCTCTTGCCTGCCAACTAGAGAATCCAGAATAATCTCCCCGTCTCAAGATCCTTCATCACATCTCCTCAGTCCCTTTTGCCACATAAATTAATATATTAACAGATTTCAGGAATTAGGACATGGACATCTTTGGTGAGCCATTATTCTGCTCGAGACACAACAGAGTCCCTGCTCTTCTGACTCCTCCTTCCCTATAGGTGCTCCTTCTCGACGTGTGGTCCTATTATATAATATTTTTTACAGGAGCTGTATGCCTA
This sequence comes from Heterocephalus glaber, assembly GCF_000247695.1. The sequence goes on along the minus strand of NW_004624730.1, from coordinate 39,132,562 downwards.
AATACGTACTAGTGCTTTGATTTGGATCATAAATTTTCTACTCCGCGTGTCCTTCAGTCTCAAATCCCTGAAGAATGATTTGGGTCTTGTTCTTCTGAGTATGTCCTGAACCTAGCACATTGTCTGGCATAAAACAGATCCTCAATATATGTTGACAAATTAATTATCCATTTGAAATCCAAAAAAACTCTGAAGAGACTGTTTTACTCCCCTTTTCTCTATTCACAGAGTCTTTGGCCTCAGAGAAATACCATGAGAAATACAGCTGCAGTTAAATAGGCTGTGTTCGTTCTTCACTGAGGTAAGTGAATACAGAGGAGGATCTTGGTATGTCTCCATAAAAGGTTGTGCTATGGTTTAAATGTAGTTTTTCTCCTCCAAAACTCAGGTTAAAATGTGGTGGCCAATGTAACAGTATTGAGAGATGGAAATTTGACAGGTGTTTTGGTCGTAAAAGCTCTGCCCTCATAAAGGTATTAATGCTGCTCCCATAGAACTGGATTAATACTCAAGAAAATAACTTCTCACTTTCCTGGCACTGTAATAATCTGCAAGAGCAGATTATTTTAAAATAAGTCCATCATTGTGTTTTGTCTCTTATGCATGTACCTACTTGTCCTTCTGCTTTTCTACTATGTTATGAAAAACCACAAGGCCCTTATCAGACATAACCATTCTTCTAGCTTTCAGAACCATAAGCCAAAACAAACCTTTTTTTTTTTTTTCAGTACCAGAGATCAAATTTGGGACCTTGCGCTTTCGAGGCAGGCACCGGAAACACTGAGCTAAATCCCTGGTCTTACAAACTTATTTTTTAAAATACCTAGTCTTCTGTATTTTATTATAGCAACAGGAAACAGAATTAGGATATTAGAACAAACCTATCATGTGTTTTGGGCTTTGGTTTGTGATTTTGATAGGGAAAAGTTTTAAAGTAAATTTATTAGATTAGCTATTAAAGTAGTTGTGGAGGCAAAATAGGTAGTGTATCATTTTAAAAGCTTGCCTTAGCCCTTTGCTTCTGCTGTTTCCAGTGAAGATTATATAGTTCCTTTGATCTGTAGCTCCACTATAGATAACATCCTAGCTCTGAAGAACAAAGTGGGAGTCCTTGAACAAACTTGTGATATATGTGCCTTAACTGTCATGTGTTTAGGACTGTAATCAGTGACAGAAACCACCTGTGTCTAACCATTAAACAGGAATTGGAACTTTATTTACTTAACAAAGACCACTAGGGATGAGATAATGACTGACAAAAGTATAAAAGATGATGGACAAAGAATTCAGGGGAGGACTCTGACCAGACCAGTTTCTGGTGTCCTGCCTTGCTAGCAAGTAAAGACCTTTGTTATTTTTACCTGAATTCCATGTCTTTGTGCATTTCTTTTGGCGATTCTGGAACATTTGGTTCCCTGACCAGGAATCGGGAAAGAAGTGGCCCCTTTGTGCATCAGCCTGAACTCCACCAGAGGGAGCGGCTCTTTACCTCCTCAAGGGGAATGGCGCACTCCTGCGACTAATTTCCTAGGCTCCCCAACAGGACACAGAGACCCACTCACCACTGGCAGATCACCCAAACCCAAGACAAGAAGACAACAGAAGGAGGGCTGCTGCTGTTGGTGTCTCGTCTGTCTCTTTCCTTTGCTTGGTGAGAAGCCCCAGGAAACCCCCTAGTTGTTAACTTTTGGTTTTGCTTTGGTTTCACTTTGTGAATTTGTATTCTGTAACTTTGGGCAAATACAGCGCAGGGACCCGATCACTCCTTGTGCTTTGCTATTTGGGAAGATAGCTCCTCCCATTTGTTTTGGTTCACTTTCTGAACTTTGGGCAAACATAGTGCAGGGGTCTGATCAGCCCTTGTGCTTTGCCATTTGGGGAGGTAGCTTCTTTCATTTGTTTTGGTTATGGTTAGGGGGTCACTGGGAGGGAATATGATAACTTCTGAATAAATGTGTGAATGAAAGAGTTCTGGATAGGAGAGTGTGTGGAATAAACTGTGGAACAAGACAAAGGGAGGAAGTGCTTGAGCTTAAAGAGTCCTCCCTGAGTCACAGAATTTGTGTGAGGTCTGTCCCGAGATTCTGTGGTCACGTTTAACAAAGGCACAATGGTGAGCTTATGCAACAGCCCACCTTAGCCTGAATGGACCTTAAAGTGGCTGAGAGGCCTGCAGCCAGGCAGGTGAGCGAGTGATCCCCACCTTTGTTTGTCTTGTGTCTCTGTACAAGGGTACCCATACACACACCAACACTCTGATCGGCCAATCGTGAGGACAGAAATATCACATCCTACTGTTTTGAAATGCATACTTAAGAATTTTAAGAAAGGTTTTACTGGAAATTATGGTATTAAGATGAAACCCTAAAAACTTGGAACATTTTGTGAGTTAGAATGGCCCACGCTTTGCCCAGCTTGGCCAATTGAGAGATTCCTAGATGAGGGCCTCATCTGGCCCGTCTGGCTAACAGTCATTGCTCTTGGATGTGAACATCCAGATCAATTTCCCTATATTGATTTATGGCTCTAATTGTGCCACAGAATGACTCCTTGGCTTCATATGTGTTCCCTGGAAACAAAAAAGAAATATCCTGGTCCTCCATCAGAAAGAGGATGGTGCTGGAAAGAAACCAGTCCTTTCAGATCCAGACCGAGAGAATTTAGACTTTCCCCCTCTTTTGTGTTGCTAAATTCACAGGTGCGGAGGAGGTGGGGACAAAAACATGAGAACTGCTTGGCTTTAGTGCACCAGAGGGTGCATGCTGTGGTCAGACTCAGAGAGGATTGAATAGGGCTTACATTCAAGTTGGACAAAAAGAATTGAAAAGAGAAAATAAGTAATGGATTAAAACAGCTGAAAAAGCTCTGAAGGGCATAAAACAAAGCCAGAGAAAATAAGACATTTTACAAGAGAAATCAAGTTACAAATTTTAGCTAATTGATAAATATATCTGTGTTTCAGTTTGAATTGATGTTTAGTTGGTGTGCTTAAAATATTTCTTGCACATTAAAAATTCTTCAATTATAATTATAGGGTTAACTTGCTCTTTTCTGTACTTTGTTGATAAAAAACTCAAGGTCACTACCATTCTATTGGCAGCCAACCAAATTTAAAGTGTAACAATCTGAGAACAAAAAAGGGACACTAAATTTTTAACAGCTAAAGACAAGTTTGTGACAAAAGGTCTGTAGTAAGTGAGATAAAAAATATTAAAAAGCTATAAATAAAAGAGATGCATTTTTGATGTAAGAAATTTTGCATGTTTGTCTTGTTAGAAAGATAAAAGAGATATACAAGACCAGAAGGTTTAGGTATGTCAAAAGATGTGTGAAAGTGATTTATCAAAAAATATGTATGCTTGTTTGTTGGTTTCAAGTTTGTTATGAAAAGTTTAAATATGTTTACATTGGTTGTCATCGAAGGGTTAAATTCTAAGTATGTTGCTAATATGTGTACATCGGTCATCTTCAAAGAATTTAAGAGCCAACAGGTTACAATATGACCTCCTCCTTTATAGTGATTTAGAAAAAACTGTTGGGAAAAGGCAGAAATATGTCAGACCAAGGTGCAATATTTGAGATTTGACTTAAAAAAGGACAAAAAGAGGCTAGGTCCAGAGAAAAAGAGTCATTTACCCTCTGCCAAAACCCCTCCAAAATGCTTCAATTATTTGATTCCATCTTTGCTACCCATTGTCCTAATTGGGAGGACTGTAAAAAACTGTAGAACTTTGTTAACCTCTAAAGAAATACAGAGAGTTTTAGGAAAAATTAAAAAGATTAATGCCACTAGAATGCCAGGTGATATGCAGAATCCAGATGCTTGATATAGACAGCAGTTTCCAGTAAATATGTGGCCCGATTGGAATCCCAATACCCCAATAGGCTAGGAGAGTTTGAGAAATTATCAGACGGCCCTTCTGGCAGGGATATGAGTGAGAGCCCTGAGAAATTTTACAAGTGACTTTGTGAGGTCTACAGAATATACACACCATTTGACCCTGCTGTTCCAAATAGCCATCAGTTAATCAATACGACCTCTGCAACTCAGTCAGCTCCAGACATTAAAAGGAAAATACAGAAGCAAGAGACTTGGGAAGGCATGAATATAATGCATTTGTTGCAATTAACTAGGAAAGTGTATGTGAGCAGAGAGCCAGTGAGAGACAGTGAGCAAGGAGGGAAGATGAGCGAGATAAGAGGAGGGGCAGATACATAGCAGTGGCTATGGGAGCCAAGGAAGAGAAAGAGAAAGACAGGGAATGAAACCAGAGGGAAAGCAGAAGAAAGACTTTAGGTGTGAAGACAGAGTTTGACCAGTGTGCGTGTTGTAAAGAGAAAGGGCATTATAAGAATAAGTGCCCAAGGCTCAAGGAAAAGAAAAAACAGGACTTGAAGGAAAAAAAGGATACTGGCACATTTTTGCCTGTGATGGAAGACAGTGACTGACACAGACCAGGCTCAATGCAGCTAGGCCCCCATGAGCCCATGGTCGATGTAAAGATAGGGGGTGAAAATATGTCCTTTATGGTGGACAGTGGCACAGAACATTCAGTAGTAACAGCTCCAGTCACCCCCCTGAGCGGAAAGTGCATCCAAGTGATCAGTGCCACTGGAAATTCAGAAAAGCACCAGTTCTGCTACGAAAGGACATGTGAAATTGGAGGACATAAAGTGAAATATGAATTCTTGTATATGCCAGAATATCCCCTCCCCTTACTAGGAAGAGATTTATTATCCAAATTATTAGGAAATGTGTCTCTGCATTTAGACCCAGGAAGAGATCTCATCATGATGGTAACTACTAAAAGGGAGGATGAATGGCAGTGTTCCAATGTGGATGATGTTTGCCAGGCTCCACAAGAATTAAAAACTATGTTTCCTGGAGTATGTGCAGAGGAATTGTTCCCAGGCTTAGCTAAGAATCATCCACCCATAGTTATAGAATTAAAAGACAATTCAGCCCCCATTGCTGTAAAATAATATCCGATGTCCAGGCAAGCCCAAATTGGAATCAGGCCCCATATCATGAGATTAAAGGAATTTGGACTTATAAGAGAATGTAAGTCACCTTAAAACACCCCTTTGCTGCCAGTTTGAAAACCTGATGGGGACTATATAGGCCAGTGCAAGATCTATGGGCTATAAATGACAGAACAGTAACACTGCACCCAGTGCTCCTAACCCTTATACTTTGCTGGGTCTAATACCCCCAGAGGCAGCATGGTTTACTTGTTTGGACTTAAGAGATGCCTTCTTTTGCCTTTGCATCGCTCACTCCCCTTAGTCAACCCATCTTTGTATTTGAATGGGAGAACCCAAGTGATGGAAAAAAGACTCAGTTTACTTGGACCAGATTGCCACAGGGATTTAAAAACTCACCCACGCTTTTTGGGGCAGCCCTAGCCAGGGACTTGCTTGCCTTCCCTGTGGAACAATATAGCTGTGTCCTATGGCAATATGTGGATGACTTACTGTTATGCACCCCAGCCCAAGAACGGTGCTGGGAAGTCACCAAAAAGTTGTTGCTACACTTACAAGAAAACTTCATAGAAGGTACTATGGAAGAAAGCCCAGATTTGTGTACAGCATGTTAAATATTTAGGATTTCAAATAACACAGGGCATGCGTTGCCTAGGAAATGAAAGGTTATTAGTGACATCCCTAAACCCCAAACAAAGAAACAGCTGAGAGAGTTTCTTGGGGCGGCAGGCTTCTGTAAAATTTGGATTCTGGGTTTTGCAGAAATCTCTAAACTCCCTAAAGGGACAAGAGGAGAGTCATCTGCATTGGACTGTAGAATGGGAGGAAGCTTTTAAGAAATTAAAATTAACTTTGGCAGCTGCCCCAGCCCTAGGCATGCCAGATGTAAAGTGGCCTTTTGCTGTATATGTGACTGAGAAAAACTATGTGGCCCTTGGAGTGTGGACCCAAGAAGTAGGCCCATGGAATCAACTGGTGGCATATTTGTCTAAGAATTTAGATCCAGTAACAAAAGGACAGCCTCCTTGTCTTGGGGCCTTAGCAGCTTTAATTCTGTTGATCTAAGAAGCAGACAAGCTGACTTTAGGTCAGGAACTGACTGTGCAGGTTCCACACATGGACCTAGAACTGCTAAACACAAAGGAGCTTCATTGGCTCTCAAATAATTGGGTTACTCAGTATCAAGCCCTTCTCTGTGAGAATCCCCGCTTGCAGTTTATTCCTGTAAAAACTTTAAATCCTGCTACCTTTTTGCCCACAGAGACAGGCCCTCCCAATCATGACTGCTTGAGTGTCACTGATGCGCTCTTTTCCAGCTGCCCTGACTTGCAAATGGCATCCTGGTCTGATGCTGACTTCATTCTGTTCACAGATGGGAGCAGCTTCATGGAAGATGTGGTTCGTCATGCTGGATATGCAGTAACCACAAAGGATGAGGTGATCCTAGTCAGGGCCCCTTCTTTTTGACTGGTTGGCACAATGGGCTGAGTTCTGGGCACTCATACAGGCACTCAGATGGGCAAAAGGTAAAAAGGTAAATATATACAGGCTCTCATTATGCATTTGCTCCATGCATGATTCATCAAGAGTGAGGTCTTCTCACAGCAGAGTGGAAACAAGTCAAGAATAGACAGGAAATTGTACAGTTGCTAGAGACAGTGTGGGAACCTAACAAAGTCGCAGTAATATGTTGTTCAGGACATCAGAAATCCAAAAACTTCATTGCACAAGGTAACAATAAAGGTGATGCTGAAAGCCAAGAGACAACGCACTCAAAGCCCTGCTCTCACCACTCTGGAGGCTGGTGAGTCAATCCATGGCTGAAAATTGGGAGTGCTGGGAAAGGCAACATGGACTCTTGTGCTATGCCAGATTACTACTACTCTGAGTTTCTTTGTTTTTTCAAACTGTGGGTGTTTAAGCCTAGTGATGAAAAGTTTAATGAACATTTTGTAACTTTCAAAATGGTAAAATGGGAACCAGAGGGCTATCCATTCACTGTATTCTTTGATGTTTGCCCAAGGGAGCATTATGGGGGACCTGGGGTAATTTTTGACTGTGGGGGATATTCAAGTGAAAAGTCATATTGTAAAGAAAAAACAAAACTCTGGCTCATTGACTCAGATGTAAGGTGTGCTCTCGATTTGCTAACAGCCCAGAAAGGAGGGACTTGCTTATTCCTTGGTGAAGAATGTTGTTATTATGCTAATGAATCTGGTGTAATACAAGAATCACTAGACAAACTGAAAGATCAAATCAAGGCTCTTGGTGAGGAATTTGGTATGGAAGAGTCATCCTATGGGATTCATTTTACTTGGGCAGGATGGAAAACTTGGATAAGACCTCTTCTGAGTCCCCTTCTTGTTATAATATTAGTATTAATATTTGGCCCTTGTGTTATTCAATGGATCTCAAGATTTGTACAACAGCATATTGCTGCCACTCAACACTATCAAATGCTAGTATTGAGAAATACAGGTAAGTTACATGGAACATATTGTGGATAAAAGATTTATCCTGAAGTAGACAAAGGGAGGAATGATAGGGAAAAGTTTTAAAGTAAATTTATTAGATTAGCTATTAAAGTAGTTGTGGAGAGCCAATAGCTCCATAAGTAATAAAATGGACAACTTGGACTTCCTATGAAAGGGTTAAGTGAAATATTACAGAACTTGCTGCCCAGCTCTGAAAGAGGGGTAGGAGAAGGTGATAAGAATAGCACAAGAACACAGAACTAGGGAAAGTAAAAACATGAAACTGTCTCAAGGCTTGGGGAGTTTTCCAGATGTGCCTTATGTAAGATGTTTGCTCTTCTTGAGGGATATAAAAGAGAGGAGTAAAGTCAATAAAGCAGCTCGGTCTCTGGGAGCCCTCCTGACTCTATCTCTTTGTCTTTATTTTTCTTCATCCTCACTCCCTCATTCAGGTACTGTTCGACAAGTGACAGCAGGCTCCATCAAGTAGTTGTGGAGGCAAAATAGGTAGTGTATCATTTTAAAAGCTTGCCTTAGCCCTTTGCTTCTGCTATTTCAAGTGAAGATTATATAGTTCCTTTGATCTGTAGCTCCACTATAGATAACATCTTAGCTCTGAAGAACAAAGTGGGAGTCCTTGAACAAACTTGTGATATATGTGCCTTAATTGTCATGTGTTTAGGGCTGTAATCAGTGACAGAAACCACCTGTGTCTAACCATTAAACAGGAATTAGAACTTTATTTACTTAACAAAGACCACTAGGGATGAGATAATGACTGACAAAAGTATAAAAGGTGATGGACAAAGAATTCAGGGGTGGACTCTGACCAGACCAGTTTCTGGTGTCCTGCCTTGCTAGCAAGTAAAGACCTTTGTTATTTTACCCAAATTCTGTGTTTCTGTGCATTTCTTTATGTGATTCCAAACAATTTAGGGTAAGGTCCTTGGAACCAGGGATTTGGATGTTGTTAGAAAGATAAATTCTATGTTTGTATATCTCAATAAACCTTATATGTAGGAAGTAAAACAGGAGGATAAAACTGCAGTTGGCAAAGTAGTAATCATTCATTTGTAGCATAGCAAACTTGTTTTTGTCTTCTTTTTTCTAAAATTATATGTTGGCCTTGCTTTGTCTTCCTTTATCATGGTTTTAGAGTAATCTTGTCTGAGGTTACTATCTTTATTTGTTTGTTTGTTTGTTTTTTGGTTTTGGGGGTTTTTTGGTACTGAGGATCGAGCTCCAGACCTTGAACTTGCAAGGCCGGTGCTGGAACCACTGAGCTAAATCCCCAGCCCTGAAGTTACTATCTTGTGAAATTATTTATATCTAATAAAATAACAGTTCCACTGTTTGCTTGCTTGCTTGCTTGCTTTCTTTCTTTCTTTCTTTCTTTCTTTGAGACAGGGTCTCTTCATGTAGTTCAGGCTGGCCTTGAACTCACTGTATAGTTCAGGCTGGCCTTGAACTTACTGTGTAGCCCAGGCTGGCCTTGAACTCTCATTGACCTTCCTGCCTCAGCCTCCCAGGTGCTGGGATTGCAGATGTGTGCCACTACACCTGCCTACTGTTTTCTTTCTTAACACATTGCTTCAACAATTATTTGATATTCCTTTGGGTGCTTCAATGCCAAGTTTATTAAGCACTGGATACACAACTGTAAACAATACAGACATAGTCCCTGTCCGCATAGTGCTCATATTGTATAGATGAGTCTGATAGTCCAGAAGACTAGATAATTTACTCAAAGTCTTTACTCAAATAAGTGACAGAACTTGGACTTGAACTACCACTTGTCTCTGCACCCATGCCCTTACCCTGCGGGCTGCCATCCCTTCTGAGTCTCAGGCCATCTATTCTTATCTACAGGCTTTTGGCAAATGAAATAATCATACAGCCCAATAAATATGTATAACTATTAGATGTCCATTAAAAATAAAAGTTTTTAAATATTAATGTGGCAGAAATTACCTATATTTTCCCCATCTCACAATTCCCATTACTAAGTTCTCCAGATGTCAGAATTAAATCCTTTATTTCAGTTATCTATGACATAACCCTAGAATGAACATGCTATGATTAAACAAAGAGTGGGATAATGTTAGCAAATTATAACAGAAAAAAAACTTTGCACTTTTTATTTAACCCTCAAATTTCACCTGAAAAAAAAAAAAAGAACTGAATGACAGTTGTCTCCTGTGAAGCTTCAGGTTTATTTTTAAGAATCTTCAATATCTTGCAAGTAAGAGAGGCCTAAATAATATAAACTAATCAATAACATTTTATACAGAAGTTTCAAATACACAGTTTTATACTCTGCAAATTGTCTGTTATGGGTTGTATCTAGATGTCCCTGTGAATCCTCATGTACTCTTAAGTGAGGCTTTTCAGAAGTGGCTGGATCTAGAGTCTGTGATACTGGGATTAAGGGTGTTTGATAACTAAATTGGTTTAGCACAGTTCGAGTGTGGATAATGGAAGACCCACCTGCATGTGTAGATGACACCAATCAATAGGTTTATATCCTGGATGGAATATAAAGGGAGAGAGAGAAGGCAAGTTTGCTGTTGCTTGCTTGCTGCTTGCTCCCTTCTGTCTTCCATGCCATGAGCTGTTTCCCCTCTGTGATGGCCCTCTGCACCCTGCCGGGAAACCAGTTGACTATGGACTGGAACCTGTACACACTGTGAGCCAAAAATAAACCTTTCCTCCTTTTACTTGTGAGTATTGAATATAGTCTCAGCAAGGAGGAAGTAAACTATCAAACATAATAGCACCCTGGGGAATGTCAAGATGACACTAAAATTAGTGAGAGGAGGTCTATTAGAGTATACTCTTAGAATCAAGACCTGTGGAGGGGAAGGGACAGAAGCATAACTGGACAGAAAGGAAAGTTCTCCTGTCCTGAAGTCTGATGAGGTGTCAGCTAACTCTAAGGGGTGGGGGGGTGGGGTTAGGTTGATTTCACCATTGAGTTGATTGGATTAGTCAGAGTTTTCCCCCAAGAAAGCCAGCCTTTGTTCACTGATGAACATAAGATGTGACTGTCCCAGGAAAAGGACATGACCTTGGGTGACAGTTCTCTCTTCGGCCAAGCCAGTCTCAGTAGTGGATGAAACAGTGTTTTCTGGTAGTAGTATTCCCTGGGGTGGAGGAATAAGCCCTTCATTTCTTTCTTTGTTTCTTGATTTTTGGTGTTTTTTGGTACCAGGGATCTAACTCGAGACCTTGTGCTTTTTGGGCAGGAGGCAGAACCACTGAGCTAAATCCCCAGCACAAAGCCCTTAATTTCTACAGGAGATCTGAGCTGAATTTCCAAAATAAGTATGTAGCTGACTTATTTTAGGACATTTCTCAGTTGAATTCCCAACAAAATAAAGAATAACACACTCATCATCAATGAATCCATTGTGGCATGTGACTGTTGTAATCTCACCATTCGAGGTCAAGGCAGGAGGACTGCAAGTTTGTGCCTAGTCCAGGCAACTCAGTGAGACCCTGTCTCATAATGTAAAATGAAACAAGGCTGGGGATGTAGTTCAGCGTGAAGGCTCTGGATTCAATCCTCAGTACCGAGGGGCAGGGGGAGGGATTGACAAGGGTCACCTGCAATTATATTTGAAAAATTATACTGTCCATTATCTGATGGCTAGAATCTCTCCTTCAAAATAGCATGAAATTCGTATTAATCTAAACAAAACTTAGCAAAATTGGATAACTTTTATGTGTCTTTTCAATACAAATACAGGGATAATGTGAATATCAAATTACTATTTTATGCAAAAGATTTCTGAAAGCTTCCTCCTGTTACAAATACTGTACATTGGGCCGAGGATTTAGCTCAGTGGTTCCACTTCCTGCCTCGCAAGTGGAAGGACCTGAGTTTGATCCCCAGTACCAAAAGAAAAAAAAAAAAGGAACAAATACTGTACATTTTTAAAAGGGATGCCAGAAAAAGGGTTTTTAAAGAAATTTATTATTGAAGAAATAATGTAGGAAATATGCTGCAGAATGGAAGGACATGAATTTATGTCACATAGTGAAAAAATTCACCATATTCTCAGCAGAATCTATGAAAATAGGTGCATACCAGTGATCATTATTACGAGATTTCAGAAACTGGAGACAAAAGGAAGATCCTAAAAATTTCAAGAGAGAAAAATATAGGTCATGTACAGCCAATCAAATAGCTTCAGATTTCACAGCAGTAACACCAGAAACACGAAGGCAATATAACAACACTTTGAAAATTCTGAAGGAAAATGATTTCCAACTTTGAATTGATAGTCAAATTATCAATAGAAATACTAGTGTACAATAAAAAACATTTTTTTTGACACTGGTGTTATGGTTTCTGTCTAGATGTCCTCCAAGAGCCTTATGTTCTCATAGGTGGGGCTTTTGGAAAATGGTTGGATCATGAGGGCACTACAGCTGATTTGCTATTAGGAGGTAGGGCCTAGTTAGAAGCAGGTCACTGGGGGCATGACTTTGAAGGGCAGGTCTCCTTCCCTGGGTCCTCCCTTTGATCTCTGCTTCCTGACTACCATGACATAAGCAGGTTTCCTTCACCCATACCTTTCTGCCATGCCATTTCTGTGTTTAAACTGCAGAACATGGACTAAAACTTCTTAACTGTGAGACAAAATAAACCTCTCCTCCTATAAATTGCAGGTGCTGGTATTTTTGACTCAGCCACAAGGAAAGTGACTTAAGACAGCTGGGGAATTAACCCAGAGCCTTGTGCATTCTAAGCAAGCACACTACCACTGAGCTACATCTCCAAACTAATAGAGACATCATGGAAAGTTACAGCCCTAAAAAAGAAAGTAGAAGCAGTTTCTAGGAAACAGGAGGAAAGTTAAGCAAGATCCTGAGTTGCTGGATGGGGGAACTGCAGTCCAATTGGAGCAATTAGATGGCTGAGAGAATTGATCAAGGAAATAAAAAATTGATAATATATGTAATGTTTCTGAATATCTTGCAGGGAGATTTAGATAAGTGGCAAAGAATTTCATATCAAGGGAATTCTATAGACAAATTTGTACATATAATTTGACAACTTAGACAAAATAGACCAATTCTTCAAAAGCTACAAACTACCACAACTCACTTAATATGAAATGGATAGTTTAGATATGTCATGGCTTGTATCTAGATATCAACCCAAAGCCTCAGATCTAGGGTGTGTGATGCTGGAATTAAATGTGTGATGCTGGAATTAAGGGTATGATGCTGAGATTAAGGATGCCCCACCCTGGGTTTGAGTGACACTTCCCAAAGGGCAGGCAGGCTGTATGAAATATAAAGGCAGGCTTTATTTGCTGCTTGCCTGCTGCTGGCTGCTCTGTAATGCCCCTCTGCCATGCCACCTTGCCTTGAAGCCAATGATTATGGACTGAGGCCTCTATAAACTGTGAGCTGAAATAACCTTTCCTCCTTTAACTTTGGTTGTTGGGTATTTTGTCTCAGCAAGAAAAGTAACTAAGACAGAATAACAAAGTAACTACTAAGGAAACAAAATCTGTAATTTAAAAACTCTCAAACCAGGTCTCAATAATTTTACTGGAGAACTATACCAAATGTTTAAGAATTAACATTAATTGTACACAATCTCTTCCAAAAAATAAAAGAGAAAAGAACACTTCTCAATCTATGTTATGAAGCTGCTATCTTGACACTAAAAGCAGACAATGCAAAAGGAAAGAAAACTATGACTAATCTCTTCCATAAATATAAATTTTAAAATCCTTGAGTGCATACTCAGTGGTAGAAAATGCACTTAGCTTACATGGGGCCCTGAGTTCAAAACCCAGCACCAAACAAAACAACAACAATCTTCTCAAAATATTAACCAATAGAATTCAGCAACATCACAATAAATTATATACATAATTACCACCTTGGATTTATTCTAGGGATGTAAGACTGGATTTTTAAAATTTTATTGGTACATTTTAGGTATACAATATAATGACATTCATCATTGGAAATTTTCATTTTTACATAATCTCCCTTGGTTCTTATTTTTCCCTGCCCTCCCTTCAACCCCTCCATCCCTCCCTATTTATAAAAACTTTGTTTCCTTTTTTTCATTTTCTCATATTAATTCCATTCCCTTCTTTCCTTTCCTCTACCCCCTTTCTTCTCTTTCCCCTTTGCCCCTTTTCATCCTATTTCACATTGTATATTTTACCTTTTAGTCCTTATTTACACTTTCAGTTTCTCACACCAGAGAAACTATTTGGTATTTACACGTGTGTCCT